>CM053409.1:26097938-26256992 GCA_028644305.1 Xerus rutilus
TTATATTAATTATAGTTAAATTAGTCATAAACATAAACCTTAGAAATTTACCCTTCATTTAGATCCACATCCCAAAATAATCCTTGTAAACTTTGAATTTAGGCAACAGTAGAAACCTTTAAAACTTATAGGAATTTATAAACCTTTGTGCTGAAAGAAAGGACAATTGACTTTAACTTTTAAATTAAATTAAGTAAGCTTATATCTTAGGGATTTCCAGTATGAGGGTACTGTTTAGATTTTAAGGAAAGCAATTACTTAATCAAATCCAAACATAGTCCAAGTAAATAAAACAAAAATAAACCTTTATGACCACTTGTTGAGTTGGCTTTCAATCTTAGGATAGAATTAGGCTGGGTTAGAGAATTACATTTATTTACCATTTATGAAAACACAATGTTTAAGTATATAGAATTATACCTGTTGGGCTTTAAATTAAGTAATTCTATTTCTAATGATGACAAAGCAATTTTATATCCCGTTGATAAAATTTACCATTTATGAAAACATTAAAATGTTATCCTATGGAATTTAAAGGAATTAAAAGTATTTGGTATTGGATTTAACAGTTAGCATCTTATCTAATAAACACATTTGAGTACTCAATATCAGATCTGATTTGCTTATTTTCATTAAAAAAATTAAGACATTTGACAAGCATATTTAACAGTAACATTTTTCCCTTGAAGAAATTTTTGACAATGAGATAGGTATTAGACATTTTATAGACACTAACAAGTTAATAATCCTTTGACCACGTGGAAAGACTTGTGAGTTGAGTAATTTTAAAGACATCTTTATGTTTACCCAATTCAAATTGAACCTTTTAAATCATGTGATTTAAAGATATTTGGATCCGTTTTTTAATTTTAGTTTATGAGCGCTCAGTTTACATAAACACAAAAAATAAAACATGAAGAAGGCCTTTTGAATTAAAGGTAGGTATACCTAGTCTCAGTAGAGTGTAAAAAAAACTTTTATACTTGGATAAAACACATCTGATCAGAAGTTTCAACTTTAGAGCGCAGAATTAAACTTATAAGTTTTAAAAATGTAAGAATGAAGAGTCCTAGAGAGAGATAAAAAATTATGGCCATTGTTTCAGTAAAGCAACAAGAGAGAATGGAGGAAGAAGAAATGGGCATGGCAGTTAAGAAAATTAACCTCCTTTTACCCTTTTTTTTTCCTTGAGCTGAGGTCTGCCAGCCTGGAGGTTTGTGAGGGAGGGGCTGCCGCAGCAAGCCAGGTAGCAGGCCAGGCTGTGGAGAGCTTTGGCTGCTTTGTCTGAGTGAAAAGTCAGAACCCTCATTCCAATCACTTTGTGCTGAGGAGCCAAGGATTGGATGGGGGTACCCGGGGTGTTCCATATTTTTAAAAAAAAAAAAAGAGGGGTAAAATTTGTCAAGATGTTTTAGAAGACAGCTTGTAAGGGGAAGGGAAAGCTGGAGGTGGAGGGGAGGTGTAAATAAGCCAGAAGAGGGCAGACGGCCAAGAAGCTTGTGATTGAAGTCTGTTGTATCCAGGGAAGAAAGCGATGTGAGGCAAATTTCAGAGTCGACAGAAACTTGGGTGAATTTGGTTTGTAAGTTAGGAGGACATGGTGAGACTTAGAGAGAGTTCAGAGGGAGGGGTTGGCTTGGAGAAGGGAGAAGACCTGAATAAAGGGATCTCCGCCCATTTTTTCGATCGCACACAATTATTATGTAGGTCTCTAAGGAGACTAGGATAGGTGGCCAAGGGTTAGAGCTATCTAAATGATAGGTGGGCCAATCCTAAGTGCAAAGTTTTATAAGTTTTTTTGGGTTTAATATCAGGAAGAAGATTAAGAGTGGAAAGATTTTCAAGAAGGCTGGGAGGGAAGAGCTCGATCCCATTCTGTCACCTAGAAATGTCTATTAGAACAGCCTCAAAAGCGTCCCTTTGAAGCTATCAACAGACAAGAATAAAACCAACAGGGGGAGAAGGGTCGTCACCCAAGTCCCCCTGGGTCTAACCTCTCCCAAAGAGGCGGATCCTCGGATCAACCTAGCGCTAGGATTCGGAGACCCCTCCCAGAGGAGTCGGAAAATTTGACCCGAGGTAGAGGGAGGTAAACAAGGAGGAATCAAGCTACCCCCAGCCGGCAGAATTTGAGCTAAAAGGAAAGGAGGGAGAGAGAGGGAGTAAAGTACCTGAGGGCTGAAGAATTTAGGAAAGTGGCGTGGAGATTCTGGAAGTCCACCGTAACCATGAAGATCGTGGTGGGATGCGGTCTTCCCTTTGAGGCAGTCAGAGGGACCACCTGACGATCCACAGCTGGTCACCTCTGATTCTCTGCCTTCAAAGTTTTGATCTCCTCAAAAGAAAAGGGGGACTCACCAAACAAAGGTCGTGGTGGGCGCGGACATGTGACGATCGAAAGAATGAGCAAAGGCTGTGAGGTGTGGTCGGCGGTTCAGGATGAGGGGTCTCAATAGAGAATTACTCTCTCATCCGAGTCACCGGCACCAAATGTTAGGGTATTGGCCAGCCAGACACGGACACTTCATGCAGCCAGGAAAATCCTTTATTCAGAGGAGTGGGTGCCCGGGCGAAGGAAAGAGGAAAAAGAGAGGGGACGTGCGGGAGGGATTTTATAGAGCCCACTACAAACCACGTGGCGAGCCAGAGATTGGTCACTTTAAAATCCCCGGGACAGATAAGCAGTAGCGGTCTTCTTTTGATGTGTTAACCTGAGCCGGTTAGGCTTTGTTTCCCAGGTGAAAGATTCGGGAGAGGAACCCCCTGGGGCAGGAACTGCCTTGGGCTTTTAGAGAGAGGATGTGAAAATTACAAAAGGGCTGTTTTTTACCTTACAATAGCTATGGGAATTAGAAAAATAATATAGTCTGAGGAAAAGACAGATGGCCAAGCATTACCTTCATTTCCTCCAACACTGTTTTCCTCATGTTGGTCATGCTGGCAGCTCCCACCTTCCCCAACACTGTCTTTCTAATGCTAATCATGCCGGCAGCCCTTACCTTCCCCAGCTCTGTCTTTTTGATGCTACTCATACCTCCCCCAATAAATGTCTCCCTGAGGCTAATCCAGGAAGAAGAAAGTGCCAAACTGAAGTGATAAATTGATTATTTTAATTGTCAAACAACCCCAAATTCCTAAATGCCCACAAAAACTAAGAGCTTATATAAACCCAGTCCCTTCCTTTGTTCAGGGTCTCATTTTCCACCGGGAATATGGGTCCACCACTTCCACAGATGAATCCCGCTCCTGAATAAAGCCTACCATGACTTGCATAGTTTGCTGCCACCGTGATCGTGGTCTTCTATTTTTGCCCTTACAGAATCTATAGGCTTATCTTAGAGGAGCCTCTGCTGCTACCTAGTTTTCAGCAACCTTTCCATAAGGCAGATACCTTAAGGCACCTGGCAGTTTCACCCAAGAACCTCATAGGGATATATATTTCAATGTCGATTTTCAGACCCAAGCTTCACTGAAGGGTCCAAGACTGCTCAAGGAGCAGGAAGTTCAGGGTCTTTGGAGACAAAACAAGACAGTTGCCTGGAGATGTGAACCAAATGATGAGAGATGGTGAACATCCAAGAGGAAGTAAATGAGAAAGCAGACAAACAGCAAACTACCTGTGATGAAAGAATGTTTACCACCTTCAGACAATGTGGAAAAGAATAGTCTAACAGGATATTTGCTGCACTTTATATTCAAAATCCATTGAATTCAAAAGCAGCGGATGGGGGAAAAAATAATTTACAAGTGAAAACAAAAGAACTATGAATCCCACAAACTCTTCAAAAGTAATTGGTTCAAGCACCCTATACCTCCTGGGCCCTAGGTTTGACTCTGCTACAATGCAGCAAGACTTCCTGCCCTTCAGGACTTTGTACTCACCATTCAGTGAAGAAAATACTACTGAGGTAATGACACAATAGCAATACATAGGCCTTAAGGTCCCTGGTTATGTTTGTAAGGACTTGAATGCCCTTGTTCATTAATGATCTATTTTCTTTTTTTTTTTTTTTTTTTTTTTTTTTGGTACTGGGGATTGAACTCAGGGGTGCTTGACCACTGAGCCACATCCCCAGCCCTATTTTGTGTTTTATGTAGAGACAGGGTCTCACTGAATTGCTTAGCGCCTCGCCATTGCTGAGGCTGGCTTTGAACTCGTGATTCTCCTGTCTCAGCCTCCCTAAGTGCTGGGATTACAGGCTTGAGCCACCGCGCCCGGCAATGATCTATTTTCTTTAATGTTGTATAACTATATTTCCTGATCAGAAATTAATAATGATTGCAGGATTCAACTACATTTGATATTGGTGCGCTAAAATAATGTTTTGCATTAAGGCCAAGTTCAGTCTGCAACCCCAGAAGCCCTTGTAAAGATTTAATTCAGGAAGTTTCCCCAGATTATAAACAAATCAGAAGTTGTTGCTGAGGCAATGGCTCCCTTTAGGCTATTTCTCAAAATAAATAACAATAATAGGCACTTGCCTGGACCCTTCAAGTGTGTTATCTCATAAGAATGCCAATTTGGAGTCAAGTCAGAGGGCAAGCTTTATTCCTGTCACTTACTCATAAGTGCATTTCCTTTAGAAAACTGATAAAAGGTTATAACCAAAAATTAACTATGACTACCTGTAGCTAAGGGGATTATAGATGACTTTCCTTTTTTATATTTTTTTGTATCTGAGTTAGGAAAAATAATGTATTGTCATCAATGTGTTACATTTTATAATAAAAATAAAGAATGTTATCACAAAACGAAGAATCTATAAGCATATCTCAGGAAACAGTTGAATAGATTTGTGCCACCACACTGAGGAAACAGATGTACAGATTTAATTCTATCATCATTAGTTTCTCAAAAAAACTTTGGGATAAAAATGTTCCATAAGTCAAGTCTATGTATATTTAAGCCAAACACTGTGAACACAGAAAGGATACAACAAATATTACAGTTAGCATAATTACTACAGATTCAGCAAGCAAAGCAGAGTACTTTAGGGAGACACACCCATCCCAGATAATTAACACTAGCCGCTGTGACCGATAAATCTATGGTTGAACACACTAAAAATTTGCTGTGGTTGTCGGACATAAGTCAGAGACTGGACTCATCTTTCATCCCTAGTATCACTTTGTACATTGTAAGCCTTATAAACATTAAATGGTTGAATATTTTATCCAACATTTGTTTATTGGATTCATCCTCTGTGTCCAAGGAGCTGAGGATACAAAGTGACAGCCAAAGCCCTTGCCTTTACAGAGTTACTATCTAATAGGGAGAACATGACAATAAAAAAAATGACTAAATAAAATCCCATGAATTGGTAAATGATAATACTTTGGTAAGCCAGGTACAGTGGCACATGCCTGTAATTCCAGCTACTCAGGAGGCTGAGGCAGGAAAATCATGAGTTTGAGGGCAGCCTGGACAATTTAGTGAAACTCAGGAAGAAGAAAGAAAAAGAAGGAGGGAATGAAGGAAAGAAATGGGGCAGAAGGGAAGAGAGGAGAAGGAAGGGGAGAAGGAAGTAAAACAGATTGCTCTTTTAGATGGTATAATCCAGGAAAACTTCATGGAGGAAGTGACCAAAGGAACTGTAGAAACTTTATGTTATGGATAGAAATGTTATAGTTACATTCAGTGCTTGATATCAACACTGGTTGTGGTAGGTCATGATGCTTTCATCAGAAATACATTAATATTTTTAGCATTTAAGCAGTCCATTCATTAAAAGGGCTCCTATCCTCATTCTTACCACTTCTGCCTTTTTAGCTCTAACTACCAAAGACATCTGCTTTCTCCAACTTCTTTTTCCAGATCCTTTATTCAAATTTTATAGCCCCGCCCCTTGCCTCTTCTGTTCCAAAACCACTTTGATCTTTTGTCCTTTTTCTCTCTAAGTGTTCTCTGGCCCTTTTATGCAGAAGACGCACATTTTCAGAAAAGCTCTCATCTTCATGCCCTTTGAGACTATCACAGAACAGCTAAAAGTGCTGAGCGCATTAGTGAGGCAAGAGCTGCAGATAGAAGGAAGGTCAGGGAGAGCTGAGCCAACACAACTGCCTGGGCAGGAGTCCCAGGGCAGGTGTGGCAGATCATGGGCCAGCAGAATTCTGAAAAGGACTAGGAAACAAGAGACCATCACTCAAATGCCAGGAGCTGACTAAAATGGGCCGAGGAGAGTTTCAACAACTTAAAGTTAAGAGTATTAGCTAGGAAACTGCCTTCTCCTCCTGCCTCCCCCATCCTGTCATCCCAGCCTGACTCCATGGGGCTTGAACGGACTGTAGTATACATGGACCTCAGATAAGGTGGAGGGAGCACACACACACACACACACACACACACACACACACAAACACACACACACTGGCTCTATCAGCTTTTCTTAACTATGACAACCCAAAGTTGGGCCTGTAGACAAAGCCTGAGGGATGTTCAGGGGAACAGCATTGTAACTGTCATCTGCATACCTTCATTGCAATCTTTGTCACATCACACAGCACCTTCTTCTTTAAACTGACTCTCACTTCCTTTATTTGTAAGGAAATATCTTTATATCAAGTTCAATAGGAAACTAGCAAGGGACAAAAAAATAAACAAACAAATAGAATGAAAACTGAATGCTGATATCAAACGATGTTAGTTTACTTACATACAGTTCCTGCCAAATACTCTTAACCTAAGGTTCTATTCTGTCTGCTAAAATGAAAACGCACACACAAACAGAAACAGAGTAGATTAACTAGAGTAAGAGAGGTGTTAAAGCTATAGCAACACTTTTGCTTTGATTTTCTAAAGATTGAAAAAGAAGTGAAGAAGTAAAAAATCTTCTCCATACTAATTTCATATTATGAAATACTGTGTTAATGCAGCACCTCAATACACAAGGAAACTCAATAGTAAATTGGGGTAACTCACCTGCTCTTGCTGCTTGCTGCGTTTTCACATGGGCTCTGACAGTGACAGGGCCCTGGTATCACTAAGTAGCCTCCCAAACCAGGCAGTCTGCCAGAAATTCCCCCATGGAAAGGCTTCAATAACCATGCAATAGTGACCATTTATTGAATTCCACAGACTCTGATTTTAAGTCTGATATCACAGTGTCTGATATGAAGCCTCTAAGACATTGTTGTTATTTGTGCAGTATTTTCAAGTCTTAGTATCAAAATTATGTCATGATTCCACTTCAGGTGCAATCCACTCTGAAGTTTTGTGCCCCATCCTTATCCTTCACTATCTCCCCAACTGTCAGAGTTCAACTCTCTGAATTTATAAAACCATATATTTTGCTCAGAGGAGTGGCTTTCAAACTCTTGATTTAAACCTTTCCTTTGATTGTCTATTACTGTAAAATACTACCCCAAACAAAGTAAGTTAAAACAGCAACCATTTAATGTTGAACACCATTCTGAGTCCATGACATGGCAAGCAGGAATGACTTATTTCTGGCTGTGTGATGTTTGCTAGAGACAGAATGCCCAACATTCTTCTTGTCACCAGCATAGCTATGATGGCTGGGAGTTGGCTGGAGAAGCCTGGATGGGGGCAAGTGTTGATGCCTCAGGCCTCTTGTTGCTGGTTCCCTGGCTTTCTGCCACATGATCCCTTCAGCAGAGTAAGAGAACTTCTTATATAGTGGCTGAGGCTCCAAGAGCCTGTCCGTCAAGGAGAAAGTAGAAGCTGCCACCATCAACTTCTACCACATTATTTGCCAGTCACAGGACAAGCCTAGATTAAAAAGCAAGGTAAATAAACTCTCCTTCCTGTTGAGGAAGTGAAAGAATTTCTTGTCATTTAACATACCACAGCTGGGAAACTACTGGAAGGCTAAATCTGAATGTGCAAAACTGAAAAAGAGGACGAAGGCATACTGTCTGGAAATGGGGAGTTGAGGGGATAGTGCAGTCTCACTCTCTCTGCTGCTTCCTTGGACTTTAGATAAAATCAAAGTCTCTAGGAAAGACAACTTTTTTCAGACTGACCTGAAGGACCACCCAGCTTCCTTTCAGAAGACTAAAACTAGTAGCTGAACTCCTTGCTATGGTCTGTAAGACCATTTGTGATGTAGCCTCTGCCTTCCTTTCTTATCTTGTCTAGTTTTACTATCTTTCTCCCATCTCCCAGCCTATCCTATCTCTGTTCTCCATGCTCTACCCTACTGACCTTTTTTTTATTCTTCAAACACAGATTTACCACAGTTCTACCACAAGGACTTTGCAGGAGATGGTCCCAATGCCTGGAATTCTCACCCCTCAGGTTTTTACATCACTGGATTTGTCCTGTCTTTCAGATGAGAGAGACTTTCCCTAGCCAAAGCACCCCTCCCTAAACCCCAAACGATTTCTATTGAGTTGACCTGCCTTATTTCCAGGGACCTCATCTGTCTTGTTCACTGCCATCATTCCTGGCACCCAGTTTAGTGCCTGCCACTTACTAGGGACTTAATAAATGTACACTTAACAGTATAATTAACTAAATGAATGAATAACATTCAACAAAAGGTTATTTTGCCCTATCTTCTCTTTCCTGTGTGTTCCCAGGGAATTCCAGAAGAGGAGGGACTCTGGTAATGATTCCTGCACCGGAAACAAAATTAGTACTAATAAAATGGTTCAGTCACTACTCATCCCTCCAGCCTAGATCTCCCAGGTCTCTTCAAGTGTCTTTCCAAATCAAGCTGTCTCAAAGTGAGACAAGTCTGATAGTATCCACAGAGGTCCTGAGAAAAGCATTTCCCTACATCACTATGAGAATCCTAGCCAATAAATGCTCCAGGATATGCCCTTTGTGTAGCATTATGCCCCCAGGTCCATAGCACTCAGTGTCCTCCTTCATGACAAGTACCTAACCTAGTATACCGTCTGTGCCCTGGTTATTTTCAGTTCATTGTGCACAGTGGTGATGTTTGTGTTCAAGTGTTCCCTGTGGCCATTCTTTCAGAGAACCCAGCTGGAGGAAGCCAAACATTAAAGGGACACTGTCAGCTTAAGGCTCAGAGCTGTCAGCTGAGATCTTTGTCCTTGAGACCCGATTGAGAAGCAAGAGAAAGAGGTCCTGCCTAGACAGTGCTACCCTTTTGGGCAGGGCAACCCTCAGGAAAGGCATTTTCAACTGTGAATCAGAAGAATGAATGAGAGAATGAACTTATTTCCATGACTTTAAAGAAGGCTTCTATTTAGAATATGACTCTTATGACAAAGTTTTCACACTTTCGCAGTCTTTAAGCAGTTAAATCTTAAAGAATCATGAACAATTTACTTGGGACTGCCACTTTAGTCCAAAGATTTCCCTGTTCCAACTCAAGGGAGAATTATCTTTTCTTACGGATTTCAAAAGATATTGTGATCAGTATTAAGTAATTCCAAAATAGAGGTGATAGCTTTTTCTTTACATTTATTTGTGAAGGAAACTGTTCCCTGCGCTCTATCAGCCATGGAGGGAAATCACACACATGGTTTCTTTTTTTTTTCTCTTTTTTGGCGGGAGGTACTGAGGATTAAACTCAGGGGTACTCGACCACTGAGCCACATCCCCAGCCCTATTTTGTGCTTTTTATATAGAGGCAGGGTCTCACTGTGTTGCTTAGTGCCTCGCCATTGCTGAGGCTGATTTTGAACTTGCGATTCTCCTGTCTCAGCCTCCCAAAGTGCTGGAATATGGTTTCTAATGAAAGGAGGAACTCTGTTTCCATAATTGTTATCCTGGGGCTGCCACCTGACCAGGTACTCATCGCACATACAAAGTCATCAGCTGCTGCCACAGTCCTCTCACACAGTGAGTGCCCTCCCATGTGCTGTGTGTTTCTCAGCCAAACTCTGACCTTTTGTTCTTATTTATTCACTTCTATAATTCCCATGTTTCCAGGTGGGTGAGGGGTAGAGATAGATAATGGTTGAGAAACTTCTCCAATTTTGAAACTAAATCTAGAAACAGGTCATGTCTTGGATTCTCTCTTGCTTCACGGAAGTTCTTCACTCTCTCAGTAGCCTGCTGACCCCTGCTCAGGATTGGAGGCAGCCTTTTGTTGTTGTTGTTGTTGTTGTTGTTACTTCATCTCAGTCCTGACTGTAAATCCTGATGTCTATTTTCCCGCTTACCCCAAGAAGTCTCCTCACAACTAGGAATTCTGATGTCCTTCCTGCTCTGCAGTCCCCTAAAAGCATTGTCCTGACCAGGTACCCATCACACATACAGATTTGTACCATCTTGACCTCCTTAACCAGAAAAGAATTAATTCATACTTAGTAATTAATACTGAAAACTAGCTATGGCAAACATGGCAAAAGGAATATTTTCTTCTTTCATTCTGTGGGTTCAAATTTTTTTCTAGTTAATTTGCACCCTATATTTCAGGAATCAATGGAACCTAACAGGTATTTGGTATAGGATTCAGAGTTTTAGCACTTTTTAATTTAGTACATCCTCCAATTCCTTCCCCAAACTCAATAACTTTCTACCTGAATGCTTTAGAAAAGATCCACAAAGTCATCAATGTCATGACATAGCTCAGAAAGAATTGAGAGTACTTTCTCCCAAGGACTTTAGGTCTTGATTTATTATATGCTACCTTGATCTTAGCCTGTGCAGTTGTCCTTTAAGACAGTAGTTCTAAAAATGTGAGCCAAAGATCTTTTGGTTTAGAGCATTAATCTCCACAGTATGTACTTTAGGAGCATGAATTAATAATTAAGACATGATCAATTTACTTGTGATATCTCTTCTTGGTGTCTCATCAGAAATACCACCATCCCATCAGGACAGCCTCCTATCCACAAATAGGAGATTTGGGGATGGCAAAGAAAAAGGAAAAGGAACAGTCCACGTTAGATCTGTGACCCAGAGAGACACATACAATGCTCAACTCTCATTTATAGAATGCTCTAGGGTCATCCCTGGGATTGGGGCCTAGATGATACATAAATGGCACATCATTTCCCCAGCCCCATTTAAAATCTGGGAATTAGAAAATATCGCAGTAATCATTGCAATTCAGAATAATCCAAGGATACTAAAATTAGTGGATAAAAGCAACATTAACACCATCAGTAATGGACAAATAGATGCCATACACCCTCTGATATGATGTACCATAAAGGTTTACTTGGCAAATGTGTGAAACCTAACTTTAATAATAAAAAAACATTGCACAAACTCAATTTGAATAATGTTCTACAAAATGACTGGCCCTTCAAATGTTTTCAAGGTCATTAAAGACAAAGAAAGAGGAGGGAACTATCTCAAATAAAAAGAAACTAAGAAGACATGACAACTTAAAATAATGTGCTATCCTTATTTAGATCCTGGTTCAGAAAAGGGATATTAAAGGAACTGTTAGCACAAAAAGACCAGGAAAAATGCAAACTTCACAAATCAGCTCAGCGCTTTATTCAGGAATGAAGATTTACGCGGGAACAGGGGATGCTGGGACGAAGTGATGCCATGATGGGACCCACTTTCCTGTTGGAAAATGAGTTCCTGAACAAAGAAAGGGACTGGGTTTATACAGGTTATCCTAGGAGGTGGTCCGGTGAGCATGTCAGTTTTCTTGGACACCTAGGAAATTGGGGTTGGTTCCATCAATCAATGAAATGGTCATTTTTAGTGTTCAGGAAGTTGAGCTCATGGGTCTGAGGTCTTGTGTTTTTGCAGGTCAATGCCTGCCAAAGGTTGTCACCCCAGTATGGTGAGACACTCTTTCCTGCCTGCAATTAGCACCAAGAAGACATTTGTTGGGGGAGATGAAAGCTATCAGTGCATGGCTATTCTTTTTCCTTTTTCTCAGGCTACATAATTTTCAGTTCCCACACCTATTAGGAACATTTTGCAAAACTTGAGGAAAGAATCAGTGCTAATTTCCTGGTTTTGAAGATCGTATTGTGGTTAAGTTAGATCTGCATTTAGCGAATCTGGTAGAAGAGTGTGTGAGAATGTTTTGTAGTAGTTTTACGACACTTTTGAAAGTCTGAGAGTACTTCCAAGTGAAGAGTTGAAAAAAGACTTTGGACACTGATGAAATCAGGATGGGGGGAAACATTGCAGAAAACTTGATTAATAAATGATTTGGAATGATAAAAATATGTATCCACTTCATAAACAGGGTCTACTCAATGACAGGGGCTATTCTCAGAATTGAGGCTATGACAATAAAGAAAAAGACAGTCCTTGATGTCTACAGGGATACAGATACAAAATGGAATGTTGTAGTGAGGGCCACATTGGAAACTTGAGCAAAGTGTTACAGGAACATAGAGGGAGAAGAAGTAATAAAAAATTAGGGTGTGTCATAGTTGGGCACACATTACAAAAGCATGGGCAGAAAAGACCGTATGGAGGGAAGGAATGAGTGCTCAGGAGAATTGCCAGGGAGATATAGAGGGTAGAGCATAATGGGAAGAGATACAGCAAATTGGTGAGAGACCAGTAGAGGAATTTGGGAGCAGCTAGAGAGAAGATGGAGTTGAGGATTTATAAGCAACATGAGAAAGTTGTGATTAAGGATAAAAGGGTAAAAGTGAAGTAGTAAGAGTTTTATTTCTTGAAATGAAGAATAAGAACATTTCTTTGTCCATGGCTAGGGTCTATCCTGAGAATCCAGATAGAGACAAAGTTGGAAGCCATTGGGTATAGGCATGTAATGGGGCTACGATGAATGTGAGGATGAGACATGATAGTTTCAAGGAAGGCAGGGGAGGTTATCACGGCTCAGTAAGCTCAAAATTGGTCCAATGTTGCCTAGGTGGCAAGAAGAAGGCAAAAAGAGCAGACAAGCTGACACCAATTATGCAGAAATGCTATTGACAGGATCTTGGGTCTTTCTCAGCATCTGCCCTGGTACTGGCCCTCCTCCTATAGCAATGACCTGAGTCACTGCAGTGAGCCAGGCCTGGTAACCCATAGCATAGGAGCTCCCCAAAGAGCCAGGCCTGAATTGCCACTCTCCAGTACCCCAAGGAAAGCTCTAATGAAATGCACAGATCTCAGAAAAGCCAAGACCCAAAGGCCCAGACTTAATTTGGCTTTATTATCAAATCTGAAATTACTTAGTTCCAGGAAGAACTTAGCTGGAACTTTTCTCAACAGCTATTTCATCAGCTCTTTTACAATATCTTTAAAAAGAAAAAGAAAAAGAAAGAAAAAGTGTTATTCAATTAAGAGATATCTCCTCTATTGTGAAACACTGATGGCAATTAGAAATGTTCTATGTGTTGGTTACATACTATGCCTAATGGTTCTTGTGAATAACTACAGTGAGTCTTAAAGAAAAAAAAGAAAATAATATTAGAGAAACTCGCTTTCTTGGGTCAACTCAAGACTTGGAAAGCTAAGCTTATGAAATAGCCAAGACAAGCAAGAAGGAAAACTTGCATAGCCTAAGACAAATCTAAATTCCAAAATTAAAATAAACATTTGCCCTCAACTAAATGGGTGTGTTCAACAATTATCCAGCACTGTGAGTCAAGATGCAAATTTGTTTGTGGGGGGGAGTGTGGGTGTGTGTGTATGCGCGTAGGTGAGAGAAAGGCATGAAGTGTTCCTTGCCAAGATTACTACAAGTCACAGTAACTACAAAATGTGTATTTCCTCAGCAACCATATTGGGACAGCCTTTTATTGTTAATTCTTGAGTATGGCCAGCAGAGGGGGATGGTTCTTTATTGGTAGAAAACAAATATTACGATTAACCTAATTCTTACCTTTAAAGATAGGTAAGCAAGAGAAATCTCATTAGCATCTTTTGGGGGTTGTAGGGTGTACCTTGAACTCAGGGGTACTCAAGCACTGAACCACAACCCCAGCCCTATTTTGTGTTTTTTATTTAGAGACAGGGTCTCACTGAATTGCTTTGAACTCGCGATTCTCCGTCTCAGCCTCCCAAAGCGCTGGGATTATCCCGCCCAACTTGATTAGCATCTTTATGTCCACATATTAATTATATTAACTTCAAAATGATGCAAGATAAGTATTATTTCTTTCCTATTCAAGTAATAATCAAAATTATCTTCCTGTAATATCTATTGAGCACTATGTACCAAGCATTGTATTAAGCACTTTACTCCTTACAGAAGCCCTACACTGTAAGTAATGTGATACAAATTCTGTAGTCCAAGGTCACAGAAATAGTGTGTGTTAAAGTTGAGATTTCACCCAAGCCTATGTGGCTCTTGGGCCTATTTGCTCACCCATTATCTTACATCTTCCTTCAGTGTAATTTGAGAATTGATGTCAAATAAATAAATGTGGCGCAAGCCTATAACGGACTGAAGGATGGTGTATGATAGGTAAAACACATATTAAGGGCCCACAACAGAAGAATCACTTCAGAAGAAAAATTCTCAAATACTCATTCACGTTATCAAAGAAATGGGTATGGACTAAAAAAATAAATAAAACTCAAAGAAGAAATTCAAGAGATCAAATAAAATCTGATTAAACAAAAAAATTAGTTGAGAAGTGAGATGACAGGGCTGAGAACAATAAAGGAAAATGAAGTTATATGTATCACAAAAATGAAAACCACACTAGAAAAATGCAAAACGTAGAAAAGCCACTGATGAAATAATCAGGAAAAAATTTAGTGATTCATAAAATTATGATAGTGATGTAAACATGAAATTAAGGGTAGAACAATAGTGTATATATCAAGAAAACAAAGAAAGTCCCCCAAAAAGGATAAATCAAGCCGGCTTCAGAATTCTCCATAGCATCCTACAATATACAACGTCAGAATACAATGGAGCAATGTTTGCAGAATTCTGATTGAAAATGTGACCTAAGAATATTAAATATAATGCATTAATATTGACATTCACATTGACAAGGTAAAAAGCAGGTATTCTCCAATATGCAGGAAATCAAGGTGAATAGCACTCATGAGATTTCGTAGAAAGATGAGGAAATTAGCAAGTAAAGGAATGATTTAAATTAAGTATTCAGAAAATAAATAAACAAGTTATGCAGAGTCTGGTGATAGTCCATGAAAATATAATGCTAAGTTAATGTTTATATTACTCCAGGAATAGACAGAATAGAGTGTATTTTAAAAACCAAAAATATGGGGCTGGGGTTGGCTCAGTGGTAGAGCGCTTGCTTAGCATGTGCAAGGCACTGACTTCAATCTCAGCACCACATAAAAATAAATAAAGTTTAAAAAAAGAATGCTTTAAAAAAACAAAAATATAAGAAATTCATAAGTAAAATATATGTTTTTGAAAAATCAACAAGGAAAAAATGAATTATCTAATAAATCGAATTGCAAAACTTCCTAAGTCCTTATACTAAAATAAATTATAAATAGACCAAATAGATGTGTTAAATATTAAAAGTAGCTATAAATATACTCTTACATTTATATTTCCTTGGTGGAGTAATGTTTTCTAAGCTTGACTCAAAAATCTAGAAATCATGGACAAGATTGATAAATTTGATTACACACAAAATGTAAGCTTCCTCATAGGTAAAAATAGTCAAAAGCAAATAACAATCCTAGCAAAATAACTGGCAAGTGCAACAGTCAGAATAAATATTTTTAACATAAAAGGAGCTCCAACAAATCAAAAGAAAAAGACAACAACAACAAAAGAGCAATGGAGAGGCCAGAAGTGTATCTCAGTGGTCGAGCATTTGTGTAGCATGTGTGAGGCCCTAGTTTTAATCCCCAGAACTGAAAAAAAAAAAAGGAATTGAAAAATAAATAGTTGGTGTAAAAAAATCAAATGTAAATGAACATGTAAAAAGATGTTCCACCACATTCTAATTTTGAAATCGCAAAAAATAAAAATTAAAATAAGGGTTTTAGCTTTAGTATGCCCAAGAAAGCTTTTTCTGTATCCAATCTCCCCACAGATAGCTATAAAGTCTGAAGAAAATATTTTATAAACACACACATACACTGATTTGAAGACACTGGACAACGAGCAACAGTTGATGTGCTCCAATGAAAAGGTAAAACTTGGAAAAAAGAAATAATAAAAGGTGAGTTATGCATTTTTATGACTTTTAGCCTGAGGTTAGACTTGAGTCATTAAATGGGTACTAAAACTCTGATAGAAAAAACATGGTCTCTGTGAACTGAAGAACCAGAAGAACATATAGAGCCAGTACACACACTGGAAAATAGAGGGGGGAAAATCTCAGAAAGGAGAAAACCTGAATGGGGGAGGTCCCAGGTGTAAATTATACTCAGTTTGGGGCATGCATGCGACATATTCAAAACAGCCCACATAGAACCAAACTGAGATTTGAGGTGGCAACCAATTAAGGTAAGCTTAAGTCCAATTAAGGTAATTTTCTCCAAACACAAAATTATCAAAACTCTTTAAAGGATACATGACAATATCATGGGAGGAATTCACTGTACAGTAGCAGCTTCCCAAAATTGAATCAATCAACTTTTGTGCAGCAGCATTCTGAGGTAGAAATATTGTGGGAAAGGGACAGAAAGCAACTAAGAGAGCTAGCACCCAGGTGAAAATTTGAAGTATCAGTTTTTAGAATAGAAAAGTAAATAAGAAAAGAAATAGACAGCAGGGCTGAGGACATAGCTCAGTTGGTAGAGTGTTTGCCTCACATGCACAAAGTCCTGGGTTCAATCCCTAGCACCACCAAAAAACAAAAAGAGAGAGAGAGAGAAATAGACTGCAGCAACATCAGGCATGAATCAATGTGGCCACAGGAATAAGATTATAACACAGATTTAGGGGAAGTACTAGCAGTCTGTGCATCTGACGAGTTGAGGTGAGTGAAAGGTGCTTTCATTTGAAATTAGCAGTCAAAACTCTGTGATAAGCAAGGCCAACAAGGAATAAAACTGGGTTAGGTCAGAACTGTTTAAAAAATTGCTACCCACAGCAGCCTACCTTGGGTCTGGCCACCTCCACCATGCCCATAAGTTTCTGGAAAATCTGCTGATGGGACCTAAGCACTTAGCACACACCCCTCCCTGCCCCAGTACATAGACCAAGGATCTTGGAACTAGGAGTGCAGCACAACCCAGATCAGTTCAGGGAAGAGGCTGGCCAGCAGCTTTTTCCACAGTTACATACCCATCGCTGTACACAAAAACATAAACATTTTGAAGGTAAATTCTGCTCTGAAATAGATAAAACTCCCAAATATTTGCTGGCAGGCAAAGACGGGCCAGAGCTCAACATACAGATTCCCCTAACAAGTTTAGCCATCTGGACTTAGAGCTGAGAATGAACATGTAGCACAATCGTTGTGTCCCACAAATGTCCTCAAAGCTGGATGATTGTAAAATTGAAACTCCAGTAAGAGGTGTCTCCATTTTAAAAACCTCAGCAAGGAGAAAACAGAATATTTTTATGACTGTTGTTACATTAGCTGTTTTGTATAAAATATTATATAGTATCTTCCTCATTATTTGCTTTTTCATAGTTTTATCTAAGTTTATGTACTTTTTCAATTAGTTGAATTTTTTCCTCAATAACTCTTTTCTTCTTTCTCATCTCTATTCCCTTCCCTACTCCTTCATACTTATCTCTCCTCATTTTATGTTCTCCCTTTCCTCTCCCACCCTTTTTCTCTCATATTTTGTTTTCTTTCTTCCAATATAATTTAGTATTAAGTATATAAACATTTATTATTAACTTTTCACCTTAGTCTATATTATTTCTCCCCTTTTTAATAGGTTAATAGTGTAGTAGGGATTATTAGTAACATTTTAAAATATATGTTGTTATATGGTGTACTATTAAGTTACCACTGTTACTGGCAGTTAATCTCTCCCCTCAAACCAGTACTAGTGGTTAAACTTAGTACTTTGATTATGCTGATTGGATGCTTTAATGCTACGATAGACCCTGGCTCAGGACAGATTGTAAAAAGATAACTGATCACTCAAAGACACTCATATAATAAGAGGCATTCATCACAAAGGATGTGCAAATAATAATATAGAACTTCCAAAATCATGAAAAAACAAGTAAATAATTTATAATGCTCTGATAATTGAATCCAGAGATATTGAAGTAGATTAAATCCCAAAGAATTCATAAAGTGGATAGTTAAAATGATCAATAAATTAAAAGAAGATCTAAGGGAGAAAATACAGGATATGAAAGAGCACTTTAATAAAAAGCTACATATTCTGTAAAAGAATCAAACAGAAATGTTATAAACTGCCTGGCATGGTGGTGCACACCTGTAATCTCAGTGACTTGGGAGACTGAGGCAAAAAGAAATCTCATGAAAATAGAAGGAATGCCAGTAGGGCAAAGGAAAGGAATCAGAGAGAGGCAGGAGGGTAGAACAGGAGAAAGTACAGAGTAAGGAAACTGATCAAAGTATGTTATGTGCATGGATGAACATGCCACAATAAAACCCACTATTCTATGTAATTATCATACACCGATTTTTTAAAAGGATACATAACCAGACTGGTGATGTGGCTCTGAAGTAGGACAGATGAGGCTGGATACTGAGGAATAGCAGGAAGCGGGTTTATTGGCTGCAACCAGGTTCAAAAGGGGAGCTTTACCCCTCTGAACCCCAAGTTTAGAAAGTTTTAGAACTTTATATCTGATGTATAAGGGGAGGGGCTCAGAGGCTCACAATCTGTAGAAGTTCACATAAAAGCAGCTTTTTTACTGTTCTGGGCACCCAATTTAGGCCAAGGACATTCTCTGTGAAAATCAGGTCTGGGAAATGGAGAATCCTCCTCCCCTTCCTTCCCACCAGCTGGCTCCACAAAACCTGACTATAGTCCTTTGAGATGCCAAAGCCTCTGTGTAGGCTCCAGACCCAGACTGGAGGCCTTGAGTACCTTTTTACACTCTGTCTCTGTAAACACACCTTCCACCTGAAAACTCTGTTGTAGAAATTTTTGCTGATGTCCAAGAACAATTATGCTAAACAGAATTTTTGAAGGTCTCTGGAAAAGCTTAGTTAAGGCAGGGGTCTTCTGGGTGGGGGTCTCTAGCCTGTTACAGCTCAATGGTTGAGCACTTACCATGCACAAGGCCATGGATTTTATCTCTAGCACTGAAAATAAAAAAGGATATATAACAAACTTTGAAATCAATACAACATACCACAATATCTAAGATATAGTCTGCTTTTACTTGACATATGAAAAGTGATAAAAATGTGAGCAGTCTCAAGGGAAAAGATAATCAGTAAAGACCAACTTCTGTATTACTTAATGGTTGAAACAAAAAGAAAAGGATTTTAAAGCATCTATATTAATTATGGTTGACAAAATAAAGGAATACATTTTCCCAATAAATGAAAAAATAAGAAGTCCCAATATAAAATTAGTAGAAATGTCAAAAAAAAGAATCAAAGGAGATTCAAATACAACAATGTCTGGAATTTTAAAATCGTTGGTAGAATAAAATTTTAAATTTAAATTTATATTGCACAGCAAAATGATTACAAGTAAAGTTAACAAACGTGATTATAAATCATTAGAAATCATCCAATCTGAAGAATAGAAAAAAATGCAAAAAATTAACAAAATCTTAGGCTTCTGTTGGAAAATATCAAAAGGTCAAACAAACATGCTTTGGGACTCCCAAAAGGAAAAGAGAGAAGGGAATGGAAAAATATTTGAAGATCAAATGGATGAAAAGATTCAGATTTAGTGAAAAACATAAACAGTTTCAACCATTTCAATGAACTTCACACAAGATAAATATGAAGAAAGTGACACTGAGACACATCATAGTGAAACTGTTGAAAACCAGTGATACAAGTAGCACATTACAGGAGAACAATGATTTAAGTTTCTGATGAGTTGAGTTATAAATTATGAGGACCAAAGAGCAATGAAACAATATCTTTATTGACATTGACAGTAAAAAAATAAAGCAAAGTTGTCAATCCAGAATTCTGTTTCCAAAAAAATATCTTTTAAGAATGAAAGCAAAACATAGTTTCAGAGCTGAATTTTGTGGCACACTCTTGTAATTCCAACTACTTGGTAGACTGAGGAAGGAGGATCACAAGTTTGAGGCAAGCCTGAGCAACACTGCAGGATCCTATCTAAAAGTATAATAAAAGGGGCTTGGAATATAACTCAGTGGAAGAATGCTTGCCTGGCACATGCAAGGCCCTGGGTTTAATTGCTAGTACCTCATTTTTTTTTTTTTTTAGCTAAAAAAAAAAAAAAAAAAAAAGCCAGGCACAGTGGCACATGCCTGCAACCCCAGTGGCTCAGGAGGCTGAAGCAGGAGTATAGCAAGTTTAAAGCCAGCATCAGCAACTTAGAGAGGTCCTGACCAACTAAGAAAGACTCTGTCTCAAAAGAAGAAAGAAAAAAAAAAAAGAACTGGGAATGTAGCTCAGTGGTTAAGTGCCCCTGGATTTAATTCCTCCCACAAAAGGAAGATGAAGAAGAAGGAAGAGGAGGAGGAGGAGGAAATTTGTTACCAGTAGACCTACACTATGAGAATGCTAAAGAATTTCTTCTGACTAAAGGAAAATGATACCAGATGGAAACTAGGATGTCTATGAAAGAATAAAGAGTAATGAAATAGTAAATATGTGATTAAATACAAATGACTATTTTTTCCTTTTAGTTCCTTGTTTTCTCTAAAATACACAATGATAGTTAAAGCAAAAAATTATAAAGTTTACTATAATTATACAGTTATATGCCTTGCTTAATATGTTCTGGGAAATATGTTATTAGGCAATTTTGTCCTTATGTGAACATCACAGTGTATACTTAGATAAACCTAGATGGGTATAGACTACGGCATATCTAAGTTATATCCCTAGGCTATATGATATCATTGACCCTCAAGAGGAACTGGAACAAATTCAAAGGCCAGGTTACATAAAGAAGAAAACTCAAATAACCAAGAAACATTTAAAGAATTTTTGAGACATAAAAATGATAATAAAGCAATGCAATACAATTTCCTACCGACAAACTGTCAAAACAAAAGTTTGATGACTACTTTGAAGAGCAAGGTAGTGGTGATTTGTAAAATTGAAGATTTAAAGCAATTAGAGCAAAACATTAACATGTATTCAGACCCAGTTGTGTATACATAGTTATGTATTATGTCTTCTCTGTACTTCTTAATGTTAGAAATGTTTCATTATCTTAACAATATAAATATAGTTAATGAGCACAAAAAATATGTACATACGGATGTTCACTGGAGGCAAAACCTGTAAACCACTTCTGCATCCAATAATAGAGACTGATTAAATAGATTGCGTAAAATGCACATGAAGAGGCTGTTTTATATACATACAAAAAAATCAAATGTATTGTTAATGCACAGCTGTATAATAAACCAACCTGTAAAGCAGTGTGATCCCATTTATTTTTTGAAAAGCTATATACTGTTTTTGCTTATACATGCATAGAAATGGTTGAAAGGATCTCCAATAAACTGTTTAAAGTAATTATCTCTGGGGAGTGATACTGGAAGAGGGAGGATTTTTATTTTCCCATGTATGTTCTTCTAAGTTGTGAAGTTTTTTATCATGAGCGTGTATTACTTTTATTTTTAAAAAAAAACTTTAGCAATTTATTTTTGCTCAGAATAGCAGGCTCCTTGTTGATTTGTTGAGTCATTTTGTAACCGAAAGCTCTGTCCCTGTCCCCAATGCCAATCAATGCCAATTTAATAATGAGGACGCAGTTTTGCGAAAAAGGAAAAAGAAAGTTTATTGCTTTGCTAGCAAAAGAGAAACACAGGAGACTCCTGTCCCAAAGACCAGGACTCAAGAGGGACAGAGGGGTTTTAAAGGGACTTCAAGTATTACATTCCAGGTGTGCTCTGGTAGAGGGTCCCAGGGTGCCCTCCTGGCATGTTAGGATTCACTTGTTAATTTGGGAGATATTCACTTCCCAGATCATCTACAAGCATCTTCTTCCTGTAATGGGTGTGCTCAAGGGCAATTAACTAGGGGAAGAAAAGATAACACTGTCTCCCTCATCTTGTTAGGAAGGGGGAGAAGAGAAAAGAAAGAAAAAACATTTTTTAAAAAACTAAACCTTGGAGCAAGCAATGAGGGCTATGTTCAGGTGAATGGACCACAATTACAAGTTCAGCTGCAGAAAGAAAAAAAAAACTCTTTCTCATTTCTCAAATTTCAACTAGTAGAAGGAACTTGAGTTTTACTATCATTAGATATTTCGTCCTATCTCTGTTTACAACATCTCCACAAGAACCTAAAACACTAGGCATCCTTCTTTCCTGAACTCTGAATCTCAGGAAGCTCCTATGTCTTTTCCTAACCCATTCCCTACCAAATCCCAATTTTGAGGTCCTTGAGAATCTCATAGATATCAGCAAAAACTCTCTCTATCCCCAGCCTCTTCTCTAAATTCAGCCTTTACCTTCAGGAACCAGCTATCCTAAGAACACTATTCCCTGGACCACCTCCCCACAGGTCCATGCCTCTGGACCTGGAGAGAGGAATGGTACTCCTCTTGCTTCCCTCCTTTCTCACTGTACTCTCCAGTGTCTTTGAATCTCAGGTCCTAAGGCAGGCCCATACACACCTCTCCTTGTTACAGCCATCTACTAGCTCTTGGGACATACTTCTTGGGAAGGTTCTCACTACTAGATCATTGTCACTTCATTAAACCTTGCTTCTGCCTTAATTCTTGTGAATTTCAACATCTGTACAGATGATTCTCCCAAATCCCTGGCCTCTGGCCTCTCAGTTCCCGTTTTCTTACCTAGTGATCCTGTTCTTCATCCTACCTTAGCTGGAATCATAGCCCAATCATGTCATTTTCAATATCAATATCAACAATTCCTCCCTATTCTCTGACATCAATTTATTCTCTGACATCACTTCCATCTTTCCATCTGTAGAGGTTGAAAGGGTGATCCCTTTTCTCATTCATCATAAGGATCATTGATGTCATTCTTATAACAAAAGACAGGTTAACAAGAGAAAAACAAAACAAATTTATTTGATCAAAGTTATATGTGACACAGAGACTTTAGAAATGAAGACCTAAAGATATGGGGAAAGTATTTTTAAGCTTACTTTCAATGAAGAATAGATAGCCATATAGAAATGTGATTGGACAAAAGGATGTACTCAATTCTGTCATGTATAACTAATTAAAACACACAAATATAAAAAATAATAAATCATAAATTGGAGCTTTCCAAACTTTCAGTTTTTCAAAGATTCAAAAAAAAAAGATACAGTGAAATGGTAATAGTCTGAGGATGGAAACCCAGCATGTCTGTTCAGATTCTTCTTGGCCTCTGTGCAGCATTCCATCCTCCATTCTCTTTTGGAATGAGAGTCTTGGCGAGAAAAGGGAGAAAAAGGAAAGAGTGACCTTCTAGGTTTTATGGTTTGCTTTTGGGGAGAGAAGTACTAGCTGTCTATGACCCACCTTGGAGAAGAAAAATTCTGATTTCTGTGACTCATTTTGGAAATTAAAAAGGAGAGACAGGAGGCCATGGGGAATGCCATAGAAACCTTGCTTCTGAAATTTCCCAGTCTCCTTTAGTTAAAAGTATTCAAAAGGCCAAGGTGTCACATTTTGAGTGTCTTTTCAGTACTTCAACTGGACTAATGATTCATCTATTCCACTACCTTTTGATTATCCCTCAGTCTCCTCTTCTCACTCCTCTCTTTATCCAGCTTAAATCCCATTGTCAATCTCCACTGTCTTCCTGTTCTGCCAGTGCTCACACAACTGTATTCCAGAGAAAATACACAAGACTTCAAGGAGTTGAGTAGATGAGTCATATGATCCCTAAGGAGAAAGTATTCCAGAAATTTGGAAACAAAATGTCAAATGCTCTGAGGCAAGAGATTCATAGAAACATTGAGGAACAAAAGACCAGGCAGCTGAACAGAATGAACAAAGAGGAACAAAGCTAAAGATGTTTTCATGGAATTGAGTAAGCATTTAGGCCATTCAGTGTTTTGCAGGTCATGGCAAATACAGCTTTTTCTCTGAGTAAAAAGAAGAGTCATTGGAAGATGTTAAAAGAAGTGACATGAAATAGCTTTAATCTGTAGAGGTTACTCTGTTGGCAGTGTAGAGAGGAGACAGCAGGATGCAAGGGCAGAGGTAGGAGAACAACTTGGGAATGGTGGCTTCGGTCAATCTAGAAGCTGAGCAGGTGCTGAGGTATGGTCTATTCCTGGATCTAGTCTGAAGCTGTGATGATTGATTGGATTTGGGGTGTGAGAAAATGAGTGTTTATTACATGCTGCTGTTTATTTTCTTTGCTGTTTTGTTAAAACAACAGAAGGAATGGAGACGCAATCAACTGAGATAAGGAAGACTGTGAATGCAGAAGGAATTATTCTGGGTGAGCAACTCAGGTTAATCTAAGTCTTGATGAGTCCATGCTTAACTACCTATTTTAAATCATTCTCCCAGCACCCTCCATTCCTTTTCCTCTATTTTTTCTACAGCACGGATAAATGAGGCTTTGTTTCACTCATAGCCCCTCCACTGGCTGGGGAGGAAAGTTTACCTCTGTTACTAGCCTCTCTGAGGATGCACTCAGTGGTCAATGAGCGTCCCAAGAGAAGATGAAATTGATGCTACCAAAAAAGGAAATGGAAACTGAGTAGGTAAATAAAAACATATCTATTACTAATTATAAACAGAAACTAAATCATCTCCTTTCAATTTACTTCTTTTTAAAGTCAGGTACATCATTGGGAACAATAAATATTTTTTCTTCCCTATCAGGGATTTGAATCTAAAACTCATAAGAGGAGGTTCTTGTATGTTGCTACCACATCTCTTTCTTGCTTTCTACTGAAACAGGTGGCTTTAGCAGAGTGGCATCTTCCAGAACAGCAGGATCCTTGTCTTAGGTGTGATTTGGCCAATGTTGTCTGGCCATCATTTCATTTTGATTTTAAGAACTTCAATTTGTACTAAATGAATATCTTTCTTCATTAATAGTGATCTTAAGGCCAGGCATGGTGGCACAGCCTGTAATTCCAATGATTTAGGAGGACAAGACAAGAAGATCACAGTGTTGAGGGCAGCCTCAGCAACTTAGTGAGGCTCTAAGCAACTTAGAGAGACTCTGTCCAAAATAAAAATTAAAAAGAACTGGGACTGTAGCTCAGTGGCCAAAGGATATTACTTTAATGTGAGAGATCATAATAATTGGCAAATTAAAGTTTACATCCATATGTGGTATGCAAAAAACTTTTCCTTCTTAAGCAAAGCAGGGGGCATCACAATATCAAACCTTAAATTATACTATGGAGCTATAGTAACAAAAACAGCATGGTATTGGCACCAAAATAGGGATGAAGACTGATGGAACATAATAGAAGACATATAGACAAACCCACAAGAATACAGTTACCACATACTAGACAAAGGCACCAAAAACATACATTGGAGAAAAACAGCTCCTTAAACAAATTGTGCTGGGAACACTGGAAATCCATATTTGGTAAAATAAAATTTAACCCCTATCTCTGACCCTGTACAAAACTCAACTCAAAGTGGATCAAGGACCTAGGCATCAGATCAGAAACGTTGCACCTAATAAAACAGAATGTAGGTCCAACACTCCAAAATATCAGCTCAGGAACTGACTTCCTTAACAAGATTCCTAGAGCATGAGAAGTAAAATCAATAATCAATTAATAGGATACCATCAAACTAAAAATCTTCTTCACAAGAAAGGAAACAATCAAGAATGTGAACAAAGAGCCTACAGAATGGGAGAAAATCTTTGCCACCTGCACCTCAGGTAGGGCATTAATTTCCAGGATATACAAATAGCTCAAAAAACTTAACACCAAAAAACCAAATCGATCAATAAAAGGGCAAAGGAACTGAACAGGCACTTCTCAGAAGAAATACAAATGGTCAACAAATATATGAAAAAATGTTCAACATCTCTAGCAATTAGAGAAATAATTAAATCTACACTTAAATTGCAACTCACTCCAGTCAGAAAGGCAACAATCAAGAGTAAAAGTAACAATAAATGCTGGCAAGGATGTGAGGAAAAGGGTACACTCATACATTGCTGGTGGGATTGCAAATTGGTACAACCACTATGGAAAGCAGTATGAAGATTCCTCAAAATGCTAGAAATGGAACCATCATTTGACCCAGTTATCCCACTCCTCAGTATATATCCAAAGGATTTAAAAATCATCATACTACAGTGACACAGCCACATCAATGTTTACAGCAGCACAATTCACAACAACTAAGTTACAGAACTAACCTAGGTGCCCTTTAACAGATGAATGAATAATTAAAATGTGGTATATATACACAATGTAATATTAGTCATAAAAAAATGACTTTATGACATTTTCCAGTATGTGGATGGATTTGAAGACTATCATACTAAGTAAAATAAGCCAATACCCCACAAAAAACCACAAAGATCAAATGTTTTTGCTGATATGTGGAAGCTAACCCTCAATAAGGGATTGGGGGAGAAAAAAGTTCAGTAGATTAGACAAAGGGGAATGAAAGCAAGTATAGAAAAAGAAAAGACAACGGAATAAATCTGACCTAACATTCCGATGTACATATATGAATACACCACAGTGAATCTCAGCGTCAGGTACATCCACAGAATGAGGTCCTAATTAGAATAAAATATATTCCAACAGACTCATACATTTCATGTTTACTCTCTCTTGATTGTATAATTTTCTCTTGTGCTTAATTTAATCTCAGATTATTTTGCTCATCATGACTCCTAAACACACAAAATCCCCTGCTAATGTTGCTGGAAAGAGCCTACATTGAGTGACTGATCAAAATTAAAAGTGATTTAGAACTATGAAATTGCAAAATCAGTAATGGGTATTGCTCACTAGTCAGGCACATCTCATTCCACTATAGTTATGAACTTGAAGAACAAAACCAACGTGACAGATGCTGCTTGTTTTAGTCAGCTTTTTCATTGCTGCCACCAAAAAAACTGACAAGAACAATTAAAGGAGAAAAAGTTTACTTGAGAGCTCACAGTTTCAGAGGTCTTAGTCCGTAAACAGCCAACTCCATTCCTTAGGCTCAAGATAAGGCAGAACCTCATGATGAAAGAGTGTAATGGAGGAAAGTGACTAAGGACATTGCAACACTGAAGCAGAGAGAGAGAAGGACAGAGAGAGAGAGAAAGGAGAGAGAGAGATTCCATTCACCAGTGATAAGATATATCACAAAGGCACGCCTCCAATGACCCGCCTCCTCCAGCCCCACCTTACCTGCTTGCAATAACCATTCAGTTCATTCCTATCAAGGGATTAACACATTGATTGAATGAAGGCTCTCATAACCCAATCATTTCACCTCTAAACCTTCTTGCATTGTCTCACACATGAACTTTTGGGAGACATCTCACATCTAAACTATAACACTGCTTAAAGGATCTGCCTTATTAAAAACTACAAGACTACAAAATTTGAGAAGGGCCTATATGGAGAAACTTTTAATGACCTGGATTAAAAACAACACACAGAAACATATCCCTCTCAGTACCATTACAAAAAAAGCTAAATTGGAAAAGATTGTTTGTGATGTTAAGAGACTGAACTCAACTATTATCTTAAATTTATTGCTAGCTCTCAGTGGTTTAAACAATTCAAGAATCATCATTACTCATTACGTTATGTGAAAGTGGCTGGTGAGTCTGCTAGTGCAGATGTGAAAGCAGCTAAAGAATTTGTGGAAACTAGAGGTAAACTAGTAATTGTGGAGGAAGTTTCTAGGATCTTCAATATGGATGAATCCTCCCTGTTCTAAAAATGATACCATGGGAAATATTTCATGTTACAAACAGAAATCCTTTGTAATCTAGTACAGTAAGAACCCAGGGCTATCATGGATAGCAAATAAGCATATACTGCCAGGGTACCACAGGAGCAATTAGAAGTCATGGATGACGGAAGTCCTCTTCCAAGATGTCCTTGTAAACTGCTGTGCCAACAAAATGGAAAAGTTTTATAAAATATCTTTCAAGATTTTTTTTATTGTTGATAACACTTCCATAATGCTCCTTTCATTGGTAATCTTCATCCCAATGGTAAAGTGACATTTCTCCTTCAAATGTTACCTCTTCAATCCAACCAATAGATCAATATTATAGCAGCTTTCATGGTCTACCACTCGAGGAGGACCTTTGCCCAGGCTGTTGCTGCAACTGAGGAAGACACCAACAAGGCAATAATGCAATTCTGGAACGATTACAATATCTGTGACTTTATCTAAAACTGCTTGTGTTTGGAGAGATATCACCAAATAGTTTATGAATGACATCCGGAAGAACACACTCAAGTGGTTTGTACATGACTCCAAGGATTTGCCAAAAAAGAAGAGACTGGAAAATGCAACAAGGCTGTGGTTAACATGGTAAGCAACCTTAACTTGGGTGTGGGTAAGAAGCATATTGAGAGACTCCTCAAAGTGATTGCTGAGGAATTAACTAATGAGGAGCTGTTAAAACTGGAATGGGGATGCATAGTTAAAGAAAAAGCAAGAGAAAAGGAAAACTACAGGAGTAGAAAAAGAAGAACCCAAAAAAATATTCACAGTGAAGTGATTATCAGAACACTTTGAAGATCTCAACAAGCTCTCAACAACAAAAGTTTTCATTAATAGAAAGAAATGTTCATGGTACATTATCTGCTTGTAAGCAAAGATATAATGAGCCAAGCAAAGTCTCATGGACACATTTCTGAAAAGATTGACACCTGCTCAAGAAGCGCCTCAAGCAGGCCCTTCAGGAGGGATCCTAGAAGGAGAAAGGAGATGACATGACTCATAAGAGATGACAGCTCCATGGGTGTTACTGCCACTGAAGACCATATAATGGGATAAGCTTTGGGGGTGGAAACCAGTGATATTGATGATTCTAACCCTATGTAGACCTAGGCTGATGTATATATTTGTGTCTTTGCTTTTAACAAAAAAGTTTTAAAAATAAAAATATCAAAAATTTTAAAAATATAAAAACGTTTATAGAATAAGGATATAAAGAAAATATTTTTGTACTCCTGTACAATGTGTTTGTGTTTTAAGCTAATTGTTATTACAAAAGAGTCAAAATATTCAAAAAGTTTAAAAGTTTATAAAGTAAAAAAGTTACTGTTAACTAAGGTTAATTTATTATTGAGAAAAGAAAAACATTTTTATAAATTTAATGTAGCCTAAGCATACAGTGTTTTTAAAGTCTATAGTAGCATACAGTAATGTCTCAGTCCTTCTCATTTATTCACCACTCATTCACTGACTCATCCTCAGCAATTTCCAGTACTGATAAGTGCCTTATATAGTTATTCCATTTTTTATCTTTTATACTGCTTTTTTACTGTACCTTTTCCATATTCAGATATGTTTAGATACACAAATACTTATCATTATGTTATAATGGCCTAAAGTATTCAGTACAGTAATTTGCTGTCCAGGTTTGTAACCTAGCAGTAATATATCTATAACCTAGGTGTGTAGTAGACTGCAAGATCTGGGTGTGTATAAGCACTCCGTGATGTTCAGTGATGGAATCATCTAATGACACATTTCTCAAAACATGTCCCTGTTGTTAGATGCATGACTGTATATGAACTTACATAAATGTATCAAAATCAATGGTAATAAATACTAAAAACCCATTACTTCCTAATTATTTGCTATATCTTATTATCATCTGTACCCTGAGGTTATTGCATTTATTGCACACTATGGTAGAAATACCATATAGCACTGTTATTATACATCTTTCCCAACTCCTTGCTGGGTGACATCAGGTTAGCATCTTG
This sequence comes from Xerus rutilus, assembly GCA_028644305.1. Lineage (NCBI taxonomy): Eukaryota > Metazoa > Chordata > Mammalia > Rodentia > Sciuridae > Xerus > Xerus rutilus. The sequence goes on from CM053409.1 coordinate 26,127,657, forward strand.
ATCTTGGCAAAGCTGAGCAGTAATTTTTTTACCAAACCCAGGGCCTTGAGTCTGCTGTACCACTGAGCTATATCACAGAAATGGACAAAAACTACAGGTGATTTCTTAAACATTTACTAGCACATCACTGGTGTTAGGTAACTCATCAAATCTCTAGACAAGCTAAAGGACCAGGTTTAGATTCCGTGGTCAGGACCAACAGCCAAAATCACCATTAACTCAATGCCCCACATTTGGCAGTTCCCTTGTTTAACTTTTATTAAGAATCTAAAGACAACGACCCAAAGCATTTAAGCAAATGTAGGGCCTTCTAATAGCTGGGCACTTGGAACTATAGAGGTTGCCAGCCCATGAAGTCAAACTTTCAATACCTGAAGCCACACTGTAAGCCCAAGGTTTTGATTGACTTCCCTGCTGAGATTAAGACTAAAGTCTCCAGGCTGGGAATGTAGCTCACAGGAAGAGTGCCAGCCTAACATGAGTGAAGCCTTGGGTTCAATTCCCAATACTAAAATAAAAAAATAAAATAAAAACTTTCAGCCTTCTCTATCCCATGTACACTCCTCACTGGACACATTTTAGAGTAACTGCTCCTTTGCTTATGACTTCTTCCAGGGTCTTGTCAACCACAAGCATGAAGTAAAGGGCAGAGAACACCTAAAAGGGAAGAAACAGGGGTGCAGCCTATGGAGGTTTAAGTCTAGGCTCAGGATACCCTGAATAGCATTGCCAGCCATGACCAGTCTCAGGCAACAGAGAGAACTTAGAAAATTTCAAGGAAGGCATTCCAAACACAAAATGCCTCTGAGGCACAAAGACTGGGTGGAAGAGGCGAACCAAAAGGTGTGTTTGATGGACAGAGTCCAGTACATGTCCCTATATCCTGACTGTAAGAGAGGCTGGGAAATAACTGTCTGACATTTTCAGATTCTAACAAAATAAAAAACATGTTACCCCCTTGCTACACTTCTATTTCATACTGCACATCTCTAACACATCTTTAATCATCTTCTGTTCTGCTTCCTGTCTCAAAAGAAGACATTTCTTTATTACTTTGTCAAACCTATAACTCCCTAACATTCTTGATCTCATCCTCTGCCTCTCAAAATTTCAAAGTATCAAATGTGTTGTGTTCATTCTTCAAATTTCGACTTTCTTTTTTGTTTTTTGTTTTCTCTAAAGTCCCTAGAATACAGGTTTCCTATCCCAGGCCAGCCTTAAACATTTTTGGGACCTGGGTCAGGAAAACAAGTAGAAGCCCACATTCCATGGCTAAGTAATTCCAAAATATCATTTTTTCAAGATCAAAAAAATTTCAAAATAAAATATGTTCCATCCCCTCAACTTGACAAACTAGTTGTGCTGTGCCTGTCATAAACCCTGGATCCCAAGTGACACAGGCACCCATATGTAGATTTCTGAAATTGATTTTGTAAATTTATTTTGAAATAGAACAAATAAATCCAAAATATTTATTCCCCTAAAAATTCCTCTCTAGTTGGCCAATTGTCCCACAGATGTCCTTTGTAACAAGAGGGTCAAACCCAGGATTGCAGCTGCCATGCCTCTCTGGGCAGCTCTAATTTGGAGGTAGTCTTCAGTCTTTCTTTAAGTTTCACGCCATTGATATTTTAAAAGTTTTTAGGCAGTCATTTCATAAAGTGTCTGTTATGTAAATAAACCAACAGTTATTTATATATTTGCCTCTAGATTGTTTATTTCTTTACAACAGGATGTTATTAGCTCAAAACTCCTGGTGCCAAAGCAAATTTATATGTATTCAATAATTTTCAACATTTTCCAAATAAGCAGGGATTTAGCCATTTAGACCCTACCTGCTTTGCATACACTGTGAAATTGCTCCCAATACCTGACAAACATAACTAAAATAAACCCTATAGATTTAAAAGATCCAAACCACTGCTACCCTTCAGAGCTTTCTGATCCAGGAACTCCCAAACATATTGTTGAGCAACATCATGTAGACACCTAAGCCTCTTGTCCAACCCTCTGCTTCCCTGGGAGTTCCTCCCCTTTTACTGGCCACCACTCTATCATTTGGAGGGCCTGATTCTGCAACCGGCTTTCCCCCTCATGAAAACCTGCCAAAATGTTGTCCAATAAAGCATATGTGCTAATATTACCTCACAGTCATATCTTTTCCTTGATCAATCTCTAAAATCTCTTAAATGTGCTGTGTCTCTGTAATAGAACACTTGTTTGTCTGATGTTTCCTCACTGTTAGACTGAGGTTAATTACCTTTGGCAAGAATATCACTGGAATGACTCTGTTTTTCTCACTGAATCCTATCAGATGGTAGATGATGTTTATCTGTCCCATAATGTGTAGTGTTAACGTTGATCATTTCATTGAGACTGTGTCTGCAGTTTTCCCCATCATAAAGATACTTTCCCCCCTTTGTAATTAATAAGCATTTTACATGGATATACTTAACAGCTGCATAAATAACTCATTCCTTATCCCTTTTTCAATACTATTTTTAGCATCCTTTGATGTTTCTTTCCTATATTATGAAAGTTGCCACATTGTAGTATTTTTTAAACTTCAACATTCCTCTGTGCTTGCTAGTTCATATTCTACTAAAATAAAAAGTTTTCTCTTCCCTCCACTTATTTATCCCTGTGTTTATTTAGGTAGGCAGAAGTAGGCAAACTATAACTCATAGGCCAAATCTGGCCTCCTGCCAGTATTTTAGAACACAGCCATTCTTTCACTTACATATTGTCTATGGCTGGTTTTTTGTTGTTTTTTGTTGTGGTTGTTGTTGTTTGCCACAACAACAGAGTTTTTAATAGTTGTGACAGAGACTGTGTGGTTAAACCACTTATTATCTGGTACTTTATGAGATAGTCCAACTCCTGATTTATATTATATGGCACCATGGATTCTTATTTTAGTCTATCATTATTTTTTTGCTACTCAAATTATCCTAGAATTGCCCATTGGAAGTCCTTTCAAGATGGCTTCTGTGTCCTTTTAATAAATTTCCATTGGCCTTTGAATTCTTCCTTACTTCTGGTACAATAAGATGTTTTGGATTTATTTATTACTTTCCTTGCTTCTGCCACAAATTCATTCATTTCTCAAAGGAGTCTTAATGATATTGAAAAATCAATGTCTGGGCACCAGCTGGTCATTGCCTCTGGAATGCCACTGGAAGACATGAGGCCATTTTCCTAAAATTGGAAATCATTAGCAAATAAAGGTATGGGACTAGGTAAGATCACTCAGGGAAGAGAGCAAAATGGGCCCAGACTAGACAGGCTCTCTAATATTCTAGAAAAACAATCTGGGAACAATATATTTATAGTAATATGGTTCAGAATTTTAGTGTTTATATCTGCAAAGAGCTTATGTAAGTAGATATGACACCATTAAGACACCTCAATTAAATAAGGGTCATATCAGACCAGTCATATAACTAAAATAGAAATTAGTAAAACAACATGAAAGAAAATATTCAGTCTCACATGTAAAATGCAAATCAAAGCAAATTACAGTTTGAGTGATTATCTTGTTTTTTGTCACCTTTTTAGTTGGATGATTTATAGGAAAATAACCAATACATACCTATGTTATATACCTATCTTATCCATTTTGTACGACTATAACAGAATTACCTGAGACTAGGTAATTTCATAATTAACAGAAATTTATTGACATTGTCCTGGAGTCTGGGAAGTCCAATGTGAAGGTACAGGTGTCTGGTAAGGGCCTCCTTGCTGGGTCATAATATGATAAGAAGGCAAAAAGAGAGCAAAAGATAGACAAAAGGAAGCCAAATTTCTTCCTTTAATGAGAAATCCACTCCTGTGATAACCAACCTACTCCCATGATAATAGCATTAATCCTTTTATAAGGGCAGAGTTCCAGTGGCCTATTTAAGATCCCATCTCTTACAGGTAAATTTAAAAATGAGCTTGGAAGGTAAGAAATATACATGTATATCTAAAAGCAACAAATAAAATTAAAAAGAGATACTTATAAACTATTTTGGGGATAATTGAGGAAATTTGAACATGACTTGTATGTTGTATAATATTGAATTAAAATTAATTTCTGGAAGAATGTGTTATGGTTTGGACCTGTAATATTCCTCAAAAGTGCCTGTGTTGAAGACTTGATTCCTCATGACAATACAATGTTCAGAGGTAGGTTTTCAGAAAGTGATTGGATCATGAGGGTCTGCACTCATCAGTGGATTAATTCATTGATAGCCAGATAGACTACTGGTAGGTGGTGGAGGCTGTGAGAAATGGGACCAGTTGAGGGAGTAGGTCCTTGGGGACATTTCCTTGAGGACTATATCTTGTCCCTAGCCCCTCCCTCTCTCTCTCCCTTTCCTTCTCTGTTTCTCAACTGCCACAAGTGATTTTGACATATTACATACATGGAGTATGACCATTCCAATTAGGATCCCATTCTTGCGGTTGTACATGATGTGGAGTTCATATATGAGCATAATAAAGTTATATCCAGTTCATTTTACTGTCTTCCTATTCCCATCTGCCTCCCTTCCTTTTATTCCCCTTGGTATAATCCAATGAACTTCTATTCCACTCCTCCCCACCCTCCCTTGTTGTGGGTTAGCATCCACATATCAGAACATTCAGCCTTTGGCCTTTGGGGGACTGGCTTATTTCACTAAGCATGATATTCTCCAGTTCGGGTTCCAGAGCTTGGCTATTGTGAATTGAGTCTCTTTAACTACCATGTCTCTTACTCTTTTTTATTTTAGGTCAGTCCTCCTGCTCTGTTCTTGCTTTTCAAGATATTGATTTTCTGTAAGGGTCCAGTTGTCTTGTGGAGTGTCACATTCTGAATTGGTTGTGTTTCTCTATTATTACATTCAGATTAGATATTTTGACAATAGTACTCCATAGGTAAGGGGTGTACTTTTTTTTTTGCAAACTTTTAGCTTTTTACTGCTCTTCAGAACATACAAGTAGGGGTATACTTCTTATTGCCTCATCAGGAGGAATACAATGTTCCTTGTTGGTGGTACTAAATTTGAGCATTTGGTTAAGGTTGATGGCCAGATCTCTCCTTTATAAAGATACTTTCCCCCCTTTGGAATGAATAAGCAATCTTTGGTTATACTGTCAGATTTAATGTATATTCTACACCCCAATATCCTTTTACATAATTGTTAAATTCAAGGTTACAATACAATGATTTTATAATTTGAGTGATTTAATTTATCATCTGGCCTTTAACTTTAAAGAAAAGCTTTTCCTTCATCATCTACCTCCTCCCAATTCCAGGCTTTTTTGTTTTATTTTCTGTTGTGTTTCTTTGTGGTGTAAGGGCCTAACACATTCCAGGCGAGCACTCTACCACTGAACAACACCCAGACCCTCTTTCTTACGTGTTAATTATTGTGATAGTTAATCCAAATTGTCAAATTTATTGAATTGAGATACCTAAGAATAAAAGACTTCTGGGTGTGTTAATGAGGGTGTTTCTAGGAATGATAGGCAAACTGAGGGGGAGACCCACCCTAAATGTGAGTAGCACAGTCCAATAGGTTGGGAGCCTAGATAGAACAAAAAGGTGGAAGAAATAGGAAGCAGGAACGGATGCCAGCTTGATTCTTCTTGAGCAGGTGCTTCAAGGGCTGCTGTAATCATGTGAAGACATCAGACAGTATAGCTCTTCCAAAGCAGACTCTGTCCAGTGACTCTCCAAAGATTTTTCCAGGCCTTTGGTCTTGGACTGGGGCTGCATCATTGATCCCTCTTTTTCTGAGGCTCCAGCTTCTTGGACTGAGCAGCTACTGGTTCCTCTAGCTCTTCAGCCAGCAAATGGCCATTGTTGGACCTCCAGCCTCTGATTGTGTAAGCCGATCTAATAAATCTCCTTTTTATAATGATACCTACATATGTATCTTGTTGGTTCTGTTCTTCTAGACAACCCTGACTAATACAATTATTATTATACCCTCATATATTTTGTATTCCTTAGGGTAGTACCTACTACTATCATTATTCTTTCTATGCTCTTGTTGACAGATTTGGCCTGTGGAAACCCTTTCACACTGTGCTTTTTGACATGACCCCTGCAGTCTTTGAGCATTTCATTACTTTCTAATTCAACAGAACTTTCCAGGCTTATCTTGCATTTTCTCTGCCACTGACAGAATCAGCCATTTTTCTAAGAAACCATGATTCTTTTTAGTGGGGAATAGTATTCATAAATCAAGATCTGGGTCCTAAGTGTGCTCATTTCTACAGGTGTGTCACTATTTCTAGACCTTTAAAGAGGACAGACTAGGAAAGAGTCACTCATCCACACCCACCCTACTCCACACACCTGAGTTTATTCAGATACCTCCAGTTCAAATCCAAAAGCAGTTCTTTCTCACCTTCTCCAATTCCCTGTTTGTATCTCTTTCTTCACCAGTAATTAAAACCCTGTGTCATAAAAATATTTATAGGTTCATGAATTTGATGTATCCCATAATGCAGACAAAATTGTTTTAGAATTACATCAATACCACTGCTAATCACAAACATACTATTAAGTCTAAAAATTCTGTCATTCTTTTTTTTCCTAGACTATAATTCACTGAGAATATGCATTCAGAGTACTGTGCTCAAAAGTTATCTGCATTTATTTTTTTTCTTTCTCCAGTTATCATTCTGGTATAGTCAGATTCATTTACTTCTGTTTTTATTTAATAAAAACAGCTAAATCTTAACCCCATCCCTTCTCCCTCCATACCATTTGATCCTGCACCTGGATGGAACAATGTTTAATCATTTCTGGTTAATCCATCTGTGTTTATTTGTGAAAAATAGAAAATTTAGTGTAAAATCCTCTTTTTATAGCATTCATATACAAGCCCTGGATTCTTAACTATAATGTATACAAGTAGTACCCTTACTGATCAGTCAGAAACAGTTCCCTATTAACTGGTGGAGAGAACCAAACAGGTTATTTAAACTTTTTAAAGTCTCAGTTTCCTTGGCTACAAAATAGGCATGGTTATATCCACCTTGTATTCCCCTGGCCAATAGGACATTGAAGTTTTGTGAAGATTGAAGTACATAGAAAGTGCCTTCTCTAATACTGTTGCGTAAATGGAAAGCCATTTTGGGTACTGATCGTATTAATAGTTACTGTGTATCAAGTCCTGATGATGTGTTCAGTCAGCTCTAGGTGCTAAACTGATATGATTCACTGAATTCTCACCACAACTTACTGAGTAGACAACACCATTAAATGCCATTCTAGTTCACAAATTGAAAGCTAAAGTAAGGAAGTATTTCATATCAGATGTGGAATGGCACAGTCTTGTGGCATAGCCCAGACCTTCATTGATTGTGTGGCATTGGCTTTCAATCACACCACACTTGAGACCACACGGACCTCTTCTCTTAGATCTCTTTATTAACAAGCAATGGAGGAAGTCAGCCAATGCAGTTATGAAATCTTCTCTCCACCACCAGGAAACCAGTAGGAGGCACGAAAAATGGTCCACATCTCCGATTCACATGCTTTGGTATGACCAAATTTTCTTTGTTTACCAATTATAACTCTAATAATAAAATGCTACTTAGTCTTATTTTGTAACTAATGTTAGAAAATAATGTTATTCAAGTGTAGGCAGAAGTGTCTAGCAACTTGCCCAACTGAAACACTTGCACCACCTGCAAAGAAATATGAAAAAAAAATTATGGTAATCCTTTTTATATTGAAATATTGGGGAAAAAAACAAAAACCTTTTAGTGGGATTCTAATTAAAATGTAATACATCCATACAGTACTGTGAAGCTTTTAACAAAAATGAGATAGATATAAAGATGAGGAAAAAAAGGCTCATGTTTAATGCTAAGTGAAAAGGCAAGGTGCAGAACTGTGTGTGCAATCTAATTCTACTTCTGAGAATGAATGCATATGTTAGTATAGGCATAGAAAGAAATCCAGAGAAATAATCAACAAATTCTTAACAGTACTTATGCAGAAGGAATAACTGATGACTTGACTTCTTAAATTATACATTTCTAGATTGTTTGAATTATTTACAAGCACTTATTTTGATATCAAAAGAAAAAAAACAATATATTGTTTAAGTAAGCAGAAGAGGCAAAGCCTGTCAGAAATGGAGCAGAGAAGGATGCAGCCTGACTTGTGGCTCTCCTCCCCCAGTCTGTTAACTGCTGCCTCAGTTTCTGGCAGCAGAGTTTTATGACTTTTGGCTCAAGATGCATCTTCTTGCCAGCAGGACATTGGTGAGAGAGGACGTTAGAAATCTTCCTTGAGAGAATTCTGACAAAAGCCTGAGATATTACCACTTGGAAACAGAGCCAAGGGGAAGAAATCCATAAAAACGCTCATCCCCCAAATCTGTATCCCTGGTAGGAAATGTAGCCATTAAGCCAATGAAAGAAATTAGGATCTTTATGAAATCACACTGGTTTGGCTGCAGAGAAAATGAGAAACTGTTAAGTGCAATTCATCTTCAGAGAACTCCCTTCCCATCAGGCCTCAGGACCTACATGGCCATAAAAACAACAGAGATAAGATAAATAATCACTAGGATAGATGACATTTTTACAGTGATCCACAAATTTCAAAGTCGTTCACATACACTTTATATGACATTGCATGTCTGCCCCTTTTAGAAACTCTGGGAAGCAGGATTTTCAGATGAGGAGGCCATAGGCAAGTGACACAGCAGAATCAAGGTCACAAGTTCTCATGTCCACTAGCAAAGAGAGTTTGTTTTGAAATCATCCTGGAATTAGTTGGAATAATGATGAGGATGATTCATTTTTAAGCAAATGTATCTCCTCCTGAAAAGTTAGATAATTGATATATACATTTAAAAAAAGATAGCTAGTAAGTGAAAAATGCAGAAAATGCAAAGGAAATGGAGGCCATGTAATGAAGCCTTCATTGAGGGGAAGCACATTTGGCCCATCTTCCTCATGTGTTAGGGGTAGTTCAAAATTGATTTGAGTGTGCTAATAGTAGTGCTCTGCAAGGTCTTGGTCCTGTGGGCACACAGTAGGGTCCCCTTTCCTTTCTGTCTCCAAACAAGTTCATACTGCCACAGCACCACTGAACTGTTCTGATATGCAGTGTCAAGACAAAGGACTCTGGGAAAGAAGCTCTCCTTATCTGGATCTCATTTGAAGGGCTGAATCCTCCTTCCCTGGAAGCTTCCCATAAAATGGCATGCATGGCACTGTTTTTGTGAAATTATAATGTCCTGAGACTTGCTACAGACAGCTCCCAAAAGTAAATCCAAATAGCAAAATTCCAAACTTTTTTTTATTTAGCAAACTTATCATTTTTTTTACATATTTCCCCTCTGTTTGCTATAGACTGCCTTTGGTTTGATTATTTTTTATGAGAAGTTTGCTATTCTCTAAATGGTAGAGTTTCCTTTGAATTTGGCCACAGAATAATTTACTTTTGGGTCATCAGACACAACATCCAAATGTGCATCAGCATAGGGCCAAACTTACTTAAACTATGACATTCAGTCCTGTTTTTCACATTTGGTTAAAAAAGTGACTCAGAGGGTTAAAAAAAAGATTAATAGGTAATATCTTCATTCTACTAAATTTCAAGAAATCTAAAAATGTCAATTTATCCTTAATTTTTTTTTTTTTTTTTGTAGTGCTGGGATTGAACCCAGGGCCTTACATGCAAGGTAAGTACTCTACCAACTGAGCTATATCCCCAGCCCTAGCTTTCACTTTTAAAATACAATACAGATGTATGTAAAAGGTAACAAACAACACAATATTTCTTTCCTTGTTTGGTAACAACAAAATATCGTTCACAAATAATATGGAACTGGTTATAAATTTATACTTTCAAATACAGAATAAATTGTTATGCAGCTATTAAAAATATGGAACAAGCCAGGCACAGTGGCACATGCCTGTAATTCTACTTACTCAGGAGACTAAAGCAGGAGGAACACAAGTTTGAGTCCAGTCTGGGAAATTTAGTGAGATCCTGTTTCAAAATAAAAGGGCTGGGGCTGGGCACAGTGGCACACACCTGTAATCCCAGCAACTTGGGAGGCTGAGGCAAGAGGAGAGTTCAAAGCTAGCCTCAGCAAAAGTGAGTTCAAAGCAACTCAGTGGGACCCTGTCTCTAAATAAAATACAAAATAGGGCGGGGATATGGTTCAGTGGTAGAGCACCTATGGGTTCAATCCTCAGTACCACAAAAATAAACAAGCAAACAAATAAGTAAATAAAATGGAGCTGAAATTATAATAGTTTGTGTAAAACTAACCTCCAAGATACTTAAGTAAAAGAAAAAGAAAACTGAAGAATAACCTTTGTGTTATAACATATAAACTTATATATGCTTAATGTATCTAAGCATAAATACACAAAATTAATTCAGTATATACTTGAAGGGAAGTGAACTGGGTGATTTGAGAACTTGCCCAGGTAAAGAGACTATCTTTTCATTATACATTCTTTAATATCATTGGAATGTTTACCATATATATTATTATCTATAAAAATTGTTTTATGTTTTACACTTTTAACTCTATTTTGGTAAGCCTAGCTCAGTTAAAAAGTTTTTTTCAAAAGCAATTCAAATACTCTAACAATATTTGTACAACTGCAATTACAGCATGTGATAACAACTCTAACCAAATTTTAAGAAAGTTAAATAAGAAAACTATTTTGAAACTTTAATTTATCCATCCCTAAAACATATTTTTATGAAGACTGATGAATAATATTCATAAGATTTGTACATAAATCATATGTAGGATCATTGAGATGGAATTTTGCAAGGGTAGCTTACTCTTGGATGTAAGCAAACTGAGTTCAACTACAAAAAGCAATAGGTCTCAGTACTAAACATTTGTTCCTTACTCATCTTTGGATCATTCAGATTGAATTAGACTTGACTTATGGTGATCAATTATGTCTTTTTGTATTACAGGACTTAATTCATTATCAGATCCTTGGGGACTAAGTTTAGCATTAAAATATGTTTGCAGCAGCAGACAAATTCATAACTGCCTGTCAATTCATTCCACTGCCTAGTCATTCTTCTGCCTCTACAATTGTTTTAACTGAAGAAACAGTAATAAACATATCTTAAAATTATGATGGCACTATATAGTTCACAAAACACTTTTATGTCTTTTATTGCATTAGACTCTTTTTGCATCCTTGTGGGTGAGGCAAATCAGATATTATGTGTGTCTTATAGATGGTCATAGCTAGATAACCTAATCAGGAAGTAGAGAGCTAAGATTAGAAGCAGAGTTCCTATTATCCCACTTGATTTGTTATACATATTTTACAGTATTTATATGAAAAATTTTTGTTTGTATACAAAAAAATTGTTAAATCTAAATATAAGGATGATGTGCCACTTCATAATTTCTGGTTTTTCTAAATGGAATTCAAATAGACATTGTTTTATTTGCATTTTGAACCTACCTTGGCATTTATAATACCTAAATTCACATGGGTAACCAAAAAGTATTCTTGTATAATGGGAACCATTCATTTTCCTAGTCTCATTTATGACTCATAGATTTGTGTGGGAGTTGAAAAGAAAAATCCAAAGAAAGAGGAACAGGAAAAGATTTCTTTCTATATTTAAGTATAAATAATAGAAAGAGGCTGAGCTAAGTTATAAATAACAGTGAAGTGAAATGTTCTCTGGAAATTCCATGGCATTAGCATTACTGTGGCCTGAGAAATGTCACTACTTATAATTCTGGTTTGGAAAACTTGCTCATGACAAAATAAATGCTTTCTTATTGTTGTTATTACATCAAGTCCTAAATTTTTGCAGGCTTACAAATATGTGTATGTTTAAAAATATGTATCATGTACTAAGAAGAGCAGGCCAGCCGGGCGCGGTGGCTCAAGCCTCTAATCCCAGCACTTAGGGAGGCTGAGACAGGAGAATCGCGAGTTCAAAGCCAACCTCAGCAACGGCGAGGCGCTGAGCAACTCAGTGAGACCCTGTCTCTACATAAAACACAAAATAGGGCTGGAGATGTGGCTCAGTGGTCGAGTACCCCTGAGTTCAATCTCCAGTACCAAAAAAAAAAAAAAAAAAGAAGAGCAGGCCAAACGTGGTGGTATATGCCTGTAACCTCAGCAACTTTGGAGGCTAAGACAAAAGGATCTCAAGTTTAAGGCTAGCCTCAGCAACGTAATGAGACTGTTTCAAAATTTAAAATAAATAAATAAATAAAAAGGGCTGAGGGTGTAGCTCAGTGGTAAAATGCCCTTGAACATCCCCAGGACAAAAAAGTTGCTCTTTTCTTAAGAGCAACTCAAGCCATCATTTGGTGTGCTTTTTGCAACAATGTGAAGACACATTTATTTTTAACACACTGACCAGTTATTGTAATAAAAAGAAAAATATTATTAGATTCAAATTATCATCATGATTATTCTTATACACATACATTAATAAAAACATTAAATGACATCCTCAAGACTAGAGTCTGAGAACTTTGACAATATCCATGGCATTGATGTATTTTTCAAAATTAAAGGAAGTAATTGTTAGCTCTGGGGTATTATCCCAGTTGTTAAAAGAAAAAAAATAACCTAATCTGGGAATAAAAAGTATCACAAACTTGTGTAAGTGCTGAAACTGTCTTTCTTCATAGCCTGAAATAAAATACTTGCTCACAGCTGAATGTTTCTCATCCCTTTGGTTCCAACTTGCAGAGTCATCTTGCTTCTAAAATGGTATCAGAGGCAGAAACAGGAGGTTTCCAAATCAGAAAGAAACTCCTCTTGTCTTTGAAGATGTGCCTCTTCAGAATGTGAACCCCAAGAGTCAATTGTGTAACTGTGTTTTAAATTTTTAAAAGGTTTCCATCCAATTATTTAGCAAGTTTTAAGCATCCATTTGAAAACTCCACTGGAGTGATTCTACTAATCATATAATCGTTCATAGTGTTATTAAATAACTTCCTCCTCTTCTTACAGATGCCCAGAATGCTGCGGATTCCATATTGGTGAAAAACACAGTTGGTGGCAAAGAAGGGGATAAAAGGACATCTAAAGTGCAAATGGATTTCTAGTTTGGGTTTCTGTTTTTCAAGATAGAGTTAGCTAACCCAAGCTAAAAGAAAACTGATTACCTTTGTGTTCGAGTTAATTTAACTCGAGAGTTCAGGTTGCATTCAGAAAATATTTACTCACCTCTGAGACTAACATTTATCAGCCTATTGTTGAACATTTACCAAATATATATGTGGTTTATTGCATGTGTTTTTTATCCTCAGTAATGGATTATAGGGAACAGGGCAACTCCAGGGAAATGTTAGCATGGAAACAAACAAATAAATAGGCAATCACATGGAAATATAAATTATCAGAGCTGCATCATGCAAAAGTACACACGTGTAAAAGAGCATGTTGTTATTGACAGCCAAGTGGCATGGGAGATCAATTAAACCAAAGCTTCAAGGGAATTCAGATACCAGAAATCAAGTACACAAAGGTCTGAAAGCCAGACTGCAGCTAAGTATAAACAAAGGTCCACATGACTATAGCAGAAACTACAAATCAATTTCTGAGGCAAAATTTCAAAGATGCTTCCACTAAGATGGGAAATCTCTCACTCAAAGTCCATGGACTTTTTTTTTTTATAAACTTTTTTTTTTTTAAAGACCTTTATTTGTTCATTTATTTATATGTGGTACTGTGGATCAAACCCAGTGCCTCCCACACGTGAGGCAAGCACTCTACCGCTGAGCCACAATCCCAGCCCCAAGTCCATGGACTTTCAATCACCATGTCAATTTATGATTAATAAATTAATTTAGTTTCCAGAAAAAGTTATTATGCATTATGATTGTTCTTCTGTGAATTTAAGCTCTGTGGTCTCTCTTGGCTGGGAATAAATGAGCAAATTTAGACATAGAGACAGCTGATGAGAGTTTAAAGGTCAGGAGATAAGCATTCCACCCACGCCTGTGGTGGAACCAAGGTGCCTGAGTGCTTGAGTTGCAAGAACCTGAGGAGGTTACTATAGAAATGTTATCATATGGCTTGGATGGTTGGAGTCCTAATAGAACTTGAATTTCAAAGTCCACAGGAAGCATGATTAGAAAGGGCTTTCCTTAGCTGCTGTGTATTTACGAGGCAGCTATTTACAAGGCACGTGTATTTTCATGTGGCTAACTACCTCTGAGAACCTGAGTAGGGAGGAGACCATGTCACCAGTGCTTTCCCACTAAGGAGGAGAGGTATGGGGGCCAGGGATGTAGCTTATTGGCAGAGAGCTTGCCTAGCATATGCAAAGCCCAGTACCTATTACCACAAAAAAAAAAAAAATCTTAAAAAAGGAGAAGTCTGGATCTACTTTGATGGAACATAAGGAAAAGTTAGGGTGTCTCACAGACACAGTCCTTGTTCTGTCTATGGGCAATGCCATTGTTTCTATTTGTCATCATGGGTTTATGATTAGAGCAGGGCTCACCCTGCAGATTTCAGGTTGAGAAATGGTGAACCCTAAGTGCAAGGGAAGGGTTATTAGAGGTGAGAAGAAGTGGAGGAGAGGGAGTTGGAATGTTAGGAAACCATTCAGCTGAAATTTACAGAAATGTCAAGCTCTGAGGGCTAAAATAAATAAGGGGTTATTTTTCTTATTTAATATAATGTCTGAAGATAGGCAGCTGCTGGCAGTGGTGTAGAGGTTCCATGAATTCAGAGATTAAATCTCTGATTCTCTGAAACTTCTTCATGGTCACAAGATAGCTACAAACGCACATCCAGACAGGAACTATGGTATGGGGCCACCCCTAGCTGCAATAAAAGCTAGTAAAGCAAACATTTAAGCTCTCCAGTACCTACAGTAGACCCAGGCAAGGGAGAAAGGATTAGGCAGTACCCAAACCTGAGATGGCTGATGGCCATGTGCTCCATGTTTGGTCCCCAAGGCAGACATTACTAGTCAACCAGATCTACTTTCCACTCAGCTTGGACATGGTCTTGAAACTCTTGACAGAATTTTCCAAGAAAGTACTACCAATTAATAAAAACTGGCTCATGGCATACAATCTACTTACTTCTTACAAGACGGCTGATAACCAGCTGATATGATTATTTTCAGCTTTCACAGCAGTTTTGAGGTATGACAAGGAAACTCTTAAACAAAAATAATAATAGAGTTTAGATTTAAATCATAAGACACATAGAAAGATCTGGGATGGTCTTTGGTCCTTATTCTTCATTTTACAACTGGGGAATGGAAACCCAGAATGGCTAGGGGTCTTAACCTTGGGTATACAACCAGCTGGTAGGATGTGGGCCCTTCCAAAGTAGTTTCTTTGAGAGGTTTTGTGTTCATTCTGATGTAGCTAACACTACTCAAAACATTTCTGTAGCTCCTCTTAAAAGCTTTTCTTAGAATTTCTTTCATTTAGTTAATGAGAAAACTTAGCCCATTTTGTAAATGCCTTCTGCCACACACACACACACACACACACACACACACACACACACAAAGCTACTACCCAACTCACTCTTTATTCAACAAAAAGTTTTTGAACATGAGTATAGCAGAACCATCAAACAATTTAGCTTCAAATGATTCTGGATTATTCTGGAAAATCACATCTTCTCTTGGCCCCATATGGCTCACTTCCTGGAGAAGCTGACCACTCATTGCACCCATCATGCTCAGGCTACTTAATGAAAAAAGCTGCCTGCTATGGGTAACTGTTTTGCAGCTGATACTGTCCAGTAAAATTTCGTATGATGATGTAACCTTTCTACGATCTATGTCATTCAGTACAATAGTCACTAGTCACATGTGGCTATTTAATATTTGAAATGTGGCTAGTGTGACTGAGGAACTGAAGTTTTAATTTTGTTTTATTTTAACCCTTTAAATTTAAATAACCACACATGGCTGCTGACTACCATATTGGACAACCCAGTCCTCAACCCTTCTTCCATTTTTTCCCAAACTTCTTATTCTTTATCTTCCAAATGCCTGTCTCAATCACAAGCTTGATGTAAAGTTCTCCTCTCCTTTCAGGACCCTCATAGGCTTGCTTGAACCTTATTTCTTCTCTGGCTCAACTTCACTTTCTAGTCAGGGAAGACTTGTAATTTAGGGCAGAATGTGATACACACTTGGAACTCTGAACCTCTATGTAAGAAGTCCAGCTTCTCTGAGGCTACCATGACCAAAAGGAAGTGCAAACCAATGAAGAAGATGATGTAGATGCTCCAGCTGACAGTTCAGTGTTCAAGACCTCCCAGCACAAGCATCAGGCATGAGAGTGGCAGATTCAGATCACCCTCTGTCTCTTAGTCTTCCTAGCTAAGGCAGAGAAAATTCATCCTTTTGTGCCTGTCTCAAATTGTTGGCCTATAAAATCTGTGAGCATAATCAAATGGCAGTTGTTTTATGCCATTGTGTGTGTGGTGATTTATTATGTAGGACCTACACAATAGATTAGGGAATCAGTGGCAACAGCCATCAGAAACCAAACCTCAGTACAGCCTATTACTTAGGGAGATGATTTTGGTCCTCCACAGAAGTATAGGGTAGAGGGTGGGGTGGGGAGGGGGGTTGCAAAAGTAGCAGACCACTCCATCTGCCACAGTCCAAATCCCCAGAACCACTGGTTTAGCCTAAACCTGGGAAAGGAAAAAATAATTTGAATCAAATATGAAACTGGGGTTTTCTTATTATTATTTTTTCTTTTGTGGTGCTGGGGATCAAACTCAGGGCTTTACTCATACTAGGTTACCACTCTACCACCAAACTACATTCCAAGCCTTGAAACTGGAGTTTTAAAATGAATGGAACTGAGTTTTAATAACTTGTATTTTGATAACTGAAATGATACAGAATTATAGAATTGAACTGAGGTGACATTAAGGAGGACTTTGACACAGCAATAGAGCATGGATGGGAACTGTTATGGTTTGGATGTGAAATGTCCTGGAAAGCTCATGCAGGAACATCAGAGGTAAAATGATTGGGTTATGAGAATGCTTTAACCCAATCAGCAAATTAATCCTCTGATAGGGATTAACTGAATGGTAATGTTACTGTCTAGGGGTGCTGGGTTCCTTGTCTCCATTCAGCAAAGAATTGAAGAACAGAACACAAAGACAGCAAGCAAGAAGTAGGTTTTTTGAAAAGAGATAGAGATACAGAAATAAACTCTGAAGAGAAGGGCTCCCGAGCTGGGAATCCGGTGGGGGGGAGTTATGGCCTATTTTTTTTTATGGTCTCTGGAATTTCCTCCTTTCCTTATCTCTTCCCTTCTCCAAGTGCTCCTCACTATTATTTATTGCTGCCTCCTCTGTCCATGGTCTGTTTTAGTTTTTCTATTGGATCCCCCTTTTAGGAGCACGAGTATGGAAGTGTCTGTCTGATTGGATCCCCCACTTGTGTCCACGAGCACTTTCATCAAGCAGGAAGTTGAACTCATCAGAAGACTTCTTCCATGCTCTTTTGTTCTGGCCCTGCCCCCTGACCTCCTCATTCACCATCTTGCCCTGGCTACCTAAGCCCTTCTACACCTCCCTCAGTAACTAAAAGTGGGTAGGGTATGGCTAGAGGAGGTAGGTCATTGGGGGCATGCCTTTGGGATATATATTTTGTATCTGGAAGTCGAGGCTCTCTCTGCTTCTGATCATCATGTGAGCTGCTTCCCATTGCTACACTCTTCTGCCATGATGTTCTGCCTCACCTCGAGCCCCAAGGAATGAAGCTGGTTGTCTATGAACTGAGACCTCTGAAATCATGAACCCCTAAATAAACTTTTCCTCCTTAAAATTATTCTTGTCAGATCTTTTAGTCACAGCAGCGAAAAAGCAAGGACAGATTTGGAAAAATAGTCAGATTCTGTATGCATCCTCAAGGGTGCATCAAACTGGTTGCACACTTATTCATCATCCAGCAGAGAGTATAGTGGTTGGGGTACAGGTTCTGGGTTTCACCACCCTGAATTTGAACACTGCATGGACCAGTTGTGTGACCTTCATCCTATCATGCGAACTCAGTTTGTTTCCTGTTTGCAAAGTGGGGGTAATACATGCTATGTCACACAAATTTAAATCAAAAAGTATCTAATTAAAAATAGTATCTAATTAAAACAATTAAAAAATAGAAAAGAGCTGCTTTTATTCGCAGCATATCTCTCTTTCCTCTCCCACATGTCTACTCTTCCTGGTAAGAACTCCTGTGCCTCAGTTCTCTAGGTTAACATCCCCCACCCACCACCTGTGGTTATGCAGTTCTTTTCTGCTCTGGAGCCACTGATCGTGATAAAGTGAAGTTCTTTCCTACCTAGAGGTCCTCCTAGGCCTGTTTGGTTCCATACTGCATCCATTCTCCTTGCAGCCTCTCAGCAGTGACCACCAAATAAATCTTCTTTACCCAAACAACTTTTTCTTGTAACCCTTTCACCTAGGGACTGCCCATTTCCCTTAAAGATCTCAAGACAGGGCTGCTCCAGAACTTCATCTTCCCTCAACTCCTTTCAACAACAGTAGACTGGAACGGCAGGACTCAGCCAGCTGCACAGTGCCCTGGAGGCAGATTTTTTTTAATTGAGGCATAAATTTATCTGTAGTACAGTTTTTGATGTACAGCTTGATGAATTTTTACCTACGTATATACATACCCCTGTAAATTACCCAGATCAAGATTTAGAAAAATTTTATCACCCAAAAAGCTTTTCTTGTATTCAAACACCTATTTTGTTTATCTCTTTCCTAGTCAATAACCTCTTCTCTTAGAGGTAATCAACATTCTGAGTTTTAACAGTGTAGATTTGTTTCACTTGCTTTTGAACTTCATACACATACAGTCATACCATAGGTAGTATTAAATATCAAGTTTATTTTGCTCAACATAATATCTTTGAGATTCATCCATGATATTGCATGTATCAGAGTTTGTTTCTTTCAATTGCTGAGAGTACTCTGTATGAATATACCACAATTTGTGTGTTCAAAGTCACTTTGTTTCCAGTTTGGGACAATAAAGATGCTATCAATATTCACATACATGTGCTTTTATTAACATTTATACTGAGTTCTCTTGGGTAAATACCTAGGAATTAACCAGATAGGTCATAGGGTAAATACATATTTAGGTTTTAGTAGTGGGCATTTAAATCAATACTGTGTTAGACTAAATGAGGGGATGAATGAGTGATACTTATGCCACAGTTAACTTTTAAACATGAATATATCAATACATTCATGTGAATTGAGGGTTTACAAAAAGGTTTATTACAAATAAATTACTTTAGACATTATGACAAATGTTTTAGGGCAGACCATTTGGCTTTGAGGGGCAGGAAGGAAGAGAAACTTGAGCAAGAGACCATTGGAAAGAGGCAAGTCACAGCTAGAATGAGATGGGGACTGATCTGGAGATTTCACTCTGTGTTGGGAGCAGAGGGCAAGCAGTGACACATGACACACATAACATCAGTGCCCACAAAGAAAGTTGCAGCGTGAGCTTCTAGGGGATTCTCCATTCTATTTCCTAATTGGTTGCCTTCACCATGGGAGTCTTCAGTCATAAAACATTTAGCTGCCAAAATATTATCAATTGAGCAGTATGGATAATGTATTAGCAATGTAATCCACAATTAGTGTGGTTGTCAGCAAGAGTCACCCTGGGGAACACAATAGATCCAGAGCCCTGCCCCCTCCCTTGCTGTTCCAGCTTCCCCTCCAGACCTGTGATGATATACCCATAGCCTTTCTGCTTTTTCCATGCCCATAGGGTCTGCTCTCAAATCCCTTAGTCACATCTAGAGTGTTGCAGTATTGGAAGCCCTCCCCAGGAGTTCTGGAGAATTCTCAGCCTATCAACAGGGAATTATAGGAGGGGAAATTGAGGAAAAAGTCATGGAGACATTGCAATCTCCAAAATCTTACCTGCTTCACCTTCCCATGTGAGGGAAATGCTGCTGATAACACATCTCTGTCCCTCTGGCTTTACTATTAGGCTCAAATTCAAAGCTCTTATTCTGCCCCAAACAGACCTTATTTACCTCCCTGCCTTCCCTCACCTCATTCCAGCCACACCATCCTTCTCTCTGCTCTTCTACAAGTTCTTTGTCTCAGGACTCTGCAAACATGGTTCCAGCCTGCTTACACACACACACACAAACATACACACACACACACACACACACACACACACACACACGGACACACACACACATTCCTCTCGCTGATTGTTTTTATGCCCTCTCAACAGTGTCATTCCTGACCCACTATTCTGTGTAAAGTTCACCTCAGAGACACATGTCCTTCCTAACTCTCAGGATACTTGTTTTTTTTAGAAAGACTATACTTTTTAGAGAAGTTTTAGGTTCACAGCACAATGAAGAGGAAAGCACAGATGCACATGCATACTCTCATACCCATTTTCAATATTCCCCACCAGAATGATACAAGTTTTATTATTTGATAGATCTATACTGACATGTCATAATGGCCCAAAGCCCATAGTTTACATTATTGTTTTTTCTTGGTGTTGTACATTCTATGGTCTTAGGCAAATTTATAATAGCACATATCTACCATTTTAGTATCATACAGAGTAGTTTCACTATCCTAAAATCCTTGGTGCTCTGGTGCTTGGTCCTATTCATCTCTCCCACTATCCAACCCCTGGAAATCATTTATCTTTGAAACTGTTTCCATAGTTTTGCTTTTACAGAATGTCATATATTTGAAATTATACATTGGGTAGACTTTTCATATTAGCTTCTCTCAATAATATGCATTTAAGGTTTCTCCATGTCTTTTTATTATTTCATCAATTTCTTTAAGCACTGAATAATATTCCTTTGTCTGGATGTGCAAAAGTTTATTTTTCCCTGTAATCCCTGCACTTTGGGAGGCTGAAACAGGAGAATCGCAAGTTCAAAGCCAGCCTCAGCAAGGGCGAGACACTAAGCAACTCAGTGAGACCTTGTCTCTACATAAAACACAAAATAGGGCTGAGGATGTGGCTTAGTGGTCGAGTACCCCTGAGTTTAATCCCCAGTACTCCCCCCCAAAAATGTTTATTTCCTTCACCTACAGGAGGACATCTTGGTTACTTCTAAGTATAGGAAATTATGAATAAAGCTGTGGTTAACATCCATAGTTAGGTTTTTATGTGGACATAAATTTTCACTTCCTGTAGGTTAAATACCAAAGAGTGCAATTGCCAGAGTTTATGCAAAGAGTATGTTTAGTTCTGTAAGAAACAGCCAAATTATCTTTCAATATATCTAAACCATTTGCATTCCCACCAGCAAAGAATGAGGAAAGTTGCTGTTGCTTCACATTCTCATCAGCATTTGGTATTGTCAGTGTTCCAGAATTTGGCCATTCTCATAGATGTAAAGTAGTATCTTATCATTTTAACTTATATTTCCATGATGACGTATGATTTCAAGCATCTTTTCATTTGAGTATTCACTATCTGTATACTGTTTTTGGTGAGGTATCTGCTATGGTATTTCACTCATTTTTAAATCAGGTTGTTTGTTTTCTTATTGTTGAGTTTTAAGAGTTATTTGTGTATTTTGAATAACAGTTCTTTGTCAGATTAGTTTTTTGCAAATATATTCTCCCCAGACTGTATCTTGTCATCTTCTCAGTCTCTTGACAATGTATTTTGTAGAGCAAAAATATTTGATTTAATGAAGTACAGCTTATTGATTCTTTCTTTCATGGATCATGCCTTTGGTGTCATATCTAATAAATCGTCATCAAATGCAAGTTCATCTAGGTTTTCACTTATGATATCTTCTAGGACTTTCATAATTCTGCATTTTACATGTAGGTCTATGACCCATTTTGAACCTATTTTTATGAAGCACATGAAGTCTGTGTCAAGATGAATTTTTTGCGTATAGATATCCAGTTGTACCAGACCATTTGTTGAAAAGACTACATATGCTTCTACTTGCTGTTTTGAAAGTTACTTGTATGAGACTTGATTGATATCTGCTCCCTCACTGGAATATAAACACTGGAATATAAACAAGTTCCAAGTTTTCACTGCCTAACTCAAGGGTTGACACATCATATACCCTTAATCTAAACCTGTGGTATCAAGGCAATGAATAAATGGTATTTATTCACCCCTATGCCTTTCATGATGCCTGTCACTTTAAAGTGGAACATCATTATAATCATTATTGTTGCTATTAATTGTGGGCTGAATTCTTCAGTTATACCATTTATATTGCTCAAATTTGGGGGATAAAAATCTGGGGGGGAGGCGGTAAAATGATGCTAGGATTGTGTCTTCTATTTGGAAAAACATATTTTTAAAAAATGAAACAGAAAGTGATTTTTCCCAAGCACTGACTGAAATTGAATTGAAATTAGCCCCTTAACTTTTAGGTCCACCTCTGATTTTTTTCTTTTTTTTTTTTTTTAATGTTTTTTTAAAGTTGTTGATGAACCTTTATTTATTCATTTATTCATATGTGGTGCTGAGGATGGAATCCAGTGCCCCACACATGCAAGGCAAGTGCTCTACCACTGAGCCACAATCCCAGGCCCCCAGCTCTGATTTCTGATATTGAAGCCAGCAATTCTGACTCAGCTAAGTCTAATAATCCAGTTTGTGGATCATTCAGCTCCTGAGCTTTCCTTTCTTGTCTCAAGATCTGCCTTCAGTGATACATGTTATCATTGAAGCTTCCACGACAAGGAAGATCATGGAACCTCTCATTCCCCAAAGTGCTCAACCCACAAGTAGCACAACATGCAGGCAGGAAAGAGCACTGTAAAAATGATTCTTGCACTCCTCCTGGATTTTCCTACTCTGGGCCATAAAATATGATGATCCTCAGGTAGGCAAGTTTATAAGTGGCTTAGGTCTAGAGGCAAACAATCCTTGCATTTAGTCCCTGTGTTGCTACTGACTGGTCGTGTGGTCTGGTTAAGATGCTTTATCTCACCAAGCCTCAGCTGACCTCTATGAGCAATAGATGTTTACTTTAAAAAGCTATTTAGCACAATCAGAGCATATTAAGACAAAAAATAAAGATACAACATAAAAATAAACTAAAGATGGACAACAAGTTATTTTAAAATCTCTACCTCAATTTCTTCATCTGTAAAATGGGGATAATAATTATCTCATAGGGTTGTGAGGATTAAATGATTTTATTTGTGTAGAATTTTGTTAAAACTATATTAGAAAGGCCCTTCAGCCAGAATTGTCATCTTCTAATAATTCATCAAAATGACAAACACAAAGGGAAAGAGGAGAGGCATTAACATATGTTCCCTGTACCCTTTAGAAAACATGGAGTTGTTCTTGTCTTCACATGCTTGCAAATCTACATGAAACCCAAAGGAAAGATACCATAAACACCAAGGGAATGGGTTCAAGAAGAAATGCAGCCAAATGTTACCATGGCAAAACTAGAAGACTCTACAGTGTTGCTCAGCATGCTATTGACATTATTGTAAACAAACAAAGGCAAGATTCTTGGCAAGAGAATTAATGTGCATATTGAGCAGATTAAGTAAGCTAAAAGCTGAAAGAGCTGCCTAGACAATGATCAAACAAATGGCACCAAAAAGAAAAGTTCTTGGGTTCAACTGAAGTGCCAGCCTGCGCCATCAAGAGAGGCAGACTTGGTGAGAACCAATGGAAAGGAGCCTGAGCAGCAGAATCCTATTCTCAGTGAATTCACGGAGTAATTGGTGAAAAAAAAGCAAAAAAAAAACACATCTGGACCATAAAAATGTTTATTTTAATTGAGTAAAATTAGGATGTCCTTGCCCCCAAAGAAATATTTAAAGAAAAAAAAGAAAAGTATTGTAGTATGATGATGATTTTACAGCACAGTGATTAAAATGGAATAATAATAGTGCCTCCTCATAGGATAGTTGTGAGATTAAAGAACCTCATGGGTCCTGGTATACAGAAAGAGGTTAATAACTGGCAGCTGTTGTTTTTGTTCACATCATAACTGTTACACAGTACCTGAAGAGGTTGTGTTTTTCTTTGTTTGCCATGCTGGGAATCAAACCTCAGTTCGTTTTTTAAAACTTTTTTAGTTGTCCTTTTTAGATATACATGATAGTAGAGTGTTTTTTGACATATTATACATACATCCAGGGTCTTGATCATGGTAGGCAACCACTATCACTGAGCTATACCTCTAGCTCATGAAGGGATTCTTTAGCTTGAGATCCTATAAAGATATCAAAAGGATCTTTTGGAAATGTTTGAACTCACACTCTGTATTGAAGTTAATAGACAAATCACAAGGCAAAATGTAAACAATGACCTATAAAAGAAGTGCCATGAATCTAACATTGGTCTCTGGTTGCTCTTGTTAAGCAGCATCCTTAACCAGGAGTGGTTAGGTGAATAGTCTCATTGCTCATCCTGGCAAGTTAGCATTTGGTGGGCTCACGCCGCACTGGTACCAAGTAGGCTTTTAACATCTTGGTTTAGAGCCCCTGAAGCTGAGTCTTTGACATTGCTCAAAATCCTAGCCAGGGAACATTCTGGGGAAGGTAGAGCTTTACTCAGTGGGGGAGGAGAGACTGCAGAGGAACCACTTTGCCCAGACTATGCCAGGAGCACGGCCTGCTGAGCCTCCTCTGCTCAATCAACAGAGCTCTCTCCCAGGACAAACATGACATAAGGGTTTTGGAGCCCTTCTGGGAGTGAGGACAGAAGAGGAGGTTGTTCTGAGTTTGCCCTAGAAAATAATCCTCCATTTGCCATAACAAGATGCTCCCTGTGACTAGAAAGCTCTTCCCCGCAGCAGATCCTGTAATAGCTCAAGGTAGCCAGTTGTTGCTCATCACTGTGTAGTTACTTTGTCTCCAACATCTGGAGCAGAGCATACTATCTGGTGCTCCTACAGCTGTGTGAGAGACACAGAATAATTATAAAGCTTATCAATTTTACAGGTAAAAGTTAGAGTCCATGTATATATGATATGTCAAAATACATTCCATCATGTATAACTAAAAAGAACAAATAAAAGGAATTTACAGGTAAGGTGACTAAAACCAGGAGGTGTCTTTTGCTTAGGGACAGCCAGCTAGTAAGCAGAGAATCTGAGCCTCAAGTCCAATTTCCCTAAGTCTCAAGGTATTTCTCTTTCCTCTGAGACCTGTATCACTTAGCTTATGCTGACCACTACAGATACAGCCCACTTCACAATGCCCCCACATACTTCACCAGGGCACTGGAGCACCCTCCTTCCTCAGGTAAACCAGCTCTCTCCTACCTCTGGGCCATTGTACCCCTGTGCTCCCTTTTCTTGGGAAGTGCTTCCTTATCTTTGTATCTCCTTATAGATGTCACCACCTCCAAAAGTTCTTCTCTGGTCACTCTGAAGTAGTACTCGCAGACACTCTGTATCTCATCACCCACTTTAATGCCCTCAAACTCCTTTTTCCCAGTCATCTACACTAGTTTATTTTTGTTTTCCTCATTAAGGTGGTAGTCTCAGGAGTCTTATTCATTTTTACCTCCCCACATTTGGCACAGAGCACCCTCTAAAGACTGGGGCAGCTGGAGCCCCCATGATCTGAACCCTGATGTTTTGCTTAAAGGGTCTGAGGATCCCCTGAGTTGTGCTCTCTCCATGGGATTAGGAGTCCACAAGGCCCAGGGAATATTTCTACTCAGCGCCCACTGCTTCCCCTTCTACATGACACTATAGATATCTGGGAAATTCCATGACCAAATGACCCCAAACCCACTTCTAGGGCCCACGTGGGTCTCTTATTCTCTGAAAGGCAAATCACATACCACTGTGAGACTCGAGGGCCAATGGGTGACCAAGGGATAGAATATACAGGCAAGGTCCCTCAGAATACTGGTCCGGTAGGCTGGAATGGGTGAGAAGAAAGAGGGTTTCTGTGTGAGGTCTAGGAGCGAGAGAATAGGGAGCTCTCCACATGCCACTGAGTGTTAATGAAGAAGTATACATGTGAACCTGATCTTCCAGGACTTTAAACATTTTGCTATGTAACTGAAAATACAGACATTTGGTATGTGAGCCTCCAATCATTCTGTAGCTCAGAACCTGACAAATGTTAGGGGCAGGCATCTGGTCAACCACTAAATACTGGCAAAATGAAGGTATAAATGAATGAAAAAATGAACAGAAGAATGAATAAAGTTTAAGCCCACACACCAGACCTCTCACAGTGGCAGCTCTGGGGTAGTTTCCACAGACAGTAAAGCAGAATCTCTCACTCAGTCTGGATTTGCACAAATCTAAGTGACAAGTTTGTTCCATGATGCGTTGAAGCAGGTTGCCCCAAGGATTGCTGTAGGGCAGTCAGCATCTATCACAAGATCAAGTTAGATCTGTGGCTAAAATAACCACCATTTTTGAAGGTGGTTAAGAAAGCAGTTTGGAGCTTTTAATCCCCTTTCCCCCCACCACTCTTCAACCATTGACTGCATGAGTGCTTATGGCATTAAGGAATACCATGGTGAATAGCTGGTTTCATCCTATTTTTCTAGAAACTGTGAAGCTTATGGATAGGCCCCAGTAAGATAATTCAACAAAAGAAGGAAAAAAAGAGTTAATTCCATAAAATGCAGTAACTGCTAAGTCAACTCCTTTTAAAACATTTTAGAGATTTTAAGGTCAAGAATTAATGGGCCGCTTACTTCAAAAGAATCAATTTATTTCTTCAGTGCTCATTTTCAGAATCAATCATTTTGCGTCACCTAGAGAACTTAAGAAATTGAACTTTGAGAGCACATTACCGTAAAACACTCATCAGTCTATGTATGACTTCCAGCTACCACAAAGCTTTTTCACATAAATCCCAAAGATGGTTGATTTCTTGTTGCTTTGCTTGAAATGTACTAGCTAGTAATAATATGGTCCTCTATATGCATTCTAAATAATGGGTAGCAAAGCAAAGGGCTTACAGGATCAAGTCAGAACAGCAAGCATCGAGAGAGAATCCACACGGGCCAAGCTGATGCTAGGTGCTTCCAGGGGATTCCAGTGTAATTCAGCAATGCTGGAAGCAATTTAGAAAAAAAAATGCATAGAATTCTTTACTTTTCTCTCTGCTACTGAGTTATTCCTGCAAGATGGGTTTGTTTGGTGTCCTGAATTATTTATGCTGAAAAGTTAGAGGGCAATAATTAAGCATTCATGTCTTTTTGGTCATATTTGTTACATTTCAGCTTTGTAAAATTATTCAGGTGCTTTAACCTAAAGGCTGACACTATTATCCAATGCTGCAATTCATAGTCCGGGTGACCTTGGATAAGTCACTTCACCTTCCCAAGTTTCAATTTGAATAGGTGATTCATAAGGCCGACAGTCTGGAAAATCCCATGTTAACTGACATCACCAGGGAATAAGGCAGACCAGCTGTTTGACCTCAGAAGACAAACCTTCCAGATGAATGAGAGCATTTAGTGTCCAGCTTGTTGTCAGCTATACAACCAGTAACTAATGTCAGGAGTAGATAAGTAAGAAGCATCAGGTAGACACAGCCATAGTAATCCAAGCCCCTGAGCATCCTATTTACTAAGAAGTGGCTGTGAATTAAGTAAACATTTAAATTACACACTCATCCCAAAATGGATTTCAGATTTAGCATCATTACTGGAGTAGAGGAGAGACAGCTACAATTCAAGGCTATCTACTCTCCTCAACATTTAGTACTAATTGGATCAAGGTTAAATTAATCCAAAGATCCCCATATTTCACATTGCATTTGCCTGGATGTAACAGGAATCTTAGCAGGGACTAGTAGTATTTTCAGGGGACAAGGGGAGAGATCTGGCTGTCCCACCTCAAACACTTCATTGACTACAAATTCGACCTGAAGCAATTCTTTTTCTATGATCACTAAGGTCCTGCTCACTTCTAATATTTTATAATGCCTCACTCATACCTAATGAGAATCAGGTCAAAATTAACACCCAGGGCAGCCGAGTAGTGGTTCCAGATCTTGACTGCATAATGGAATCTCCTTGGAATCTTTAAAAATGACTAATGTTGTATCCTTCCAAGAGATTCTAATTCAATTTGTCTAAGGATCACCTACGATTTAATTTAAATTCTCCCCAGGGTACAAATGGACATTCAGGTTGCTTCAAAGAAAAGGGTACATGGTATGCATAGCACACAAGCTACCCAAGTCATCCACAGTCCAATTTTTCCTTGTCTTCTCATAAAAGACCAGGAAACTAGAAACACTGACATCCCTTGTAACTAAGACATCTACTACTTCTGACCAGTGAAATATAAGTGGAATTCATTGAACAGTGATCCTTATGAAGATTTTTATAGGAGACTGGCTTGGCCAGCCTGTCCTTCAGTCTCTTATCCTTTGCTTTCTTTATACCCAAATTACAGATATAATCTGAACAAGTACCACACTCTGAAAATGGTAGAACAGGAAAAGAGAGAAAGGCCTGAATCCTTGGAGTACCATGACCTGTGGTATCTGTCCTGTTGCCTACCTTGAACTATGAGGTAAATAATCTCCTTACTTTTTTCAGCCACTGCCAGTCACCTTTCCTGTTGCATGCTGCCCAGCACCATCCTCAAATGAAACAGAAGGTGAAAGGTGTTAACAATAAATGCTTTATCATGACGTGGACCCAGAGTGAGGAACAAGCTTCCTACCTGAAAAGTAGCCATCACATCTAAAATACATTTGTACTTAAACTAAGAGAGCTGGATTTTTTTTATTGTTACAAGGGGTTCCCCATAGGGCCTATACTTTGACAGAACTATCTGGAGCCAAGCTACTTGGTTAAGCTTATGGTTCTTAAGGAACTGTAATACTCAACTTCTGTTCTGATAGCAGTCTTATTTCTACTACTGTACTGGGTAAAAGTCATAATGCACTCAAGGGTGTGAGAGTAGGAAGCTGAAAGCAGATTTGTGCAGAACAAGGGTTTGATAAATCTCAGGGTATGTCTAAAGAAGATGATGTTTCAAAAGCATGATCCTAGCAGGCATTTAAAAATAGCTCAGAGCATCTGTGTTACTGGGATGGAGGTGGGATGGGAATAAGCGTAGTTAGCTTCTCTTGTTACCTTGACTTCCTTCCTTCTCCTCTAAGTCTCCTTTCTATACTCACATTTCCACATTTCCATGCTCACAGAGAAGAGACAAATGTTAGCCATTCTTATGTCCCTTGCACTTAGCAAGGTATTTGGCAGATAGTAGGTGCTCACTAAATGCTTGCTAAAATGAACATTAATCCTCACACTCTGTTCATACTCATCTACATGTACCCACCACCACTTTTCTTCCTGTGCAGTGATAAATCTAATCTGTTCCAGTTACTAAATTGTGTTTAGTCTTTAAGTCACCTAATGCCATTCCCATTCACATCTGGATGCTAGTGTTAAGAAAGACAAATAGGAAAACAGTAGAAGAGACATGTGAGTCAGGGGAGATGGTTTTTGTTTCTAAGGACATGTCTGTTTGATGGCAGTAGTATAATAAAGAAAGAAAAGCTGAGTATTCAGAAGAGAGAGAAGAGAAATGAAAGGATGGAGTCATTGAGAAGGTAAAAGGGAACCTGAATCAGATTACAAGTGAAGAGTTGGCATTTGGGAAGAGGAGGAATAATTCCTCTACTCAAATGGGAGAGAAGACAGGCCCTATGTCCGTAGACGTTGTGAGTTCAGTTTTTATTTTCCTAATAATATGGAAAAGTAAGATCCTCAACTAAGAGTAACAATAGAAATAAGTTTACAGAAAGTAGAGAAAAAGAAGCACTTATTGACCTAACATGTGCCTTCCTCTTTTCCTTTTCTTCTTTAGGGACTCTATCATGGCCTATTAGCAGGCTTATGACAACTAGTATAGTGATTGATCTTGGCTTTCTTGGCCTGGTTTATGAGATCCAAACAATCTTTCGAAATGTCTTACTTGTATGAGATCAACTCATGTAGAGATTGGGCATGAAATCTTTTTCTCACACTAGATCAAACTAAGTTCCTATAATTGCTCCCTGACACCTCAGCATCAGCCATTCTACCATTTTCCTGGTGATGGCAATAAAAGGATAGGCAAAGAGTCAATTTTGGACTATATCAGGTAAAATTTGAGAAATTCAATGAAATAAAAGTGAAACAAGTTACCCAGATCCTAAAATATGACACTTGAGAAGCAAAGATTTTGTAAGTATTTCTGAGGTCTCTGGACATACTTTTGGCACTTTAAAGCTTCCAGGGATTCTACAAGGCTTACAATAGAAATGATAATTTTAACATCCTAAGATTATTATAACTTTATCTTAATTAATCTCAATTCCTTCTACATAACAACATTGAGATATCCTAAAAGATGGGTATGGGAATATAGAAGATTGGGAAGAAATTATAGGAAGATAGGAAGTAAAACTTTCCTTAGTTTAAGCCCCATAAAATTCTTCAGGAACACCTCCTGTCATGTATCCAGGAATCCCACACAAGGAAAGGAACCATAGCCATCTCCAAAGAGGGAATGTGTAGAAACTGTGCACCATCTTCCTGGAACCAAGAATGGGGAGGAGCCCAACCACCCATCTGGTCCTGGAGAACCATAGTTTATGTCTTCAACTGAGAAAGCAGGCAATGAGGCCAGTGACATTGTGTGAAAGATGAGGAAAAACACTGAGCAATATTTTTGAAAAGATCCCCTTTACTAGTTCCTGTTAATTCTCACTCTAATTCCCATCATCTTTTTCCTTTTGTTCATGCTTCTCCCAGAGGAGTCTTCATTCTCTAACTCCTCATAATCAGAATTTCTATCTTCTTTTTTTTTCCCTCTCAAAATGATTCCAGGGAGGAAAAATCCATATAACATCTTAATTCTCAATGCAAGTTTCAAATATTAGACTATACCTTGTCTTCTGTCAAAGTAACCAACACTTATATCATTAAAAAGTTAGTGTTTCCCTAGAAACAATCTAATGGAAGTGTCTTTGCAAAGCAGTGACTTTAACATTATGGTGTTTCAACCACATGAGAAAGCCACTATTTGTTGAGGAATTGAGATTAATGAGGTATTTTGTTCTTATAATGGGAAAGGGGATATTCAACTTTTTTCTATTAAAATATATAATCATGCTAGAACATCTGGATGGCCAGAATATGGGGCTCAGAGACTGTTGAGAGAAAGTTCACTTTTTTAAAGGCAAAATAAAAAGAAGGATATTGGAATATAGGGGTGGTTGAGAATTTTTGCCTAGATTGAACTGACATTGTAAGAAATAGCCTAGTTCATTTGGTAGAGGTTGTACAGTGCTTCCATCAGGGTTGTGGGAGACAATTCTAAGAAATTTAAATACATAAAAAGAAAGGAAAGTAAGAGAAGTTGAAAGTAGAGAGAAAATAGCAAAAGATGTTGAGATTATAAACATATATGCTCTTGTGTTACAATTTTCTCCACCATTGGGCATCTAACCACACCACCCTAGTAGACATGCATCTTTGTTGGCCTTTGGCTCCCCAGACTTCTGGGTAGGGTCCTATGAGACTTGTTCAATGTTCTTCAATCAGGATCACTGTGAAAGACAAGCTAAGAACCCTGTTTGTTATTACTCCATTTGGAGTTACATCCACCAGCTTTCCATTAATGACACTGACTTTAGATTCCTGGATAATAAGCATAAGAAGAAAGTGTGTGTTATCAGCATCCTAAAGAGCTCCTTGTTATCACCAGGATTTGAAATTATGTGCTGTCCCATTTGTGAACTCATTAATCTCTGTTTTCCAGTGGGAGCTGTACAATGACAAAGAGCTACTTATTGGAGGTCTCTAATAGCTGTCCAGCTGTGGCATCACTGGACCACAAGCACACTGGCCTGAATGGAATGGGAACGTATATGGTGGAGGGGAGGGGTTGAACTAGTCAAAGTACAAGGCTTGTTTAGAATTTGTTAAATGTGTTGCAGCTTTTCCTAGTATGATGGTTGTTTATTTATTGATTTTTTAAAAAGCTTTCAATATTGTGGTTTGCTTATCATAGAGGTTTGCATTGTGGAAGTTGACCTCAAAATTGATGTAATTAACTGGTTTTAGTTTGCTCAGTTTAATTGATGTTAAGGTACGGACTAAAAAAAAATTAGTATGGGGGGAATTTTCTAGTTAGTTGAATGTAGATTTTGGCTTTTAGAGCCTTCTGGTTACTCAAACAATAACTTTACAAATATTAGCTCTGCTCTGATTATTAGTTTTATGATGATTACTTTGCCATTATGGCTAATTAACAGCTGTGCGGAAACTCATTTTGATCATATTTTTCCTGCCTAGAAATTAGTAAATGAAGGATAATTACTACCAAATTACTTGACTTACGATAGTCTTCTTCCTATCAAAAATGAAAACTTAAAATGTAACACTTTCATTTCTATTTCATTGTTTATTTTTTAAACAGTGTCAACTTGGGGTCTTTTTTAAAATTTTCTATCTGAATACTGGGAATAAGTTGCCCATTCCTCTACCCAAAAATATGTGAAACCTAAAGAAATTGTATAAATTTATATGGACTATATTTTTAACCATTTTTTAAACTGTTATTTGTTATCAGTATGATATTTTGAAGGATTATAAAAACATCAAGATGTAAAGACCAGTACTCACTTGCCCAGTTGGTCCTTAATGGCATTGTACACTTACTATTTCATTTGGAACTGAGATTCTTCGCTGTATTCATTATCAGTAATACAAGGGAAACAACAACCACTCATTACCTTTCAGTCACTGTATGAATTCAGAAGTGTTCATTTTTTCTTGGATTTTACTGCACATCACACCCTCTCCCAAATTTTGTGTCATAGCAAGTGTCAGAAGGCAATGCCTTGAGAGGTTCTAGTACTTCAGGGGTGGGTATTAACAGTAATGGAAGACTAAAGGAAGTGACAGCTTTTCTGAGAGGCCTGGGGGTACTAGGAATTCTAACAACCTTACTTCTAAATCTCAGTTCTGCCACCATTGATTCTGTGAGACTCTCCTGTTTTCAATTTCCATTGGCATAAGAGACCTGGTTTTGGTCAGTGGTTAACTTCTTTGTAGCCATGGTCTCTTTAGAATTTCTAGAAGCTAGCACTCTTCTCCCATAAAATATGTGTATGTGTACTTGTACCCCCAATCTACAGATTCAGTGGATTAAGTGGTCTCTATCAGCTATTCCAGTCCTAGCCTTTATTGAAAGTTCTGATGCCTTTTACAAATAGCCAACAAATATATGAAAAATGTTCAACATGTTTAGCCATTAGGGAAATGCAAATTAAAACTAGATTGAGATTTCATCTCACTCCAGTCAAGATGGCAGCCATCAAGTTATAATAAATGCTGGAGAAGATGCAAGGAAAAAGGAATTCTTATACATTGTTAATGGGATTATAAATTAGTATAATGACAATGGAAATCAGTATGGGGGCTCCTCAAAAAGGCTAAGAATGGAACCAGCATTTGGCCCAGCTATGCCATTCCCCAGTATTTACCAAAAAGTCTGTATACTGTAGTGTTACATGCATATCCATGTTATATAGTAGCACAATTCACAATAGCCAAGTCATGGAACCAACCTAGAAATTGTGGTATATATAAAAAATGGAGTTGTATTCATCCATAAAGAAGAAGGAAATTATGTCATTTGCAGGAAAATGGATGGAACAGGGGAGCATCATGTTATGCAAAATAAGCCAGACTCAGAAAGTCAAGGTTTGTATGTTTTCTGTCATATGTGGAAACTAGAAAGAAAAAGGGAAAAAGGGCATTTCATGAAAATAGAAATAAGACCAGTGGGGTAGAGAAAGGGAATGAGAGGGAGGGAAGAGGGGAGGACAAGGTGAGGTACCGGGGATTAAAATAGATCAAATTGTTACCTGCATGTATGAATGTGTCACAATGAATTCCACTATTGTGCATAATTATATTGCACCAATAAAAAAATAAAAGAAAGTTCTGATGCTTCTATGAAACATTGAGGAAAAGAAAAGTCCATTATCTAAATTTTGCAGAGGATATTAGAAATGTTGTCATTCTTCATGACCCTGTGGGTACAGAAATCAAATGCTATAAAGAGCACCTTTAATCTAGTTCAATTTAATTAATCTAGTTAATTAAGTAACCCTAACTTGTAAATGGCTGAACTGAATCCATTTTGACATTCAATGATGAAATAATCTTACAACATTGGAATAAACAAACAGATGAAACCTTTACCATCTAGGGTGTCCTACAATCCCAAACATCTAAAAATAGAACAAAACAAATTTTTAAAAAACGGCAGAATCAATATGCTCCGAAGCCTAGTTTCTCTGAGGACTTGCTAAAACACGGATTGCCAGATACTACCCTGGAGTTTCTCATTCAGTAGACATGGGTGATACCTAAAAAATTTGTAGTTCTCAAAAGTTGCCAAAGGAGTCTCATGGTGCTGGTTCAGAGATCAAACTTTAAAAACCACTTGCCAAAGCTAATTGCTACTGGCTTTATGCTACCTTCTTCACACTTATGAACACTTCTGAAACTTCCTGTTGTTCAGCAATCATAAATCCTGTCCTATATTCCTTCATACACACACACCTGTCCCTCTTTCCACCCCTTCCCACCTAAAGCTGTCATTGCTCAGGACAGGAGCATGGTTAGACAGACAGTATCCTGTCTTCCTGGATGCTCATCTGGATTGCATTTCCCAGCCTAGCTTGCAGTTATGAGGTAGCCATGTGAATAATTTCTAGTGAAGGCAATAAACATGACTTCTGGTACTGGCCCACAAAACCATCCATGCAGTATCCTCCATGCTCTTTCTCTTTACTGGCTTTAAGCAGATTAGTGGGAAAATTGAGGCTGAGGGACCCATGAAAAGAAAGGAGCCTGGGTTTCTAAATCACTGCTTGTAGAAGAACTGACCCATTAAGACCTGCTATACAAATCCACTGAGATTTGGGAGAGACCTATGATTTTGCAGCTCTCATTCTTTTAGCTCCATGATCCCACACATAGACTCAGAGCTGAGCCCACATATGCTTGGACCATGATGGTCTCTGTTCTCCTTCTCCTTCCTCAGGGGTAAGCACCCATCTAATCAGAATGTCAGTTTCTTCCATTGTTATACTAACTAACCCATCAAGACCGTTAAGCCTGGCACCAGCTGATATCTTTTGCCTGTATTTAATGAAGCTCACAGCCTGTGACTGAAGAGAGAGGCCCACCATTTAAGTGAAGAGCCTCTTTAGATATAGCACTGTTCCTAAAGCACCCCCAATGCACCTACACAGCACCTGGACTTCCTCAGGAGAAGGCTTTCAGAGGCATCAATGCCGTTAAAATCTGAAAACCTGCCACTGTATGAGTGCCTTGTCTCTCCTGGTGTTAAGTGTTCACATTTCCTGGGGTCCCTCATTTTGGCTGAAGTTGATTACATGGTTACAATGTAGCCTCTCAAATTAGTGCCAAGAATCACACACAGGAAACTTCAAATTCCATGAGACATACACCACTTGTTTTCAACCAGTGGACTGACTCTCAGGTAGGCTTAGGCAGAATATACCACCTACTAAACTACGTAGCCCAGATCCCTTACAACTAAGACTGGGAACAAGACTCATCTAACCAGTGTGGTATAAATTGGTATAAATAGAATTATTTAGGTAGAGCTTCTAGGAAACCTCCTTAAGGCAGTGGCAGATACAGCTAGAATATTCTAATTTTTTAAATTGGCAAATACTTTTTATATTTTATTCTTCTTTCTTCCTCCTGCCTGGAACTCAGATGTGATGCCTGGAGGTGGAGCTGATACATTATAACCATAAGGCAGTATACACCCAACTATGTATACAAAAAGACAGAATGACACTTATGAATACATATTTAAACCACCCAATCATGACACATGTTATTCCAGTTTCAGGTAATGATCTTTCATGTTCTAATAAAAATTCTCCAGCTACAAATGAAGTTTCCCAGATAAACCTAACCTAGTTTTAATCATGCCAATCCCCCTTGCTATAGTGATAGTAGGAGACATTATGTTTTGTATGGTTTCTTGAGTAGTGAGCATTGGACAGAAAACAAAATTGAACATCCTGAGAGGACTGTTCATGAGACACATTTGTGATGCCTTCAGGGAGCCCCAAAAATAACTGGGGAGAGAACTTGCTCTGATTACTGCAGTTGTGCAGTAAATGACCCTAAAATGTAGAAGCTTAAAACAATAATAATCATTTATTATCTCCCACAGTTCCCTTGGGTCAGGAATTCAAATGAGGCACTGCAAGGCCAGCTTAGCTTTGTTCCTCAGCATTCCAGGGCATCAGTTGGAAGACCCCAAGGCAAGGCTTAGACATCCTAGAAGGCTCATTCATTCACCTGTCTGGTGATTGATGCCTGGCTGGGACTGAGCTAGGGCTGTCAACTGGAACTTTCATAAGAGACCTCTCTGTATCCTGAACTTGCTCACAACATAGTTTCAAGGGCAAGTGCCCTAGGAGAGAGCGAGAGAGTGAGGTGGAAGCCATATTACATTATGACCTAAACTTCTTTTAGTTTAAGGAGAGGGACCATAAACTCTAGCTTTTGATGGAAACACGTTAATGTTACATTGTAAGAGCATGTCAGATGCGATATATGGCTGTATTTTAAACCAGGAGGCAGAAAAAGGAGGCAAGAGGCAGGGAAATATTGTAATTGCCATAGACCTAGGGAAAAAAATGAATGACCTGCTCAACTGTATAGTTATATGTACTCTCAGACCCTTGCACCTATTCTATTCCTTAGACTATAAGGTCAGTTGTACATACTTTACAACAACCTACAGTTCTCAGTATCTTTCCTGCCCCAACTCCCCCTCAAGCCTTAGCTCACAACTCCTTGGGGGAGTCAGGCCCTCCTCCATGGGGGTGTGGGAGGGGGGCACTTCCTGCTTTGTTTCTTGCCCTCATGTTCCCCAGGTCCCTGTAACCCAAGACACCATTTCTAATATTTAAATACTTGTATTACTCCCAATAAATGGTAGTTAATCTCAAAAACTGGGACATTATTTGAATATTCCATTCTCTGATGTTCTTTCATGCATCTAATATTTAAGTGTAAACTTCAAATTACATCTGAAATTACATATTGACTTACTGTAACTACAAACCCAAGATGCAGTAAACATGCTCAGAAGAGCTTGCCAAAATGTTACTTCTAAGAGCCTATTAAAGATCTTAAATATTTTATTTTGGATTATGCAGATAAAGTTTATAAACAAGGTTGTTAAAAAATAATGGGGATGAGAAAGCCTTCTATTTTTCTTTATATCTGAGTAGAGGGAATAAAACGCAGTGAGTCTAAGTGTCCACACTCTTGGTTGTAGACTGGGACCATTGTTCTGTCCAAACCAAACATTGTTCTGTCCAAACTGATACAGAGAAAGTACCTCCTGATCCCTCATGACTTCTCAACAAGAACTAGCGTCTTCCTGGTCACTTATGAACATCATCTCATTGAATTCTCACAATGATCCTGAATCATTATCATAATCTCATTAGTGTCAACACTTGGATTTGAATTTGTAACTGCCCAATTCTATATCTCATGTATTTTTGACTTCTGTCTTGATGCCATCGTAGAATGGATGCTAGGGCCATGTTGGTCAGGGTCGGCAGTGAGCTCACCAAACAGGCAGCTGTCCCTGAGCAGAGGGGTCCCATGTTTTCCTACTGGAAATAGAAGTCCAGAGTTTAAATCTTAGCTTTTCCTATTTCTGAAAGCTTGACTAAGTCACTCTTCTTGAATATTGTTTTCTTCTGAATTATCTAGAATAATGTCTTTATTGAGCATTTGCTATGCACTAAGCACTTTAGATTGTCTCATTTAATTCTTACAAAAACTTTGGACATTATATTCTATTATTATTCCCATTTTACAGAGAAGGAAACTGAGCCTTGGAGCAATTAGGTGACCTGCTCAAAATTACAGAGCTAGCGGTAGAACTAGATTTAAACCCAGGTGTGTCTGACTCCATGGTTTAAACTTACAATCACTGGGCCTATTTGTCCCTATTAATGCTCTCCCAATTCGTCTTCTATTATAACAAATGAGATGATGCATGTGCAAACATTTTGTTAATACTAAGCATGAGACAATCATTAGCTGTGATGATTCTGATTTCAATAGAAAAACTGTGCTACAAGAGAATATATATTAGTTGGGAATAAATGTCCACATATATAGACAAATTGAGAATTCTGGAGTTGGTACCACTGTGCTCTCTGGAACCAAAGAAAGATGGGCATTTTGGTTGCTTAAATATTGGATGGTTCTACTTGGCAGTATCTATGCTTTATCACTGTGAAAATGTCTTTCTGAACTGCTTTAATTGTAGATTAAACTTGTTAATCTTAGTAAGATTATGCCATGTGTTTGAGTTTTTATCATTTATTTGTTTTATAGTTTTTAAAAAATGTTTAATTTGTTCTAATCAGTTTTACATGACAGTAGAATGCATTTTGATACATCATACATAGATTGTTTTGTGTTTTGAGACAGGAGTCTTGCTGTGCTGCCCAGGTTGGCCTCCAATTCCCAGAGTCAAGTGATCCTCTCACCTCAACCTCCCAAGTGGGTGGGACTACAAGTGCTTGCCATAACATCCAGTTTCTTTGAGATTTATGCACACAGAAAAGTACTCAAAAGTCCCAAGTGTGAGGGCTGGGGCTGTAGCTCAGTAGTAGAGCACTTGCCTCACATGTTTGAGGCACTGGGTTCAATCCTCAGCATCACACAAAAATAAATACATAAAAAGATATTGTGTCCATTTACAATTGAAAAAAAATATTTTAAAAAACGTCCCAAGTGTGTCATTTAAAAGATTCTCCTATTCACAGCTTAATTTCTTTAACTCTATCCTTAGGCCTATTTCTAATCTGACTGTAAAGCTAAATTGTGGCTCCAGGATATTGATAGCTTAAATATCACATTAGTGACATGACCATTGATTTTATATTTCTGCTTAAACTAGCAGACTTTAAGCAAAACCAGTGAAGTTTCAGCACTAAATATGTATATTTACTTCCAATCCACGTTATTAATAAATAAGGTGATTTTAAAAAATTAAGACATCTTCAAAATTTCTGATTCTAAGGAATATTAAATTGATAAACAACCTGTTCAGATTTTCTTGTGAACTTATTGAAAAAGTGGCATTTACCTACGTAGGTAAAAGCTGCTCTATGGAAAATTGGCCCATAATGGAGAACCCTTTTTCCTCAAACTATTACCTAGAATTTCAATTAAGAAAAAAGTAATTTTTTCTTAAAAAAATAAAATAATAAAAAATAATTTTTTTCCCCATGTAAGTGGGGAAAATTCTACCTTATGTTGTTCCCTCTTAGTGAATCACAATCTATCTTAACAAACTGAAGTTTCTGGAAACTCCTGCAGTAATGAATTCACTAAGCATTTCCCAAACTTACTTGACCACAAAACCATTTTTCCAAATAGCAATAACATCCCACAGAATTCACACTCTGTGAGAGTTTGGTAAAAACTATTATAATTGATTCTGAAATTTCAAAAAAATGACTAACGTGTGACAAAACCATTTGGACTTCCAAGACATGCCATGCTGAGCAAATACAATTATCTAAGAACACAAATTTTTACATGGGGATTATATTCTGAAAGGAATTTGGTGACATGGAATAAAATCCTGATGGCAAATTTACAGCACACTAAAAATCCTACAAATTTACTGTTATTTATTTATATCACATCTAATTCCATAAAAGTTTCACCGTGACTTACAACATGAATATAAGTGGCAAAAAATAAATTGAGTTATCAAACCAACGTCATATTAAAGTAGAAACATAAATATGAAAAAAGGACGAGTCAGTCTGGATGTTGTAACTAACTTTAAATTTAGTTCTAAGCTCCCTAGCAACCAAATCAAAAAGGAATGCATAGGTGCTGAGGTTGTGGCTCAATGGTAGCACACTTGCCTAGCATGTGTGAGGCCCTGGGTTCGATTCTCAGCACCACATATAAATAAATAAAATAAAAGTCCATTGACAACTAAGAAAAATATTTTTTTAAAAAAGGAATGCAGTCATTTACACAATTACCATGATGATAAAGATGACAGCTTTTCCAGGTGTAAAAGAAAAAAAGGCCTTTTGGGATCAAATTCTAAAAGAAATCATTCAAAAAGGAGAAAGTTTACTGTCATTTTTATTTGATGTCAACTTTTCATGTTGATGAGTAGGAGAAATGGAACTAGTTAGTCTTAATCAATGAAGTGGATAAACATTGCCCTGTGCAATCCATAGAATCAGAGGATAGTTTGTTATCTGTGCATCTTAGAACTGTCAGTGTTCAAACAGAAAAAAAACCATTCTGAGTTTGTTTGGGGTTTTTTGGTACTGGGGATTGAACTCAGGGTTACTCGATCACTGAGGCACATCCCCAGCCCTATTCTGTGTTTTATGTAGAGACAGGGTCTCACGGAGTTGCTTAGCACCTAGCCATTGCTGAGGCTGGCTTTTGAACTCGCGATTCTCCTGTCTCAGCCTCCCTAAGTGCAGGGATTACAGGCGTGTGCCACCACTCCCGGCTCCATTCTGAGTTTTTAAAACATGGAAAATTAACACAAGAAACTGGTTTCCCAGGAAAAACAGAATTTCCTAGCAATGAAGCAGCCTGGCAATAGTGGAAAGAAGGGAGTGGTCTTATGGGAGTCTTGGAGTGGTTCATCTGGCAAAATCTGAAACCATAGCAGGTCTCAATGAGAGCCCTAGAGGAGCTGCTCGAGTTTCCACCCTGGCTTCTCCTTCATCCACTTTCTAATCTCCCACTGGCTAAACTCTGGCCAGAATTCCACTAACAGGAAAACACACTCTCCAGGGATCACCTTCCTGTGATACGGATAAGATAGAGAGTTTGTCTGCATCCACAGAATTGTTTAATTCCATAAAATTGTTCAGCACGATTATGTGTAAGTTGGCAGAGGTTCCTGGATAATATGGCTATGGCATTCTGGAGTCCTCTAAATTCTTTATGTGTTTGGTTCATTTTGTTCCACGTGAACTCCTTGCATGTTTGGTGATGCCTTCAGAAGGAATGATGGCATTATGGATCTTTTAATTTCTGAAGTCTTGCTGCAGGAAGTACGAAGAATGTTTTAACAGTAAGGAGGGGCTAAAGAAAGATGGTGCATGTACAGGAACATTTAGAATGTTAGTGAAGAACTACATTCAAACAACATAGCAATGAGTGGGAGGCAATATGGATCCAGATAAGCCTTTCAAGTGAGCCTCCCAAAGTCTAGCATTGGAAAGGGTGCCAGAGGCTGGGACCATAGCTCAGTGGTAGAGTGTGTGGTTGGCATGCATGAGGTCCTA
The DNA here is from genome assembly GCA_028644305.1 of Xerus rutilus. Lineage (NCBI taxonomy): Eukaryota > Metazoa > Chordata > Mammalia > Rodentia > Sciuridae > Xerus > Xerus rutilus. Next base: position 26,169,000 of record CM053409.1, read on the forward strand.
GGTCCCATCCCCAGCACCACCACCAACAACAACAAAAGGGTGTCAGTACACAGAAAGGAAAACCACTGTTCTCCAGAGGCACACACAAAATGAACTGCTAGAAGCTTCTTCCTAAAAATCCTACGGTTAAAATATACACATAACTGCCTGAAATATGAGGTAGAAATGGTAATTTTCACAAATGATAAATTTCACAAACAGGCAATGGTGTTTAAGGTATTCCAGGAAGAGATAAACATTATCTCTAGCTGGGGAAGATGGATGGGTGTATAAGATTTTTGGAGATAAAGTGTCATCAGAACTGCTCCTTGTATGATTTTGACTTCTAAAGATGGGAAAAGAGAATTTCTGGTGCAGGACACAGAGAAAAGGAAGGGACAACATTTCCAAACAGGTCTTAAACAGCTGTACCAGATAGTCACTTTTGAAGCAAAAGGTGCAGGAAGGAAAAGAATGGGCAGGAGGTGGGGGGGTGGAAAAGACAGTAAATTATATCCCAGAGGCTTTTTTAAAATCCACATAAGATGAATCTTCAACGAAAATTGTTAAGGGCAATTTTAGATATCTGGGGTATATTCAAAATCTCTTAAGACAGATGTATTGGAAGACAATTATTCCATTCTATTTAAAAGCAGGATGCTGAGCAGAGACCCCACAGCCCTGTTTCCCGGGGACAGGTGGCAATTTCAGAGTCAACATAGTCCTGTGCCCTGTAACTATTCAGCCCAGGCAGGGTGCTGAACAGGAAGTCACTTCATACTTCATCCAGGTTTACAGAAAATATGCAGAAGAAGGCATTAACAAGCAATTTTTACTTGTAATGAAAGTGAGGCAAAGAATACATTACTAGTTTCAAGTCAAAATAATGAAGCATACGGTGAAACATTTTTATGCTTCATTATTATATTTCTGCCAATGTGATGATTTGGCTAGTGTTTCAGTCTGCTCACAAGTATATTCAAACTTCAACAATCTGACTACTTAAAGAAAGCATGAATGAGAAAGAAACTCATTCATTTGACATAACTATGATTCTAATTTCATATCCTCATGTTCTTACTTAATATTTTTCATGGTATTTATGTTTCGGTTTTTATATCATCAGCAATGAAGTAAAAGTTATCAGTCTCATCTATAAGGTTGCCATGAGACATTAACTGGTAAATTGTTATAAAGCAAAAATGTAAATATAGAAGTTTAAGTCATTGATAAATAATATTGTATTCATTAGTTTCAGAACACAATATATCCTTATTTTAACAAGCATATATAATTTTATATTGATGGGTGTTAGGCGACTTAGTTCATAGATAAAGATCAAATGTAATAAAGGAAGGGAATTTTTTGTTTGTTTGTTTGCAGAAATGAGCACAAAAAAATAGCAGGTTTATTACCTAAATCATTATTAATGGGTCACCAAAAGTGGCTTCAAAATGACAGAAATGTTTTATTTCCTCAGAAAGATATCTCATATTCATGGTCTAAAATAAGTCCAGCTTGGCTCTCATTTTTTTTTTTTTTTTTATAATTGGCCTCTTAATGCCTCACAAGCTTTCAAAGCAAAGACAAGTGCCTCCTCCCACAGTGGTCCCTCTGACCTGGTCCAAGTCAGTGAGGAGTGAGATACCCACGGTAAGGCTTAAATTCCAGTTTCAGCATTGCTACTAATTTGCACTGTGATTCCTGTGTTTTAAACAATTTTCATCTATAGCTAATAATAACTTCAATTCACCTCATAGAACCAAAGTAAGGAGAAAACAAAACAATTTGTGTGGAAATTCTTTGAAAAGCTGAAAAGCCAAATATAAATATAGATATTATTTTCAAAAAGACCCAAAATTACTGTTTCTGACTTTAAGCTTACGAGAAAGCTTCCCATTTCCTTTTAAGCCTAATTAACACAAAAGAGAAAATGCACCTCACTTTGATTTTTCTCCTACACTTCAGGTACATGACTTAAAGATTTTTGTCCACAGCTGCAAATTCATAAGGTTGAAAGAGCAGAAAGAGCAAATCTGTTATATTCTGAGTCAGGGGCATAAAGATGAGAAGAACAGAAAATGTTACTGAAACTTCCCTGATCTCCAAGAGGATGCTGAGCAAGACCAAATAAGATGGTAACTGCAACTGCACAACCCATCGGACCCCTACAGGGAACCAGGGTCAGTTTGAAATTGGATGACAGGGCATCATTTAATGCTCCCTAAAGCTAATCTAGAAGCAGAGTCACAATGATTGAGGTTGAAATTACACAAATTTTGCCTCAAAAATAAGAGATGACATCTCCATGAAGTTTCCTTGGAAATTGGAAGAGTCCTTTCCTCTTGGCTTTGTTATTTTTTAGGTCTGTCTTAAGGAGGTCTTTCCAATGAACCACCAAACCCAACCCAGTTCAGGCCTAGTGTAACAACTCAAAGCATCTTTCATTTCTCCATCATAAGCATTGCTCATTGGGTTTTCAATTCATTATTTTGACTATTTGATTCATGTCTGTTGTTCTGCCCCCTCTCCTGGTAAGCTCCCCGAGGACAAGGAAAGGCTTGATTTCATAATATCCCCAGAGTGCAGCAGAATATAACTCAGAATGGGCCCTCATTAAGTATTTATTGAATGAGTGATGAAAGAAATACTATCTGAAAAGAACTCCACAGCAAATTTTCTCAGATCACAACTCATTTCTAGGTGGGCACATTTATGTAAACAAACACAAAACCTTTAATTTATTGTTGCTCAGGAAGTACATGTTGCAAATGGAGGGAAACCATAAAATAAAGAGGATTAATAAATCAGTTATAATAATTTGTTAGTAAGGAACTATGTTGCACATCCTGAATAAAAGATTCTTACAGACTAGATAACTCATAGGGCCCAAACCACCCATGCCTAGAGGTGATATGAAAAACGTAGGACTGTTGCTTCCCAGGCTTGATGGCAGGAGCTTGATGTCAACAGATATCAGAGAGATTTTACTTCTGCCCCAGTGTCATGTGATAGAACAGAAGGTTTCATCATGGAGCCACTCAGTCTTTCTTAAGCTATCAGAACAGCTCCCAGTGACACAGGTAAAATAGCAACCAATTTTGCTATGTTCTGTTTATATTTGTTTGTTCTAAAAAGTTGAAAATTTAGCTCATTTGGCATTCATATGAATGTAAATAAATCAGGAGGAGAAAATTTTCAAAAAATATCATTCAAGTTCTATACCAAGGTAAAGCAATTAGTGTTTCTAATTTTTATAAAGCCATACTCTAAGATACTGTGTTTTTTTGGATAAAGGTCAGTCCCCTCCCACTACCTGTTGTTTTTTTCCCCTTGCAGTCACTTATTAACACAATTTGGTGTAATTTTTTTTGGGGGGGGGCGGGTACTGGAGATTGAACTCAGGGGCACTTGACCACTGAGCCACATCCCCAGCCCTATTTTCTGTTTTATGTAGAGACAAGGTCTCACTGAGTTGCTTAGTGCCTCGCCATTGCTGAGGCTGGCTTTGAACTCGCAATTCTCCTATCTCAGCTCCCTAAGAGCTAGGATTACAGGCTTGCGCCACCGCAAAACACTGTGAGTTTTTTTCCCCTATAAAACATATAATTAAATTCTATCTTCCTTACTAAGTGGTTCGAATTTGTGACTTTCTGGGAGCTAAATCTACCCTATTCATTTCTATGTTAGATATAAAGAAAAGAATAAGGATGCTGAGTAATGAAGACCATGGTTTTTCTGGGGCTTTTATGCTATAGGATTTCTTTTCTTTCCTTCAAAAGGTTGAACACAACAAATTACATTGCAAGTAAAACTGAATTAAGTGAAACTGAGAGATCAGAGAAGAAAGAAGCTCCAGTTTCTGTGGAGGGGCTTTAATGGATGATGCTTTGGGACTATCAATTTGGTAGAAAAAAATTTGAAAATCCATTCCTTACTTGTTTTGTAGACCTCATCCTTTTTTTTGTTTTCATATAACTCTGCTGAATGTTTTATTTTATATCAGATCTATGTTCTTCTGTATCCTAATATTCTGCAAACAAATTCTAACTCTTTAAAGGCAAACAGAAATGAAATGATTTAAATGCTGTCATTTAGTACTTTCAAAATAACAAGCAATGCACTTTCTTTGGTTTATCATCAGCCATACAGCTCTCCCTTTACTTTTACCATTGCTTCTGCTAGTCCTGGCAGAAATCCTTAAAAAAAAAATCAGGTAATAAAAACCCAGAGATTTTTATATTTTTCTCAACTGCACACTCAAAGTCCATCTCAACCTACTCACTGCCCTTACCACTGAGATTGTTTGGAATTCATTAATTTTATTTTTGCTTTGGGAAAGTAAGAACAAGTCATGATGGAAGAGGAAACCGCCTTGTCTTCTCTCTATGGAATCTCTCCCTAACTCCATTTCATTGAAGCTGGGAGTGCCAGTCTGGGCTTATTCCATGCTGGGGACCAGTCAGTTTTTTCTCTATTATGGTAAGCAGCTAGCAGAGTTTCCTGAATATAGAAAATGTTAGGTGTAAATTCAGCAAAACAGTGGGTTAATGGAATAATGATACAATTTTCACTGTATTAAAATGAATCACTTTCATCTCCTTATCTTACTATAATTTGAAAGTGCTGTCAATTAAGCTTTACAAAATAGGGTTCAGGCCATAGTACAAGCAAGGAAGTTGATGATGGTGCAGAGAAACGTTTTGGCTTCAGAAGAGCTTAGAAAAAAGGGACCTATACTCAAGCAAGCATAGGTCATGAAGTGTCCTGAGTCAGACTATTCCCCATGAAGAGAAAACATCATTTTGGAGTGTGAGGCAAAATAATGTGTTCCCATAAACAGAAATATTTAAAATGTTTTCATTTAGGCTGTGTCTGTCAACACCCACTCCCAGCCCTGATTTTCTTGGTTTATTATTTTGTTAAAGAGAGATAGCTAGTCGGGCGCGGTAGCTCACGCCTGTAATCTCAGCACTTTGGGATGCTGAGGCAGGAGAATTGCAAGTTCAAAGCCAGCCTCAGCAATAGCGAGGCGCTTAGCAACTCTGTGAGATCCTGTCTCTACATAAAAACACAAAATAGCGCTAGGGATGTGGCTCAGTGGTTGAGTGCCCCTGAGTTCAATCCCCAGTACCAAAATAAAGAGGAAAAAAAAAAAAAAGAGAGAGAGGGAGAGAGAGCCAACTTGGAGAGAACTCTACTTTTATCTGTCCTATAGTTGAAACTTGTCTCAATTTTTTTCTTTGCTTTTGCTTTTTTCTCACAATGACTGAGATTATCCCTTCGGTTGCTCTTCAGAAGGTCCTCATGTTTAAGGAATGAGGGAATGATGTCTTTCTGAATGACTTCAGACTGCCTTTCTAAGTGTGGCAAGCTGCTGGCCTCTCTATGGTGTGGCTCTAAGGGGTAGGTGCGCCTATGGCTCAGTGATCACAGTAACTGCTATTCTTCCAGTGTGCACTAAGGGGCTTCCCTAGGGAGTGATGAGTGGCAAGGAAAGGTAAACTCTGCCCTTGTGCTAAGTGGAAGCACAGACTTCCTTTAAAATCAAACTTTGCAAATAAGAATAACCTTGAAAAAGCCCCTTTAGAGGCAGATCAATGCTCAGTAATGTTGTCAACCACTCACAGCTCCCCTTTGACATTTCACAGTTATTTACGCTCCAGGAGATGCCTCCTTGCACCCCGCAAGTCAAATCCCTGCACTACGCTTCAGGTGCAGTGGGGATTTGTTGGATAAGCCGCTGGGAAAAAAGCTTCTCTCTTCTCTTCTTGATAACTCGAGTCACCTTGACAGAGTGCTTCCCTGTCCCTCTGGGGCTACTTCTGGGACCTGCGCCTCTCCAGAGAATTCTCTACCTGCTCTGGAGGTTTCCTGGAGGTCCCGGTTCCCCAACACTCTTGACCTGCCTGAAAGCAGACTCTCCGGAGGTCCCCACCCCCAAAATCTAAAATGGCAGTGGGACTGCACTAGCCATTAAAGGGCATCATCCATTTTTAATCAGAAAGATCACAAGAAAGATGGTAAGCGAATCCCAGTAGCAAGTCAATTTAAATAACATTCCTGGGGAAATTCAATCACTTAAAACTGAGACACCCACGCGCGTGTAAGAGCCTCCGCCCCGTCTGGCAAGGAAGAGCGCGACGGCTGAATTAATCAAGATCAAGGGGCTCCCGGGCTGAGAGCGGAGCGTTAACCCTTCTGCTCCCGGAGAGAGACAAAGCAAAGGAGTAAAAGCAGAGGCGGACAGAACCAAGATACCCAGAGCTGCCCGGCGCAGGCCGCCTCTGCCATTTGGAGCCGCTCTGGACTACCCGCGCTTGGCCTGAGTGGCTGGGCCAAGATCAGAAGCTCCAGAGGCTGCTCAGGCTGCGAGAAGCAGCCTCCTCCCGCAGCTTTGGCGCGCCTCGGGCTCCTCCTCTCGCACAAGCGTGGCCAAGTGAGGACTGCTCCGGCCGCAGGTAGCTGAGGCGCTGGAGGCAGTCGGTGCGGAACCCGAACGGAACTCCAGGGAGGGACTCACGGACCCGCAGACAGGCTGACCCCTTAGTCTCGGGTCCCGGATATTAGCAGAGGCCTGAGTGGGCCATGTGGGGACCCGGGGTCACAGCTGAGGGCCTGTCGGTGGCGCCGGCTCCTCCGCCTCTGCTGCCTCTGCTGCTACTACTGGCGCTGGCGCTGGTGGCGCCCTCGCGGGGCGGCGGGGGCTGCGCGGAGCTGGCGTGTGGTGAGCGGGAGCGCTGCTGCGACTCGGCCAACGCCACGGCTGTGCGCTGCTGCAAGCTGCCTCTACACGCCTTCCTGGACAACGTGGGCTGGTTTGTCCGCAAGCTATCCGGGCTGCTCATCCTGCTCGTGCTCTTCGCCATCGGCTACTTCTTGCAGCGCATCATCTGCCCTAGCCCACGCAGGTACCCGCGTGGCCAGGCACGACCTGGGCAGGCAAGACCCGGGCCTTCTGGGGGCACTGGGGCACCGGGGAACACGAGACCGCCAGACGACGACGACGACTCGCCCACTCTGCTGCCCGACGAGGCAGCCACGGGCTCACAGGACTCTCTGCTGGACAGTGGCTGCAGCGGCCGGGGAGGCGGCGGCGGCCGTTTGGCCCCCTCCTGCGCCTCCGCGCACGAGCTGCGTGTAGTTTCTCCAGTCTTCCTGCAGCTGCCCAGTTACGAAGAGGTCAAGTACCTGCCTACGTATGAAGAGTCCATGCGCCTGCAGCAGCTCAGCCCAGGAGAAGTGGTGCTGCCAGTATCTGTGCTCGGCGGCCCGCGAGGCGGCGGATCCGGGGGCCCAGACAGCGGCACCGGCCGATTCCCGCTCATCTGAGCTCCCCAGTCCTCTCCAGAACCACGCAGACTTTGTGAGCCTGGGGGCTGCGAGTAGCCATAAAGGCTGGTGTGCCCGCGGTCGCCACTAACTGCCTCTGACCATGCCTAGCACTCCAGCCTAACTTCTTTACGCCGGGTGACTGGGTTGGGGTCATTCCTCTCTCATGCTCCCTCCCCCAGGATCTTAAGTTCCCCAAGTATCTTTTGGTTCTAGGAAACGTTGGCGGGGGAGGAAGCCGCAAAGGACCACCCAATGCAACTTCAACTTCGAAGGATGTCCCCGCCCTATGCCTTGCCTCCTGTGGTGTTCTCTTAAGTGCCTGCTTCCCTAATCAAAAAGAACAAGTGAGCCCTTTTGTGCTTTGCGAGAAGAGCGGTTTTCTTTAAAGTTGAAGAGAAAGGAGTACAGTTCCACTTCTTTTGCTCCTGCCTGGACAGTTCACTGTCTCCCAGGATGGGCGCAGGGCTAGAGTCGTTGGCGACAAGAGGCGGCCAGTGACTGCTGCACGCTGGCCTGGGAGAGTTGCACCTGAGTATGACGAAATTCCTTTCTTGAGAAGGACCCAGAAAACCTTTGGTGTCTTCCTGGACAAGCAAATAGTTACAGCTGATGACTCATAATTAGGTGGAGAGGTACCCATGATATATGGTTAGCTGGTTAGTCGCTGTACCTATTCAAGGTACAACTACTTTTATCAGGACTGTGTTCATAATATGATACAGTTGGACTTTTGATTTTTCAATAACTGAGAAGGTATATTTGTCTTTTATTTTTATATTTTTGCCATGTATTGAAGACAACAGGAGGGTATTTCAATAAAGACAATAATTGTCTTAATCACTTTTTTAAGGCTATTAATGGTCAGGAAATTGCCCATATTCTGTCTTTATTGTTTAACAAATGTTGGACATTATTTCATTAAGAGTGAAAAAGTGAGAGAGGTGTTCAAATGAGGAAACATGTAACATAAAAACATGAAGGATATCTTATTTTCACTATTTGAGAATATATTTTATTTTTAGTACTGTGGCATATATAACTTTTTATAATAACTGTGTACATCATGTAGTCTAGGTCTTCAAGTATATCATTCATTACATAGTTACATGTAAAAATAATTGATGCATATATGCCATGCCATAAAGCATGATGTCATGCACTTTTTCTTCAATTTTTTATTTGGGACACCTCCAGAACGTGATACAAAACAAAAGATCCTGAGACTTGTAACTTTTGTTTAAAGCCATAATTGTGCAGTAATGTGCTTCAGATGGATTTAGCCATTATCTTAAGAGGAAAAAAAAGTGTCATCATATTTGTTCAACCATTCTGTGACATGTCCCTTAAGCAAAAGGTAATAAATATAACAGTTTAATGTGTTGTGTATAATGTACATATGCATATTATGTACAATATATACATCAAATACTATATAACACTTTGTAATTAGCATGAAAGGAAAACAAATATGAAGGTTTCTCTGGAGAAGGGTGAATATTACATCAAGAAAGATTATCCATATGGATCTAGAACATTGTTCTCATGGTTGAAGAACCTGGACAATTCTGAGAAATCAAAATATCCAACTTACATTAGAATAAAAATGATTTGACTACATTAAACTTTAAAGGCTGGTTTAAATAATCTGGAAGTTCTGGGAAATTTTTAAATGTCTGAATTGTAATAGAATAGTTTACTTTAAACTTCTAAAAACAAACAACCCTATCATTAAATAAAAAATCATTTGAAGTGTATTAAAACATAAAAACATTAAAATCTTTGTGCAAATTTTATCAGATGTGTGACTATATGGTAATGTATTGAAATATTAAGTATGTATCTGTGTCATTTAGAAGTCATTTTAAGCTGTCAGTTGGCAAAAACATCAGGAGTTGAGACTGTATCCACTGAGAACAGTACAAGATTTAGTGTAAGTAATCACACCATGTCGTTATATTAAATAGTCACATACATTAATGTTACTCAAATATGGTAAATCTTGTTACAGGTGGCTATCAATACTACTACTCCCCAAACAACCTGGAAAATTGCCATATTCTTTTAAATGATCTATTCTTTGAGGGTACACTGTTTTAGACATTTCCTAAAGTTCATTTGTATCTAAAACATTAACCTAAATATCCGAGTGCAAACATATAAAACATAGCCTATATGTTACTACTAACATCTTAAAGAAATATACAACAATCCTAGGTAAAAATGTACTTATAATGTGGGTCAAGTATGTTTTCCTTTCTCTTCCTAAAATCCAGAATATCTATAAAGTAGTAATTCCACTTTATATCAATCATACGATGAGGTTATGAACTTTAACTACAATAGATTTTCACTTATCTTTTTCTTATTGAACTCCACAAACTTATTCACATCCTTCCATTCAATAGAAAGGAATTTGACCTTACTGTGATTTTTCCTTGCAATTCATTGATTTACCAAATATAAATTTGTTGCATAATTTTTTGAAAAATAATCTTAAAAACAATATTTTTATTAGTGCTAAGTATGTCTCAGATACATACACATATAACAGACCATGTTAACACATCAAACCTGTGTGTTTGTAATGCTGAAATGCTTGGATAGAAACATTTTAAAGCACTAGGGCCAGCATCTGGGTGTTTGGTTTTACAAATTTTACCTGGAAGTTATTTATTACATGGCCAGAATCTATTATAGATAATTGCATGTGTTTATTAATATAGAAAGTGATTATTCTGCTACTTGATAAAAATTCATATTGAGATTCTGATTCTATTTTAATATTCTGTATATAGTTTAAAATATATGTGTTTTCCAAGTGTATATAGAAAAACATTAATTTTATGCTCTCAAATGGAATTGATATGGGAAATAAGTTTAATTTTAAGGGCATATATATATCTTAACCAAACCTACATGGAAATGACATGTTCTCCAATACTTTTCTTCTGATTTTCACTTATCAAAGTAATTTAAATACAAAAACATTTTTAGTATATTATATTTTCACTGAGTTCTCATAAGTAAGGAAATAATGATCCTGAATGTGGTAACTCATCTTGAATGGAGGAAAACATGATTGGTTTTCTAAATTTATGTACTAAATATATAAATGTGTGTGTGTGTGTGTGTGTGTGTGTGTGTGTAATCACCAGTTGCTTAAAAGCTATTTGCTATGGGGGTTAAATCTCATAACCAAGGAGAAAATATCTTCTTAAGATACAATAAGTTTTAAGAGGCCTCTAACTGCCACATTCTGCAAATGTGAGTGTATTTCAATCATGGAAAATGGCATTGGCAATTATTCCAAAGAGCATGAAATGTACTATATAAGTAAAACAAGATAAAATTGTAAAGGCCAAAGGGAATATTAAGGAAATGGTCTTACTTAACCATTTAAAAGGCAATATGATAGTACCTTAATGTTGTACTTTTATGTATACAGTTTCTCTCAAGTGGAATTCATAAAGGAAACAAAGCTGAAACTGATATGTGATAAACAGGAATAGGAGGTTCAGATTTATACAGTATTCTGCATTGACTTTTATAAAAATTTTATGAATTATAAATAATTCAGAATTTTCAGATTGAGAGAGTAACAATGATATCATGTTGAGTTTTATTTTGAGCAACAAGCCTTGACCATCTCTCCCAAAACTTGTCAGAAACCATTCAGCAGTAGAATATTTGGCAAGTTTATATCTGATCTCACAATGATACATTTTATTTTTTCATTCTCCTTTTATCCATTGATGAAAAAACTAATAACCAATAGAATAAGGGAAGGTATTTTTATCAACTGAAGAATGAGTCAGCAATCAGCTAATTACAAAAAAGCAAGCCATCCTTTCTTCCATATGGTTAATACCAGAAAAGTTACAGTATTTCTTTTTAAATTTTTGCCTAAAAAATAATCAAATATGCTAGGCACAGTGGTGTAGCCTGTAATCCCAGCAGCTCAGGAGACTGATGCAGGAGTATAACTAATTCGAAGCCAGCCTCAGCAACTTGGGAAGGCCCTAAGCAACTTAGCAAGACCCTGTCTCTAAATAAAAAATTAAAAGGACTGGGGATGTGGCTCAGTGGTTAAGCGCTCCTGGGTTCAATCCATGGTACCAAAATAATTAATTAATTAATTAACTAATCAAATGTCAGGTAAATCCAATACTTTGTTTATACTTAAATGTAGAACCTAATTTTATTTAATTGTATGGAAAAATTATAGGGGGATATTTATGCTTCTCATTAAACTATCATTTTTCTTCTTCAACTTCTTAGCTAAGTATCTTCATTGTTTTGATATCTTGCAATTCTTATATTCTTTATATATTGTTCTTATCCTGCTTTGGATTTTCAGTAGAATTTTTTCCTCAGAAACATCTCTTAAAACTTCATGTTACTCACTGCTGTGATTCAATATCATTTTGGTAATGGCTTCACTCTTTGCACAGAATTTTTTCTTTTGGTAAATCAGTATTTTCCAGAGTGTTTCCTTTGTTTTTTGTTTGCATCTGACTTCTGGAGGTTTCCCATTTTGAGCCAGGTCGATTTCTCCTCCATCCATTAAAGGACTGTAAACACTTTTTCTTTGTTTTTACCTATAAATTTTCCCTTTAGCTCTTGGTAAAGGATAGAATCTTTACATCCTTCTAACGAAGATCTTCATTTTTTCCAGATCTGAAACATAATAAAATCTACATTTATTTATTAGTACATCTTCATTGTTCTGCTTCCTCACCTAGATTTTCCTGAAGAGATTGTCAACACTTCTCCCTATCTTTCCCTAAACATGTGTTTTCCAATATGTTAGGGCAAAGAATTAAACCATTCTAATACAACAGGGACCTTATTTTGGCTTCCAAATCTTAGGCACATTATTTCTTCATGAACTTCTATGTCTTTCTGCTCAATTTTCCTCACAGTCATCTTTGTGACTTCCTCTTTGTGTGTTATTTTATCTGAATATTATCATCTGCTGTCTCTTCATCTTTGTTCACAAACATCCTATGTGTTATACTAGATAAAAGACCATATCATTCTATCTTTATAGGTAAGAATTTCTTTAAGCCTCTAGACCTCAAAGGTAACTAATTTAGGATAGATTGCTGTGTCTTTTAACTGCCTATGAGCGTTCTGCGTTTCCTCCTTGTCACTGTCCTCTACATACTTTATCTGTTTCATTTTGGTGGACTAGAAAGCTAGAACTTTACATTACTTTTATTTCTGCTTTCAGATGATCTTGAAGTTATAATAATGCCTTAAATCCCACTATAATAAGATTTTTATTTGAAGAATTGTCAAGTTTTATTTTCTGCCTCCATTGGCTACAATTGTTTCCAGAACCTTCCAGATTCATTCCTATTTTATTTCATTTGGTGTGAATTTTCTCTTCTGTATTGGCCAAAGATGTTACAAGATCTAATTTAATTTTGATTATTTTTTATTCTTTTCAGATATACAGTAGAGTATATTTTGACATATTATACATACGTGAAGTATTACTTATTCTAACTAGGATCCCATTTTTGTGGTTGTACATGATGTGGAGTCTTACTGGTGGTGTATTCATATATGAATTGGGAAAGTTATGTAAGATTCGTTCTACTGTCTTTACTATTTCCATCCTTCCTCCCTTCCCTTCATTCTCCTTTGTCTAATTCATTGAACTTCTATTCTCCCCACTGCACTTATTGTATGTTAGTATTCACATATCAGAGAGAACATTCAGTCTTTGGTTTTTTGGGGACTGGCTTATTACTCTTAGCATATTAATCTCCAGCTCAATCCATTTACTGGCAAAAGCCATAAAGTCATTCTTTTTATGACTAATATTACACTGTGTATGTATATACCACATTTTCTTTATCCATTCATCTGTTGGAGGGCACTAGGTTGGTTCCATAGCTTGGCTATTGTGAAATGAGCTGCTATAAACATTGATGTGGCTGTGTCACTATAGTATGCTGATTTTAAGTCCTTTGGGTATATAACAAAGGATAACTGGGATAACTGGATCAAATGGTGGTTCCATTTCAAGTTTTTTTTTTTTTTGTGGGGAGGGTACTGGGGATTGAACTCAGGGGCACTCAACCACTGAGCCACATCCCCAGTCCTATTTTGTACTTTAAATAGAAACAGGGTCTCACTGAGTTGTTTAGTGTCTCACCATTGCTGAGGCTGGCTTTGAACTCTCGATTCTCCTGTCTCAGCCTTCAGAGCTGCTGGGATTATAGGCATTAGCCTGGCTCCATTCCAAATTTTTTGAGGAATCTCCATACTGCTGCCATAGTGGTTGTACCAATTTGCAACCATCCTTGGCAACATTTATTGTTGCTTGTATTCTTGATAATTGCCATTCTGACTAGAGATGAAACCTCAGTGTAGTTTTAATTAGCATTTCTCTAATTGCTAGAGATGTTGAACTTTTTTTTATATACTTGTTGACCATTCATATTTTTTCTTCTGTGAAGTGCCCATTTATTGATCTGTGGGTTTTTTATTTTGTTTTGTTTTGTTTTGGTGTTGAGTTTTTTGAGTTCTTTGTATATCCTGGAGATTAATGCTCTACCTGAGGTGCAGGTGGCAAGGATGTTCTCCCATTCTGTAGGCTCTGTTTACATTATTGAGTGTTTCCTTTGCTGTGAAGAAGCTTTTTATTTTGATACCATCCCATTTATTGATTCTTCATTTTACTTCTTGTGCTTTAGGAGTCTTGTTGAGGAAGTCAGTTCCTAAGCAGATATGGTAGAAAGTTGGACCTACATTTCCTTCTAGTAGGCACAGTCTCTGGTCTAATGCCTAGGTTCTTGATCCACCTTGAGTTGAGTTTTGTGCAGGGTGAAAGATAGAGATTAAATTCTACTACATATGGATTTCCAGTTTTCCCAACATTTCTTGAAGAGGTTATCTTTTCTCTAATGTATATTTATGGTGCCTTTGACTAGAGAGAGATAACTGTATTTATGTTGGTTTGTCTCTGTGCCTTCTATTTTGTACCATTGGTCTATGTATCTGTTTTGGTGCCAATACCATGGTGTTTTTGTTACTCTGGCTCTGCAGTACAGTGTAAGGCCTGTTATTGTGATGCCTCCTACTTCACTTTTCTTATTAAGGATTGCTTTGGCTATTCAGGGCCTCTTATTTTTCCAGATGAATTTTATGGTTACTTTTTCTATTTCTATGAAGGATGTCATTGGGATGTTAATAGGAATTGCATTAAATCTGTTGTATAATGCTTTTGGTAGCATGGCCATTTTAAGAATGTTTATTCTACCTATCCAAGAACAAGGGAGATCTTTCCATCTTCTAAAGTCGTCTTCAGTTTATTTATTTAGTATTCTGTAGTTTTTATTGTAGAGGTCTTTCACTTCTTTGATTAGATTGATTCCCAAATATTTTAATTTTTTTGAGGCTATTGTGCATAGGATATTTTTCCTAATTCTCTTTAAGCTGATTCATCATTGGTATATAGGAATGCAATTGATTTATGTGTGTTAATTTTATATCCTGCTACTTTGCTGAATTCATATATGTGCTCTAGAAGTTTTCTGGTGAAGTTTTTAATTTTTATTATTTTTCTAGATCTTAAAAGTATCTTTCTTTCTTTCATTTATTTAAGTTTTTGATACAAACTTTTCATTCGTTTGTCATCCTTCTCAATGTGCACAATCCTGGTTGAACTAGCCAAACTCTCAGATTTCTGCCAATTTTACCTCTCCCTCTGATATTACACTCCCTGTCTTCTGTTTTATACCTTCATCTTCCAAGTTTCTCTCTTGGAAGTTCTTCACAATATTCTTTTCATCTTTATTTTGATCTGTTTTTGCTTATAAAAGCAACTGAGACTCTTATAGTTTTATATCGGTTTTGTATTTGTGTCTGAGCCATTTTCTGATTCAGCTTTTCATGAAAATTAAGTTCATATTTCTTTATATTCCTGTCTGTACATTGTCTATTCAACTACGCAAATGTTTAGATTCTTGAAAATCATTTTTTGTTGTTTACTTGGGTTTTTGGTTTTTTAGAGAAGATCTTGGTCTTTTTTGTTTTTTTGTTTTTTGGTACTGGAGATTGAACTCGGGGCACTGAACCACTGAGCCGCATCCCCAGCCCTATTTTGTGTTTTATGTAGAGACAGGGTCCGGCTGAGTTGCTTAGTGCTGCACCTCGCTCTTGTGGAGGCTGGCTTTGAACTTGCGATTTTCCTGTATCAGCCTCCCTAAGTGCTGTGACTATAGGCTTGCCACCGTGCCCAGCTAGATCTTGGTCTTTGACGTTATCCTGTATGTTCTTCAACCATATGTCTCTAGTCAAGAGACATTAGTGTTGGATTCATATTCACAAGAATATAATCTCTTGACTGAGTCCATCTTTATTTTTGTTTGTTGAATCAAAAATTTCTTCAAATCCAGGGCTGAGGTTGTGGCTCAGTGGTAGAGCACTTGCCTAGCATGTGTGAGGCACTGGGTTTGATTCTCAGCACCATATAAAAAAATAAAGATATCGTGTCTATCTGCAACTAAAAATATTTAACAAAACATTTCTTCAAATCCACTGTAGTCTATTTCCAAATGTTTTGTTTTTGTTTTTGTTTTTGGGGGGGTTTTTGGTACTGGAGATTGAACTCAGGGGCACTCGACCACTGAGGCACATCCCCAGCCCTATTTTGTGTGTTATGTAGAGACAGGGTCTCATTGAGTTGCTTAGCGCCTCGCCGTTTCTGAGGCTGGCTTTGAACTTGGGATTCTCCTGTCTCTTTGGATTCTGCCATAAGTGTTTGCCTTCCAAGAAGTCTTCAACTGCATGTTTCTTTTTTCTTGATGGCTTCAGTAAAAATGTGGAAGACCCTACACAATTTTTTAAAAATATTAAAAGAAGACTTTGAGCCAAACAAGATCATTTGGTATTTTTAAAAAATTGTGTAGGGTCTTCCACATTTTTCTTGGGCTGAATCTTGTACAATTAAACTTGTACTATAATAGAATACAAGATCACTATGTTCTAAATTTTTTCTAGTATTTGGCTTTCTTGAATAGTGGTTTTCATGTCTTTTATTTTAAGCATTTTGGGCAATTGTTTTCTTATAATTTCTCTACTGTATCTGAATCTGTATTAAGGGTTTCCTGTGAGCAAGGTTTTAGAATTTGGAGTTTTTAATAAGCATTGAATGTGCTCTCTAGATCTTCTACTGGATGTAGTTTAGGTGTTTTCATAGGTCTCTTGACTCCTGGAGAAACATCAACATTGGAGTTGTGCTGATTCACATCTCACTTTGGAGTGGTCGTGAGTTTCTTGACACTTGTCAAGGCTTCTCCATAGTTATCTTTTTCTTTAGTTTTGTCTGTTGGTGGTTGTTAGGCTGGTTCAATCTTTTTCGAAGAAGTTTCTTGATTATTGTGAAACATTAGGTGGACTTATTTCTTTCTGGGAGCTGTCCCATGTTTCTTGTTGATTGTCTTATTTCTGGGGTGCACAAATTGCCGTGGAGGTTTCATTAGGCCTTTGGTTGGATCTTCCATGGGTTCTGCCTTTTCTTTAGGCATCCTGAACAGTCTCTTGATACCTGTGAGGTTTCTGCATTTTCTACATTTTCATTTGAGAGACAAGATGTTCTTGTTACTTTTTAAACTATTGTAATTGGCTGTATTACTTGCTTTGGTTTTTTGTTGTTGTTGTTGTTGGATTTTTGTTTGTTTCTTTGTTTTTTATGAGCTCTTTGATGCCTCCTGGATCTTCCTGACTACATTGTACTTGGTGGTCCTTCAGTCTCCTGGGAATTCTTTTATTTCCTACCAGTTCTGGTTTATTCTTTGGAATGTTCCTAATCCTTCTGTAGGCATTATTACCATGTATTTGTTCTCCTTACTCTTCTAGTGTTTTTGAGAACTCTCTGATAGCTCCAGGTCTTCCCTGGGTTCTTGTTTTACTTTAGGTGTTCTCAGAAGTCCCATGATGCTTATTAGATTTTCTTTCTATTGGTTCTGGATTCTGCTCTGAAGATTACTGTTTTTTTCTGTGGACATTTTCACCATTAAATTGTTCCTTTGGAGCCAGGCATAGTGGCACACACCTGTAATCTCAGCACTATGGGAGGCTGAGACAGGAAAATCACGAGTTCAAGGCCAGCTTCAGCAAAAGGTGCTAAGCAATTCAGTGAGACCCTGTCTCTTAATAAAACATAAAATAGGGCTGAGGGTGTGGCTCAGTGGTCGAGTGCCCTTGAGTTCAATCCCAGGTACCAAAATAAATAAATAAATAAATTGTTCCTTTGGTTCTTTTGGTGTTTGTGGGAGCTTTCTGATACCTGCCACATCTTCTATGTTTTCTGGTATGATTTTTGGTATGCTTAGTTTTTTTCATGAGAATGCTTAGAGTATTGCTGTCGCAGCATGTAAATTTAACCTCAAAGACTATCTTATCATTAGAGCTGTGGTTGTATAATATCCCATTAGTTTCATTTTTAATTTTTTCATGAACAAAATAAAGTATTATTATAAAAAATAAAATAATAGCTATTATATATTTGCTATTTAAAGGAACTTGTATTAAAAATACAATAGAATTCTGTCTGGCAAAATATAAAGACTTCAAATTGTGCTTTGAGTGCTCCCAAGAATTTTGTGGGCATTGTCACTATTTATTTGTTCCTCTGAGTTTTTTTGTGACTGCAGGAGCTCTCTGATACTGCCAGATTTTCTATGGTTTCTGCTTTTCCTTCAGTGTTTTCAGGGAATGTTAGAGTTTCTATAGGTTCCAGATTACGCTTTGGAGTGCTACTAATTTTTGTATATACCTAGTTTTATTTTAGTAAGCATCTGTAATCTATTTTATTTACAATGAATAGTTTCATTAGTGAATTCCCAAGGTTCACCTGTGTTTGAATTCTGGCAATTGACTTTGATAAACTAAATATCATTATTTCAAGCTTGCTCTGATTTAACATTTGGTAGAAATTTGCATTTTAGCCTTTCTTCCAAAAATTAAAATAGAGGCATATATATGACTTTAGATATAAGCTTGGCACATGCTATAGGGGTGATACTTTTATATCACGATGACTATAACAATAACTACAATTCACTAAAAGCTTCTATATGCCAAGCACTGTGTGAGGCATTTTCCACATATTATTTCATTAAAGATTCAGAGCAGAAATAGTTGAGGAGTATTAGTCCTATTTTATATAACAGTGGCTCAAAGAAGTTGAATAGTGTGCCCAAGCTCACAAGATAAGTAGACGACCAAGGAAACTGATCCAGCCCATCTTAACTACTAAATGTTTCAACATGCAATTAATTTAAACTTGCAGACTACCTTATCAGACCTGAGGTTGCAGTTGTATAATATCCCATTAGTATCACTTTAATTTTTTTCATGAACAAAATAAGGTAGCTATTACTTCTTATTCACTATTTAAAGGAACTAATATGAAAATAAAATAGAATTTTGGCTGGCAATCTATAATAATTCTCAATTACTCATAGGATGGAAACATGTTGAATAGATAAAATCCACTGGTGCTTCCTATGAGGGAAGCAATTTTTCAGATGTCAAAATAATATAGCACAGAACCTCCAACACTGGGTGTTTTGCCCAATCCCCAAACAGGTTTTACTCTGGAGGTTTTATTCTAGTCATATATGTAGATAACTATCTAACTTGCAAATTATTTCCCATAAATATTATTTCTCTCAATTAAACTTTTTAAAGTTTTTTTTTGCTTTTTTAAATTTCAAAAATGATATTTCAACAGATTATAGAAAATTAAGTTTTGAAATCCATTCTTTTTGTCTCACCACAATGAACTACTCCAGCAAATGTATATAAAATTCCTGTCCTTTTTTCTTTAAATTTTCAATTACTCAAGTAATAAAAAACGTATATTCCTTTTAAAAAAGAAAGAAAAGAATCACTGCAACAAAGACCCCTCTAATACCTTTATAATAATACCAGTCTTTCAACTCAAGATTTAACTATAAGTTAAAGAATTTTCTCTGTATTTTTTTTCATATAGATGTACCAAAAGTAAACACATAGTATTTATTGTTTCACACCTAAGGATTTTGTTTCTTTGCCATTTTATCTGCTATAGCTTTGTGTCACTATCACCACAAAAAAAATACAGCACTGTTCTATTACTATAGAGCTTTCTCATGCCATCCTTTACAACCTTATACCCACATCCATCTACTCTCCCCCTTTCACCAGTCCTAAATTTCTGACAATCACTAATCTGTTCCTCATCTTTATATTTTGACATTTAAATAACGGTATATAAAAGGGATGATATCTTTTGAGATTGACTTTTTTCACTTGGCATACTTCCCTAGAGATTCACCCAAGTTGTGTATATCAATAGTTTTCTTTTTACTACTGTATACTGTTCCGTGACAGGAGTGTACCAATTCAGTTCTTGGCTGTTAATGATTTGAGCTACTACAGATATTTTGTGTACTTATTATTTTGTGAACATGAGTTTTCATTTCTCTTGGATAGATGCCCAAGAGGGTAACTCATGGGTCACATGATAAGTGCGTGTATATACTTTTACAAGAAACAGCTATATTCTTCTATAGTGGCTGTATCATTTTATATTCCCACCAGCAATATATGTAATCCAGTTTCTCTGCATCCTTCCCAGCATTTGTCTTATCACTAGTTTTTAGTTTGGTCATTTTGATGGCTGTGGTTTTAATTTGCATTTTTCTAAATGGCTAAATGTTGAACATCTTTTCTTGGGCCTATTTGTCTTTAGTAAAATGTTTTGTCTTATCTCAGTCATTTTCTGATTGCATTGCTTGTTTGTTTATTATTGTTGAGATTTGATAGTTTTGATATATTCTAGATGCAGGTCTTTGGTTAGATGTGGTTTCATATTTCCTCCCATTCCTTGGGATCATTTTTTTTTATTTTTATATATTCTGATAACTGAACCCAGGGCCTTAAGCATTCTAGGCAAGTTCTCTACCACTGAGCTACATTCTCAACCCTTTTTTTAAATTTAATTTTGAGACATAGTCACTGAATTTCCCAGGTTGGCCTTGAACTTGCAGTCCTCCTGCCTCAGACTCTCAAGTCTCTGAGATTACAGGCATGAACAACACCACCTAACTTTTTAAGGGCCAGTTTTTTTTTTTAATCAAAGTTATACATGTACACATTTGAATAAACAAAAGTTTCTATCAGATTTGTTATGAAAAGCAGTGGTATTTTGACCCCTTCTCCTCAATGTCCCCCTTCCAGAAGCACTTACTTTTGTCTCTTTTAGCTGGCTTTTTTGATATGACTTCCACGTCTTTATGTAATATGTTTATTATTTCCTGATTGGGGGGCATTATATATTTCCTTTCCACTATAAAGAATGAAGAGTTTTCTCTTCTTTTACCCTTCTTTTTATCATTCACCCCATATGCACCTCTATTTTTACCATCATTCTTCAACAACAAATCCATAACCCCATATCTATAATTCATAGTCCAAAACTTTTTTTCATAACTGACCCAGCCTGAACTCATGAGAGCAAAATGTGAAGAGAAGCAACTTCTAATCTTTATTCATACCACTTAATGTAAATATTCTTGTGTTACATTACAAAATAACTTTTGTTTGTTGCAGTGCTGGGGTTCAGATCCAGGGCTTCAAACATGCTAGGCAAGCACTCTACCACTGAGTTATCCCCCAGCCCCATATAGAAATATTAATGTGCTTGATTAAGGGATGTTATCTGTAACCCTGCTGGGGATGTTCTGTTGATTATGGAATATGCATGATAATACCAGAAATATTGGAATATACACTATTTCTTAAACAGATTTGAATTCAGAAACAAATTTAGCTCAGAGGATTTATATGTAAGATTGTGGGCCCAATTTTGGTTTCAAAAATATTCAGTGTCTATGGAAATAAATTCTACTCACAAGTAGGTCATAGTATTTATGGTGATCAGTATTACTATCAAAACTATGCAGAATTATTTTATAGATCAACACATTCAAAATTAGGTTAAGGGCTGTGCATGTGGCTTAGTGATAGAGCATTTGCCCAGTATGTGCAAGGCCCTGGGTTTGAGCCATAAAATTAGGTTAAAGAGGGATAACATAAACTTGGCTAATAGGAATTTATATATTTTTATATTTATATTATTTTAGTTGTTGATAGATAGACCTTTATTTTATTCACTTATTTATATGCAGTGCTGAAAATTGACTTAGTGCCTCACACATGCTAGGCAAGTACTCTACTACTGAGCCACAACCCCAGCCCCAGGAATTTGATTTAATGATTTTCATGTATGTTATTTGGCAGAAGTTTAAATTGTGCATTACTTCCTTGGAGTGTCTGTTTGAGTTGTACCTGCACAGGGACACCTTCTAAAATGACATCTCTTCATCATATTCTTATCTCCTTTTTGTGCATTGTCTCTACCTATTAATATCTGAAATACTATATTTTTGTTTCTTAATCAATTTATTTTTTTGAGTGTGTTGGGGGTCAAACCCAGGACCTCACACATGCTAAGCACATGCTCTACCACTGAGCTACATCCCTAGCCCTGAAATACTGTATTGTAAAATATTTGCTTATGGTATATCTTTCCATATATGCTCCTCCATTAGAATGTAAGCTTAACAAGAAGGCAGGAATATTTATTTGTTCTACTCACTATTATATCATCTAGAAAAGTTCCCAGTTCATTAGTGATTTGGTTATTAAGTGAATTTTTCCATGTGAAGCATAGGAAATGATCAAGAATGAGAGAGAAGATTTCAATCAAGGATGACAAGAACCTCAAAAAAGGGATTTTATTGACTTTTAGTTATATAACTGCTTTTCTAAAAATTTTGACTGAATAAATTAACTTGACTAAGAAGATTAAAATTGTCCTTTCAGGCCATGCATGGTGACGCACATGTATAATCCCAGTGATGTGGAAAACTGAGGCAGGAGGATTGCTAGTTGGAGGCTAGCCTAAAAACTTAGTAAGATCCTGCACCAAAAAGAAAAAAAGGCTAGGAATGTAGCTCAGTGGTAAAGCACCCCTGGGTTCAATCCCCAGTACCAGGCTGGTGTTGTAGCTCAGTAATAGAGCATGTGCTTAGCATGTAGAAGGCCCAGGATTCAACCCCAAGTGCTACCAAAAAAAAAAAAATCATTGTAATGCCATGTCATATTTTCTTTTAAGTCAAATGCATTATAGTCCAAAATCTGTTAATATAATCTTTTAAAAATTACATTTTGTGCATTGTGTTGTGCATATTTGTACCTAACTTTAAAAGACAGAAAATGAAGACACTAATATGTTAATGGCAAAGGTTGAAAAAGAACAAAAACACTGGAAGGTTGGCTATAGGCTCTACTGTTATAGATTATTCTCATTTAAGCCTCGAGTTTATTATAAATATTACTTAACACCAACTCTATGAGATTACATTCTAGCATTTAGTTCTGGATATGTATGGTGTCTTGGCTTTCAAATTCTTGTCTATGAATGTCTTATAGAAGTAAACATTTATTTACTCATTTACTAGATGAATAATTCTCTGACATAGCCCTCATTGACTTAAGAACAAGAAAATAAACTTTAAGCAGATGTTTTATTGTTTCTGCAGTGATTTGTTTTAAACTTTCTATCTGGTGGATAATACTCCCAAAATGGAGCTTAGAGCCATGTTCACCCTACTAGAAAAAGAATGTTATAATCATTTCCATCAAATTATAAAGCTTTTTTTCTATCACTGTGACAAAAACACCTAAGAAAATCAACTTAAAAGAGGAAATATTATTTTGGTTCACAGTTTCATAGATTTTAGTCCATTGCCATGGGTCTGGGGTGAGGCAGAACATCACAGCAATAAAGGAATAGCTGAGGAAAGCTGCTCATCTCACAGCAGCCAAAAGCAGAGAAGGAGGAGCTGGGGATTGGGTATAGTCCCCAAGGGCATGCCCCCAAGGACCCACTCCCTTAAATAGGTCACACCTTCTACAGTTTTCACAACCTCCAGTAGTCCATTCAGCTATGAATCCATCAATGGATTAATCCATTGATGACATCAGAGCCCTCGTGATCCAATCACTTCCCCAAAGCCCCACCTCTGAACATTGCTGCACTGGGAACCAAGCCTTCAATGTCGGAACCTTTGAGATGTTCCAGATCCAAATTATGACACCAGTTAAAAATATTTTTTTAAAAATTAATATAAAAGTTGCCTCATTGTAGATTATTAGACTAGAAGAGTTTTAGATAATTTAGAACATTTGAGAATATCTGAAAAGTTGATTTGCTCTAAATTGTTTTGAAATAGTCTGTCTTAAAAATTTGCTATGTTTAGAGCCGGAGCAGGGGCACACACTGGTAATCCCAGCTCTTTGGGAGGCTGAGACTGGAGAATCGCGAGTTCAAAGCCAGCCTCAGCAACGGCGAGGCGCTAAGCAACTCAGTGAGACCCTGTCTCTACATAAAACACAAAATAGGGCTGGGGATGCAGCTCAGTGGTCGAGTGCCCCTGAGTTCAATCTCCAGTACCAAAAAAAAAATTTTTACTATGTTTAAAAAGTTATGCACAGTGTGTGGTGAGTATATGATCCGTAGGGTTCCAAAATACCAGATGCTGATATTCCAGCAGTTTAAGCCAAGACAAAGGGACAAAGTATATTTAGAGTGAAACAGGCAGACTAAAAATGACTTTGTTAGAGGCTATGAAACATTATGAGAATCCCATAAATTTTCTGGACTTAAAGTCATTTACCACTGAGCAGAAGACACTGAAGATATACAGAATGAGGGCAAGGAAAAGATGATGAATCTTTCCAAAAGAGCAGCTAAATCACCCTCTCTTTTTTGTTTCTGTAGGTGGTATTAAACCTTGACAAGTGATTTTCTCAGAATTCTATCTTCAGATCAATAAAGATGTCTCAGAAAATAATATAATAGCATAAATACAGATCACCTTTTTGCACTGTAAATTATTTTTTTTAATATAGGAATTAACAAAGAAAATGGATTTGAGGTACACTACGTATCTAAATAGGATTTATGTAGCATACTTTGTTTTCTGAAAGGCATATATTTTCTACATGTAGAAAATGACATATATTTGACAATATCCTCAATGGACATTCATTGTAATTTTTTACTATATTAACCATTTTCTAAAATGTGTTTGCTTTAAAACTTGCTTAAAGTTCTGTATTATATGTATTCTGTATTGTATTACTGATGTTCCATATTATATGCCATAACTTCTGTGCCAAAACATTGTTTTGGATCATCATAGTGCAGATACATCATTGATTTGTGTAAGGTAAAAAGAGCCTTCCCCATACCGTTTGGGGTCCTCCTCTCTCTAAAGCCGAGGCAGTTCCCCAGCCATTTCCCACCAGAGAGAACAAAGCCTGGCCACTCAGGTTACTACATCAAAGAAGGTCACTGCCGAAACACAAATGCTTATCTATAACACCAGTTTTGAAGTGACCAATCCATACTCCACCATGCGTTCATAGCAGGCCCTATCAATTCCATGCCCTGCATCCTCTCTGTCCTTTTTCTCTCCTTCCTTCTCCTGGGCACCCACCTGCACAGACCCCCCACCATGAATAAAGATCCCTTGGCTATATGGAGCATGTTGCCTCTGGTTCGGAGCGGGCCTCACATTTTTAATCTTTCATTGGTGCGTTGGCCGGGAATGAGGATAAGTTTCCTATAAAGGCTCCTCATTCCTGAACTCAGAACCACACCTCCAATAGCCTGGCCCATTCTTTCGATTGCCACTTCTCCGCATCCACCACAGACTTCATTTGGTGAGTTTCCCTTTCAAGGAGATTACAAATTTGTGGGCAGATTCTCAGAGGTGACCAGCTGTGACATGACCTTCATGGTTATGGTGGGCTTCCAGAATCTCCACCCCGCTTTCTTAGATTCTCCATTCCTCAGGCCCTTTCACCTTCTTTTCCCCCTCCCTCCTTTCCTTTTAGCTCAAATTCTGCTGGCTGGGAAGTAACCTGATCCCTCCCTCCCTGTTTACCTCCGTCTGCCCAGATCAAACTTTCCAGGAGTCTCCGAAAATCCTGGTGTGCTAGGTTGATCTGGGCCTAATAGTCTCTCTGGGAGAGGCTGGACCCAGATGACTTGACTTGGGTGATGACCTGACTCGCCTGTTTTGGTCCTTATTCTTATCTGCTCCTGCCTTGCTGGGGATGCCCAGAAGCCATGTAGTAGATTTTAGGTAGCAGGCTGGGGTCAAACTCTTCCCTCCAGGCAGATTCCCCCTTACAATGCCTTCTTAAAAATCTTTCCACTCTTGGTCTCCTTCCTGATATTAAACCAAAAAAACTTATAAAACTTTGTACCCAATGTAAAGACTAGACGACCAGAAGGAGATGAATTAAAGCCGCTTGGCAAGGCTTTATTGAAAATATACACTCTCGGGCCAAATCCTCCCATCCATCAGAGTGTGTCCAGGAGGAATGGCACTGGGGCTCCCGATGCACAGAGAATTTGAAAAATCTCAGTCAGGAAGGGGGGCCTGGGGGAAGGAAGAGAAGGCCAGAGTCCTTCCTGGATAGGCCAGGAAAACCCACTGATTGACAGGAGGCATGTCTAGTGGTGCCCTCAGCGTCTGGCTGGCAGCTCTGCTCCACAGCCGCTGACTGGTCCCCCTGATTGGACATCTTGGACCCTGACCCGATCTAACACCCAATATTGGCCCACCTACTCAGAAATTTATGCAACTTGTATGAGCGATCGAAAGAATGAGCAGGGATCTATCTCTACATTCAGGCTTTTTTCCTTCCACTCTCCAATTCCTCCTGATCTCTCCCGCCGGAACCCTCCCCCCACAGATTTTGGCAGAGGAGCCCCCCATCGCTTTCTTCCCTAGGTGCAACAGACTCCAATCACAAGTTTCTCAGCCATCTGCCCTCTTCCCAGCTTATTTACACCTCCCTCTACTTTCAGCTTCCCCCTCCCCTTGTAAGCTGTATTTTTAAAAAATCTTGACAAACTTTAGCCCCTTTTTCCTTAAGTAAAAAGCACAATACGATATCCCAGCCCACAGCAATTAAGTCCAATATAGCCGACAATTCACCCTGTGATGACCCCTCCCCTGCCAACTCTCAGGCAGCTCCAAAGCCACCAAGCCGCAACTCTAGAACCAGTCTGCACCCCAAGAAAAAAGGAAAAAATTGTCTTTTATCTGGCTAGCCTCATTCCTCAAAAGTCATGGTAGATAATATTTTATAAACTTTTATACCCAAACCTGGCCTAAATGCCAACTGGGGACAAAAGGATTAAAAACCCTGGGCAGCAATTCCCCAGGCCATACTGAATTGGAGTTTACATTCCAAAAGGAAAAGCCCAATAGGGGGCTTGAAACCAAATTTAAAAAAAAGGGAAAAAGAGATCTTTAAATCAACTTAAGGCTCCCCCCCCCTTTTTTCTTCCTCCCTTTTTTCTCATGTTGCTTTACTGGATTTTTTCTTTCTAGGACTCTTCACTCTTACATTTTTAAACTTATAACTTTAATTCTATGCACTAATGTTAAAACTTCTGATCAGATGTATTTTATCCAACTATAAAAGTTTTTTTTTTTTACACTCTACTTTGCTCAGAGACCAATTTACAAGGTATACCTACCTTTAATCCAAGAGGCCTTTTGTTTTTCATTTTGTCTGTTTTTGTGTATCGCATGTCTCATCTACATGTGTTTTTGTAAACCCAATATATAGAGTGCTGATAAACTAAAATTAAAAATGGATCCAATTACCTTTAATTCACATGATTCAAAGGTTCAATTTAAATTATGTAAACAGATAAAGATAAAGATGTCTTTAAAATTACTCAACTCAAGTCTTTCTAGATGGTCAAAGGACTAATAAAATGTTAATGTCTATAAAATGTGTAATACACCCTATTGTCAGAAATTTCTTCAAGTAAAAATGTTACTGTTAGATATGCTTGTCTAATGTCTTGATTTTTATAATGAAAATAAGCAAATCAGATCTGATATTGAATACTCAAATGTGTTTGTTAGATAAAATGTTAACTGTTAAATCCAATACCAAATACTTTTAATTCCTTTAAATTCCATAGGGTAACATTTTTGATGTTTTCATAAATGATAAATTTTAAAAAGGGGATATAAAATTGCTTTGTCATCATTAGAAGCAAAATTACTTAATTTAAAGCCCAACAGGTATAACTCTATATACTTAAACATTGTGTTTTCATAAATGGTAAACAAATGTAATTCTCTAACACAGCCTAATTCTATCTTAAGATTAAAAGCAAATTTGACAAGAGGTCATAAAGGTTTATTTTGTTTTACTTGCTTGGACTATGTTTGACTTTGATTAGGTAATTACCTTTCTTAAAATCTAAGCAGCACCCTCAATGCTGAAACCTGAGTTTGCCCCTTATCTAGGATGCTAGGCTATGTAAATCAATGGTTTGCCATTTGCCTTTGTATTACCCTGTCAGTAATGAATTCCTAAGATACTTACCTTCAAACTTCTCTGTGTTACAGAAACTTCCTTGCTCCTGGGTGGAGCCGATGCCCTCACTGCTTCAAGGGGACAGCCACTATATGGCTAATATAAGCTTACTTAATTTAATTTAAAAGTTGAAGTCAATTGTCCTTTCTTTCAACACAAAGGTTTATAAATTTCTAAAGGTTTCTACTGTTTCATTTAAAGTACTATAAATAACATAAAGTATTTCTTATCATTGAAATGGAATAATTTGCCTGAATTCAGAAATTTACAAGGATTGTTTTGAGATGTGAACAGAAGGATTCTAAATATGGTACTTAATGGAGGGAAAAAGAAAGCATTTCTGGGTAAGAAAGTCTTCATATAGTAAAAGAAACAAGAAAATTTTAAATAAATGTTAAAGAAAGTTTAGAGTAAGTGATAAGAGGATCAAAATAATGAAAGTCTAAATGAAAGGCAAATTTCTAAGGTTTATGTTTATGACTAATTTAACTATAATTAATAACAGCTTATTCAATTTAAACTTTTTTTTTTTTTAAATATTTTTTTCTAGTTGTAGATGGACACAATGTCTCCATTTTTTTATTGCTTTGTATGTGGTGCCGAGGATCGAACCCAGGGCCTCACGCATGCAAGGCAAGTGCTCTACCGCTGAGCTACAATCCCAGCCCCTCAATTTAAACTTTAATGTACTTATATCAAGCAAAGTCTAAAACAGTATTCCACTCTTAATAAGATAACTTTCTTACATTTGTTGGATTTTATCACTTGGGAAAACTAACTTTCAAAAATTAAGGTTTATATAACTGTGGTTAAACAACATCAATGCAATTATGGTGCTTCCTGTCCTATTTTCATATTAAATGTGTTCATATCTTCCAGGTATACAAGTCTTTAAAATAGAAGGTTTAAAAGAGCACTATATCAAGCCGATGTTCTCCAAACTAAAGTTGTATGGTAATTTTAGACTTATAAGGATAGTAAATTTTATTGAGGGTTTATTTCTATAACTAAACCTGTTATCCATAAGATAGAGTTTTATGTTACTATTACACTAGGGTAAAATTTGAATATGTTTCTTTAAGTAAATGAGAGCCTTATCTATTTAAAGTTTAATATTGTGAGGCATGAGTTTTACTACTTTTCCACACCAAAAAGGTTAAAAGCCTTCTCAGCCTTTCCTTAATTCATGTTTAAAATGTAATATTATATTATGTTAACTAACATTCATGTGAAGTCAGAAAACAATGTATGTAAACTTTCTTTTTTTAAAATATATTTTTAGTGGGGCTGGGATTGTAGCTCAGCACTACATACAAATAAATAAAATAAAATATATTTTTAGTTGCAGATGGACACAATATCTTTATTTTATTTATTTATTTTTTATGTGGTTCTGAGGATCAAACTCAGGGCCTCACACATGTGAGGCAAGTGCTCTACCACTGAGCCACAACCCCAGCCCTTATGTAAACTTTCTAAAATGATATTTAAGAAACAAAGATCAACTTCAGGCCTTACCTGAGATAAAGTTCTGTCTCCCAGATAATTACAATGGCTTCAAAGTAGACCGCACTCTAGTTAATTTAAAGTTATATTCAAAGGATTAATTTTGTTGTAAAGATTACTAGGATCTCAATCAGGAAATATAATATGTAAATTAGCCAAAATTTAAGTAGCTATTACACAAACTGAACTTATTAATTTTATTTTATATTTTCCTTAAGCTTTATGGCTATTGCCTGTTAATGTTTTACAGAGCAAGCAACCCAGATTATTTTAAGATAAATAAGCCACCACCTATAAGATAGACATTAAAATTAAAACCCAGCACCCTTACTTTAAGACTAATAAAGTTGGCTTGCTGAGTGTTTAAGATAAAGACTTGAAAACTAAAATTAAATTAAAGGGCCAAGAAAACCAGTATTTGGCTCTTGCCCTCTGAGTCAGCCTGAATCCAAGAAATGAGGGAACTTCTCTAAAAGGCCCTGCACCTCTAGGCTGCAGGACCTCCCGATCAGGGAGATTGCTGAGACCATTAGAGAATTAAAAAGCCAGTCAAGTGCCATACTATGAAAAGGAAGGTCATTCATAAAAAGAACTGTCCCTCATGCTTCCTGGGAAAGTCACATGGTCAGCTCCAGACCTTGACCTATCCTAGCACAAATGACACTAACAGAGCTAAAAAGCCGTTCCCAAGTTCCCCAAGAGTGAACTCAGGTGGCTCTTAACATTGGTAAGAACAAGAGTCAATTGGACCTGCTTCATCCTAAACACTTAGCAAAACCATAACATATCCATTCCTGGGCATTAAAAAAAATTTTTAAAAATAGTTTAATGTAACATACTTACATTAGCCCTCCAAAATACATATGACTGGAGGCTACAAATGAAAGATTCTTAGGCAGGAATGTAATAACTACCAAGAGAAGATGCCAAAGTCAAAGGCTTTTAGTCAGTTTATAGTCCACTGATCTTCCTAACCTACACAGGTAGGCTTAATGTTGGCTAATATAATTTTCTAGCCCTAAGTAATAAAATAACGGGATCTCTACTAAACAGAAGTCATACCAATAAAAAGGGATATTTTACAAAGTCAGATGATATTAAACTGACTTAAATACATATTAAGGATAGACATCTATGACATTAAAAATTAAATACTATGTTTACATGTCTCATCCTCTCCAGCCTTGATATGGGGACAACTTCTCAGCCCTTATACTTCCTAATGAGAGATTATTTATTGATCAGAATCTAGAAAACTTATATACAAGTGTTCTCTCATTCACATAACCATCCAGGACTAAGAGAAAGAATTCTAACACCAGCTAGATGCAATTGACCATCCTAAGATGCAATTGTCCCTCCTAAAACAGACCTCTTCATGGATGGTCCTAATATGTCAGGGCCTTCAGTTCAGCTTCTCAATTTATCCAAAGTTAATAACATTTCAGACTGCTCCCTCTGTGCAGGTTTCGATCATAACTGATTCCCATTGGTGTTCCTCTCAGTAATTCAAACTGATCCCAAGGGCCCCTCCTTCCGGTCTTTGAGGAAGTACCTCTTTTTCATACACTTCCTCTGGTCCAGCTCCCTGTGACCAGATTATTAAAGTCTCTTCCCTCAACCTTTGCTCTGCCAAGGTTCCTTTTCTAGTGCAATGATGTCCTAACAAAAATCTAAGCCTCAATATGTCCTTTGCCTTTTGTGTTCCCTCCACCTTGGTTCCTCAATTAACTCTATACAGCTGGGCTGAATTAATATGGTTTGTTACCACTCCCCCTTTCAGGGAAAGAAGAACTGTCTTCCAACCACTAGTAGTTGGACTCACTCTGGCCTCCTCACTTGCTAACTTTCAGGCTAAAGGCAGAAGGACTTGGTTATGCGGTAACTGCTATTCAAAGGCTTAAACAACTTCAAAAGGCCATATAGGCACTGGTCATCTCTTTTGCCTCCCTACAATGGCAGATAACATCTATTGCCCAAGTTTCATTGCAGGACCATCAAGCCCTACACCTCCTAAATGCAGACAAAGGAGGAACATGCCTATTCCTGAAAGAAGAATTCTGCTGCTATATCAATAAAACTGGAATAATCAAGAAAAATATCAACACCCTTCATCATTTAAATGAAAATAAGTCAGGTTTGATAGAAAACATCAAACACCTTTAGGATCTGACTGATCAGATGTCAATAACCCCAAAAAAGATAAGCTCATGGGTTTTCTTTTCAAAATTCCTTTGTAGAGTATACTTTTCCTGATTTGCCTCCCCCTGCCATGTCTGTTCAAATTTATTCAATCTCAAATCCAGCAGGTTTCTAATCAGACATTTAATCAGCTTTTCCTCAGGGATCTTCCAATTCTCAAGGAGGACAATGACTCACCTACAACTGTTTCTTGAGACTCTACTCCAGGATTCCTGGCTCCTGCTTCCACACCTACACTTGGGAAACTGGCCCCACCAGCTGGCGATGCTAAGACCAGAAAGCACCTTTCAAGATTTCTCATCTTGGGAGACCCTAACCTTTGGGGCCTGGGTGCTCCACCTTCTTCCCCCTAACCCCCATCCTGCTCGACAGACGTCACCCCAAATCCGCTCAAAGTAGTCAGAAGAGCCAACGTCGTCCCTGTTCCCATCCTTATAAAACCAAAAATGGGGGAATGTAAGGTAAAAAGAGCCCTCCCCATACCATTTGGGCCTCTCTACTCTCTAAAGCCGAGGCAGTTCCCCAGCCATTTCCTGCCAGAGAGAACAAAGACTGGCCGCTCAAGTTACTACATCAAAGAAGGTCACCACTGAAACATGAATGCTTATCTATCACGCCAGTTTTGAAGTAACCAATTCATACCCCACCACACGTTCATAGCGGGCCCTATAAATTTCATGCCCCACGTCCCCTCTGCCCTTTTCTCTCCTTTCTTCTCCTGGGCACCCACCTGCACAGACCCCCACCATGAATAAAGATCCCTTGGCTATATGGAGCGTGTTACCTGTGGTTTGGAGCGGGCCTCACATTTTTTTTTGAACCTCACATTTTTAATCTTTCAATCTCTAACAGATTATTTGTTTATCCAGAATGTCATGTGTCAGGTGCTATATCAATAAAACTGGAATAATCAAGAATCAGGCCTGACACATGACATTCTGGATAAACAAATAATCTTTATTTGATATATTTTTAAAAATACATAAAATATTTATATGCATATTTAAAAACCATAAAATTATATCAAATCATTCCAAAGTGAATAAATGTATTAGTGTTAAACCAAATGAGAAACTTCTATAATATTTTTAAAAGTGCAACACAAAAATACATGTAAATACAACATTCAATATGTTTGAGAAAATGATTTTGTAATACAATAATGAGGCCTCTAGGTAGCTTCAGGATCAGAGCTGGCCATCATGCAATTGGTGGACTAGAACTTTCAGGCCCCTGGTTGGAGATTGAATTCAGTCATATGGCCAATGAATTAGTTAATCATATCTATGTAATGAAGATATTAAAAACAAACACATGAAAAGAAAAACACCTTGAGGATCCAGCACTGAGGCTCTGGGTTCAGTCCCTAGCACATACACACAAAATCTCAGAACAAAAGCCACTTTGGGACAGTAAGGCTGAGCAGGTCCTCCTGGTTGGTGAACACATTGATATGCAGGGAGGATGATGACACGACCAGCTTCAATGAGGAGAGGCACAGAAGCTTTAAGTCATTTCTCACCCTGCCCCCACCCCTGCTCCTGGTCTTTTTCCTATGCATTTCTCACATTTGGTATTCTCAAATTGCATCCTCTATAATACAGCTGAAATTGTAACTAATGTTTTAATGAATTCTGTGTGTCATTCTAGCAAATTATCAAACCTGAAAGGTTGTGAGAAGCTCAAAATTTGTAGCCAAATTGGACAGAAGTGCTGGTAGCCTGAAGACCCCATTTGAAGTAAGGACAGTCTCATTTGGGAACCTGTTCTTTAAGTTGCCTTTAACTCCAAGTGATTGGTGTCAGAACTGAATTGAATTCTGACATCAGAATGGCATCTGAGAATTGTGGTTCGTACACATTTGGCGTCAGAATATGTGGAATTTTCTGTTATGGCCCTGAGTCAGAAAATAGGTTGCAAAGGGAAAGGTTGAATGGGCCCAGCATGAGGAAACTTTGGTTTTTGGACGTTTACTGTATTACTTCATTTTCTGTTGCTAATAACACCATACCACAGGTAAGTTTTAGAAAAAAGACGTTTATTTAGTTCACAGTTCTGGAGGCTCAAGGGTTTGCATATGGTGATAGCCTTCCTGCTGGCAGAATCCTGAGGCATACAAGCATCAAATGGCAAGAAACAGGGAACCCATCTGTGTTTGTACATGATTTCTGGTCTCTTTCCCTCTCAAAAAGCCACTAGGATTCTATTATGAGTGTAGAGAGCCATCCATGGGCTGTGTGTGGACTATTGGCATCACAGCCAATGAAGGAAGAGGTCTAGCATTGGGAATGCCTGTGGCACCCCCCACAGGATTAGGCTGCCTGCTATGGTGAACCTTCTCCTCAGCTCTACTGAAGGTCCCACACAGCACAGGAGGTGGGGTGATTTGCTATAGCCACACAACCCCTCTGAGATGAGTATGAGCTGCCAAGATGCCAATCAACCTGCTGACTGCAAGACACCAAGAAGCAAGACTCCACCCTTGAAACCTTATCCCTGCCTTTGATGTACCCCTTTAAATAAACCATGGGAGCCATTTTCTATTGTCTTTCCCAGCTCTTGTGTGGGCTAAGATCTATCAGGGGCTTCATCCTTTTGAAACTATAATTCTGTCTTTGTCTTTTGTTCTTTACTAATTATTCTAGACTTTAATTTCTCAGATGGCTTACATCCTCCTTGGCAGGAAGAACCACCCCTCAAGGAGATGCTGGCCATTCCCCCATAAATGGCACTCAATGTGGGGCTTGCCCAGGAGGTGACCCAGGAATAAATTCAGCATACATAGAAATCTAGGTAAGCCATCCCCCACTTCAAAGTAATAGAGGGTGCACCCAAATCTAGAGAGAGAAATAAGGGAAGTGGGAATGTGAATTCTTGAAAGTGAATTCTTGGAAGTTGTTATGCCCAGATCATGGAGTCGCCAAAGACCACCAGGAAGACCGAGGCACGTATGTAAAAGCAAAGAGCCTTTATTCGGGCTTAAGCTCGGTCTCTCAGACTTCACCAATGCAGCGGGTCAGTGCAGAGAGCCTCGAACAATGGCTGAGCAGGTTTTTATAGGGGGAGGGGACAGGTGGTGGTAGTGGACATGACGTATGCATCCGATCACTACACAAGCACCAATTACAATTGTACAGCACCTATGGTGACAATAGTGACCATGCAGAGTTTGAAGGGTGTCTGTAACATTTGGTGAGACCCAATCATGGCTTTTGGGAATTTTTTTGAAAATGACCAACTACAAGGTGAGTTTAAGTGACCCACGTGGGGTTTAAGCAGACTCAGACCTCAGGAATGCCAGGTATGTGATTTTTAACCTCTTTGTCTGCTCTGAGGGTGGTCCCAGAGTGGCTTCAGCATTGAGCAATGTGTGTCTTTTCCCAGAACCAAAACTCAAGCCTACTAGTTTTTCTGGAGGGTCCAAAGCCTGTCATGGAGTTCATTTTAGCTCGGGTCTTTCAAAAGTGAGTTCTTGAAAGAGAATTTTTGATACCCTGATATAAAACCAGAGCAAAACTCTTCCAGAAAAAAAGTCTATCTTGTTAAAATAGAAATTAGGGAGAAAGGATGCATTTTCTACCATTTCCTTAAGTGCTTGAGCAATTTAAAGTGAGAAAACCTTCCGCTAGCTTGGAAGAGATACCTCAGATTCCAGCAGGCTCCGGAACCTGCACTTGGAGTTGCAGTGTCTTTTTCTCCTAGGAAAGCTGCAAAAAAGATGGTGACTCTAAGTAACAATATCACAACCTTGTTTGACTCATTCTGCCCCATGATTGGTCCCTCACTAACTAACGCCCACCTTTTGGGTGAAAATTATTGACTGCAGACCAAGCAGCTATGCTGAGCAAAACTGTGAAACCCAAACACCCGCTGGCAAGCAGTGATGGAGCTAACAGCAAAGGGTCCCGGCACCAGGGGACACACCAAACCACAGGGCTGTCGAGCTGCAGCGGCAGAGGAGATGGCGCCCACAGCACACAGGACTCAGCTGAGGGCAGGGAAGACTGTGGGGCCATGGGACTGGCGGAGTGATGGAGAATAGAGGCAGTCCACAGTGAGGCAGCTCCAGACAGAACGCAAACTACTGAGGAAGCTCTAAAGGTGGGAGCCCACAAGAGAGGCAAGGAAGGGCAGGCTAGCAGTGCAGTGGAGTTGCCTGCTGCCCTGAGGCTGGAGTCAGTGGATCAGGCTGGCCCCCAGCGGGGAGCCAGGCACGGCAGCAGCTGCTCACGGTGCCCAAGGTGGACAATGAAGGATCATGGCTGCTGGCGCGCCCAGCCAGGGGGCGCCAAAGGCCAGCATGTCCCTTCCCGGCCCAATAGAATCACACTAGAGCTACAGATGGTCTAGTTTCAGAAGGACAAACACGGGAAACACTCAAAGCAAGACAGCACACATGGTGGGGACCGCAGGTCTACAGATGAAATTTCAGATCATGCGGAGAACACAGGGAAATGACTCTGGCCAAGTGGCAGCAACAATATGGCAAATTCATTATGCATGGATTTCTTCCAAGCCCTGCCTCAGGCTTTCCTAGACAAAGTGCACACTCCTGGGCTTCCTCTTCCTCCATCCTACCATCGCTCCAGCAGGCCTTCCAATCCTGCACTCCAGCTTTCCAGAGCCTACATTGTTGTATTTTCCGGTCTTTAAAGGCAGTCACCCAGCTACAAAATTTTCATCTGCCTTTCCAAATAAATGCTCACTAACAAAAATATTTTTACAGGCAAAATCCAAACCAACAAACTCTTTTGTCTTTGGCAGCAGCTTTGTGCTTAATTTTTCCCAATGCTAAGCTATATAAACTATACTTAATTCCATTAACAGGTTTCTTTAAGGAACTTCTCTTTACAGTCACACTATTAAGAAATAGTTCAAAAGTGTTAGCAAAAGATATTCTACTTATGTTTTCTCACACATTATTTTTCTTTTTAGGGATATTGTTAAATTTGAGAATTATGAGAATAAAAGATGGCAATCTGAAATGTTTAATTTCACAGCGTTCTCATAATTGCCAAAATTTTATTCTTCTTATTTCTAAATATGTATACACAAGGACTAAATATGTATGCACAAGGAATATATTTTAATTGCACTATATGATGTCAAAGTTAACATAGATAAGAGTGCACTCATGATATTTAAAGTAAAATAAAAATGGATCCAAATACTTTTAAATAACGTGATTTAATAAGATTCAATTCAAATTGGGTGATTAAATAAAAATAAACAATGCCTTCAATTTTAATACACATTTTTTCCAGCTGCTTAAATGATCTATATAATTTTTAATTCCTGGAATAACATGTATATATATATATTATATGTGTATAAGTATATATACATATATATTTATTTACTTCTAACAATTTTTCTTCAACAAGAAAAATATAACTCATATTGTTATTTACATTTACTTGATGCCCTGCCTTGTGTAATCAAAAGTAAGTATGTCAAATTTAAGGTAAATGTATTTGATTATATGAACACTTATTTCAGGAGATACATATTTACTTATAAAGTTAAGATGCCACCTAAGTAATCTTAACTCCTAAATATTGTTTATGTTTTCATAAAATTGTAGACAGATATAATTCTATACACAAGGTATCCAAAAGTTTTGACTACACTTTAATTGGAATATTTCTCCCTACTAAAATACAATAATGTGTCTAGATTCAAAGATTTACAGAGATTATTCCCAAATGTATCAAAAAAGAGGATTCTACAGAGAGGAAAGAAAGACTGGAAAATTCTAGGAGAAAAGAAAGAAATGCTTCTACAGAGAGGAAAGAATAGAGAATTCTAGAAGGAAGAAAAAAATATTTCTGGGTAAAAACCTCTTCATGTAGTGAAGGCTTTGATAAAAGGAAGAAAAAGATTTTTCTAGATAGGAAAATCTTTGTATGGTTATACACAGGAAGGTCTAAGTGATATAGAAGGTTTGAGTAGGTAGAGAACTATATGTAATTTCTTGGTTACAATCAAGAAAATTATAATCAAAAATATTTAAGGCTTTTCGCTAAGATTAAATATTAATATGAGAATGTAAATTAAAATATAAATTAATTTCTTATGCTTGGTAAGCATTATTTTTAAAAGGGGGTTATTTTAAAGAAATTGAGATTCATACAATTTTAATTAAATAAAAATTATTTTCAAATACCACCTTAAATTCCAAATTTCAAACTTCTTTAAAAAGCTAAATTTGCTTGATTTAAAAACATCAATGTGAGCCAGGCTCGATGGCTCAAGCCTGTAATCCCAGCACTTAGGGAGGCTGAGACAGGAGAACCACGAGTTCAAAGCCAGCCTCAGCAACGGCGAGGCGCTAAGCAACTCAGTGAGACCCTGTCTCTAATTAAAAAACACAAAATAGGGCTGGGGATGTGGCTCAGTGGTCGAGTGCCCCTGAGTTCAATCCCCAGTACCAAAAAAAAAAAAAAAAAATCAATGTGATTATGATAATTATTGCTAATCCTTATGTATCAATTTTATCTATTTCCTAAACATGTAATACTTTAAAGTATAAGGTTTAAGAGAACATCTTACTAAACTGATGCTCTCCAAACTAAAGTTTTATCTAATGGCCTTGTACCAACCTATACAGTGATAATCCAATACTTAAAAATCTAATTATACGATTTAATCTTCTATAATTAATCCCTGGAACCAAAAAAAAATGTGTTTCCCCTGAGAAGTGGTACTTTCCAACCTCCCCTTTCAATGCCAAGTGGAATACTCCAGATGAAGCTGCTAACATGTTTTGTATGTAAACTATGTGGAACTGGTTTTATGATGATCAGGATACTAAATATGCCTATTACCCAGGTCATGGCAAATTCTGTGATTATCAGGTATCTCTTGCATGGGCATCCCATGTAACCTTACTCCTACAGAATTCAACAATTTGAAAGCTTCATTGGATCTGTTGTTTGGGCTTTCTCATGTGGGTCTTACAGAGACCAAGAACATGAAAGCAATTAGCAAAAACATGAGAAGGTCCCTAAATCCACACAGTGTAGCTGGAGTCCACAAATTCACTGGACAAATTATCAGTACAATAGCCCTGTATGCTTCAGAGACTGGGGCTTATGCAAAAAGCATGTGAGCCTCTCCCAGCAACAACTATTGGATCTGTAGGACAGAATTTTCCATTTGAGAGGAAAATATTAAAATTAAAATTTTAAACCATCTCTATGACTGAAGGACATAAAATAATCTTGAAACCTGAAAATATCCATGTTGTCTGGATTAGTGCTGGATGAACACTAGTGAAGAGAGCAATGACAAGAACAGTTCTATAATAAAATGAAATGGTTTGTATGGAATATGGACTGGGGGAATACAACATATTCATGAGCAGGTAACTTATCCCTTAGGGCTGACTTTGAAACTGCCCAAGGAGCTGCCAGTTTCTATGATCTTTTGGAGAGTGTCTTATAAATAGTTTTTAACTAACAAATAGCTGTATGGTTAATTGATGGTGGTTCCAATGTGAATGTAACACATTTTTGGGGAGGGGGGTGTCACGCTCTGATCAAAGAAGTGAAAAGCAAATCAGCTTTGTGGGATGCATTTCATGCCATTTATTCCTATGTTTGTGTTTTTACTTCTTTATTGGTGGTGGCCAATGGCCTGACCACATGGTCAGGCAAAAGGAAACTGTACCTATTAAAGGGATCTCCTATTAAAGAGATGTCGTTATTGGGCACAGCTCTGTGGAAATCACAATGGGAATTTCAAGGTGCATTAAAGTGGAATATGTCAAAGCCCACCAGAACTGCTTCCAGCATTGGAAGGTGATTGGAATTAAGGAGCAGAGAACCCAGTGTGTTCTCGTGACATAGCCATCTAGGTTCATAAAATGAATTGATGCAGGGTGCTGAGGCAATGCAGAAATGGACTAAATATGGACATGTTCCTCTTGTATCTTCTGAGGAACAAAATGCCCACTAGAACTATTCTTTCAGAAAGATAGTCAGAGACTACAGATAGGTGGCTCTGGCACATATTCTCCAGGGAGAAGACCCTAACCCTAACTGATAAGTTGGACTGATGCCAGTAGACCTGGGAGAAGCTATATATGAATACTGGCAGAAACAGATACTCTAGAGTGGTTTGGCTTATTTGGGGATAGACACTAATGTTCAGAGTATTATCAAAGAACCAGAAGAGAAGATATTGCACCAATTCAACCACCAAGGCACATTCTTCAAATCAAGGAAGACCAATATCTAACAATGGCAGAGAGATATCCTTCTCAGAGTAATAGTTTGATGGAGAATCAGAACATGCATTTGGGGCTAGGGTGTAGCTCAGGGGTAGAGTGCTTGCCTAGCATGTGTGAGGCACTGGATTAGATGCACAGCACTATGTATAATAAACAAATAAATACATAAACATATTGTGTCCATCTACAATTGAAAATAGTTTTTGGTAGAAGTTAACTTTTTTTTTGGTACTGGGGATTGAACTCAGGGGTACTCAACCACTGAGCCACATCCCCAGCCCTATTTTGTGTTTTTTAATTAGAGACAGGGTCTCACTGAGTTGCTTAGTGCCTCGCCATTGCTGAGACTGGCTTTGAACTTGCAATGCTCCTGTCTCAGCCTCCCAGAGGGCTGGGATTACAGGCATGCATAACTGCGCCCAGCTAAAAATAGTTTTTAAAAAAGAACATGCAATTGAATCTTTGGTGGTCTAAAATAGGGGGAGATACAGGCATGAAGGGCTGGCTTACATGCCATTAGGAGTGTGTGCTAAGAAGAGTGTCTGCATTATATCTTGTGCTTTTATGGTGGATCTAGGGAAGAGAGATTGTGGAAGGATACTGGAATAATTATACAATTCTCCTATGGAGAGGATGTTGGTACGATTATACTTTTTTCTTTCTTGCTCATATTTCTTCCTTTTTCTTTTTCCTACTTGATGCAGTGTCCTAGGACCATGTTGGCAGCTGCAAGTGCTGGAAGCAGGGATGATTCCTAAGCGAAAAAACTGAAATTATACTTTAAACCTATGTCAGAATTCCTAAGTGTCTGATGGAGATGGGTTGTGCCTTCACCCATGTCTTAGTCTATTTTTCTGCTGCTGTATCAGAATTCTGTAGACTGGACAATTTATAAAGAAAAGCAATTTCTCATAGTTCTGGAGGCTGAGAAGCATGAAAATGCCATCTGGGGAGGGCCTTCTTACTGTGTCATAGCATGATGGAGGGCATTACATGACAAGAAAGCAGGTTGAAAGGCTAAGAAGCAAGAGAACACACATTTAAGAGAGCTTGCTTTATAACTAACTCACTCCTTTGATAAAAAATTTATTCATTCATGAGGGCAGAATCCTCATGACCTAAATACTTCTTAAAGGCCCCACTTCCTGATACTTTCACAGCGGCAAATTTCAACTTAAGTTTTGGAGGGGACATTCAACCTGTAGCACTCTCTTTGGCAAAACTGAAGCTAACCATGAATACAGTTATATTGATAATTGGTAGAAATAGCCCATTAATTTTATACTTATGTAATTCCACTCTATCTATATGAAATAGATTGAGGGAGAAGTATTTGCTAGATTACTATTATTGCCTAAAATCTAGAGTGGCATAATGGCCAAATGTACTGTCCCTTCCAAAGGTGGACAAGTTTGGGTATAAAGATTAGTAGGAATAGTAGCTAAAGGTGAAGGAATGAGTAAATGAATTAGTGAGAGAATTCCAATATTACATTAATGCTTCAAAAGAGGCTCAGAGGAAGAGATACAATAACTCTTAGCTCAATTATACCAGATGCCTGAAATGGTGAAGTTATATGTTGCTGAGACCATTTTTGCATTTCAATTGTGACATGATTAAATGAAAGCCTGCAAATCTGAGTAATTTCAACCTGGGAGATATGTTTATCATTCAAAATGATGGGCTGGACTAATTATTTGAGATTAAATGGAACTCTAGTAATGTACCAGTATTTTAAAACTTATTTCTCAGGTTACACCATAATGTAATAGTGTACTACCACTCGCCTTGCTGTTAGGATTATAATGCTGATACTGTTAAGTATGTTGGAAAATTGTAAATGTTGCTGTATCTGTTAGGTTCAATCAGGTGTGATCCTTTTGCTATAAAACATCCTATGGTATAATCATAATGTGCCAATAAAAAAGAAAAAAATCCCAATACATTTTCTAAAAAAACAAAATAACAATCCTATAGTCAAAGACCAGAGGAGGCCTGTGGTATATAGAGAATATATCTGGGGCTGGGGATATAGCTCAGTGCTTGCCTGGCATGTACAAGGCCGTGGGTTCACTCCCCAGCACAACAAATAACAACAACAACAACAAAATCTAGTCTTCCATGGAGTGAGAAAAGAGGGTTCCTAGCATAGATAATACAAAATAATACATGGAATTCCTTGAGTGATAAGAGTATTTGCTATGCTAATGAAATGACTTTTGGGGAAGGAACCTAGATAATGGCCATATAGAAGCTGGTTGCCAGAAAAAAACAATCAAAAGGTTGAAATTTCAGTTACTAGATCTCCAAGCAGAGGAGGGGACCTGGATATTGAATTCAGTTGCATGGCCAATGTTTTAATCAATTATGCATATGTAATGAAACCCTAATTAAAAAAATAAACAACCTTCAGGACAGGAAGGCTGGGTTAGGGGGCTTCCTGATTGGTAAACACATTCATGTGCTGGAAATATGCTGTACCTTGATTCAACAGGGAGAGGATATGGAAGTTCTGTGTCCCTTCCTCTTATCCTTCACCCTACCTCAAAAGCCTCCTTGCATTTCTTCCATGTAGCTGTTCATGAGTTGCATCCTTTTTAATAAAACTGTTAAGTAAAGCGAGTTCAGTGAGTTCTGTGAATCATTCTAAAAAATTATTAAATCTGAAGAGGGGTTATGGGAATCTCTACATGTGCAATCAATTCAGATACAAGTCCAAGTAATCTAGGGACTTCAGGGAAGGCTGAGGACTCTACTTACAGATGGTGTCCGAAGAAAGGGCAACTTTCTTGGGAACCCTGACGTTTAATGTGTGGGATCTGATAACAACTCCAAGTAGTCGTGTAAGAATTGAATTGAATTGTAGGATATCAGAGAATTTTTGTTAGAACACCAAACTGTCATTAGTATTTTTTACTTTTTTTATTGTAGTAAAAGATATATAACATACAATTTATCCTTTAAACTATTTTAAGCTTTTCATTGAAATATAACAATATAGAAAACATATACAAACTTTTCAGGACAACTTATAAATAAACTGCTTAGTTAGATTTCAGAAACTGAATACATCCTTACATCCAGCATCTGGATCAAGAATAGCATATTCCAACATTTCAGAAAAAAAGTGTTGAAAAGTAAAGAACACTTTTATAAAAGAAACCTAGAGAGTAATTAAAATGAAGGTGAAAGAGGTAATCCCTTTCCCATGAGTATGCACCTACCCACTCTATCATGTACTGTTCCAAAATATGAGTCTGTGGAAGGCTTTCTAAGGAATATTCGTGTTATTGTTAAAAATCTTTTGTGGTAATAGTAATTTTGGGACATACTGAGTTAAGACTAGCCAAATAGGTTTATCATCTAAGGAGATTCTCACAAATCTTTCAGATTCCCAGGGCTTATTGCCAGAACATTCTCAAGTCAGGAGAGGAATAAGGAAAATATCTCTTGCTCATTCTAGATGTTTTTTAAATTATGTTAAATTTACATAATAAAATTTAGCATTTTAATCACTTTAAGACTATAATTCAGAGGCATTCATATTCATGATATTATGAGGCCACAACCACTGTCTATATTTGCAGAACCTATTTATCCCCCCAAAAAACTCTATATCCATTAAACAATAAACTCCTCTCCCTCCCTCTGGTCACTGGTAATCACTATTCTCCATTCTGTCTCCATGACCTTTCTTATTCGCATATAAGTAGGACCATAGACTATTTGACCTTTTATGTCTGGTTTATTTCATTTTGCATAATGTTTCCATGTTGTAGCATGTAACAGAATTTAATTCCATGGTAACAGTGAATAATATTTTATTATATGTGCATATGACACTGGCTTATCACTCATTTGTTGATGGATATTTGAGTTTTTTTCACCTTTAACTATTCAAATAATGCTGCTATGAACTTCAATGTACAAGTGACTGCATTGCTACACATTTTCAAAACTCCATCCTTATTGGTTTTTTGAATAAACTTTTGGAGGCATTTTACAATGTGGAGGTCAAACAAATTAATGATAGCATACATTTTAAAGAGTCCAATGTTCTATTATCAATATTAGTATTTGTTGATGTTGAAGATTCAGGAATAAAGTAATGAATAAAAAACTAGAATGCAATCAACAGGTATAGATAAGTATAAAGAAATGGCTAATTAGAAAAATATAAAAGAACATTACATCAATTAATTCTGTGTTTAATCTTTCTCAATATACTTTTACTAATACACAGAAAGTGCTTTTATTACTTAAAGATGATGTATATTTTTTAGCAATTAAAACATGCTTATCTTTGTCTAGTCAAAATCAATTTCAAAAGATAACATTTTTAAAGGTTAGCATGGCACTTAGTGCTTTAGCCCCATGTTCTTGCTGGACAGGCTGCCTGATGATCGTTCTCGTTCCTTAGTAATTTCCATCTCAATTTTGGCTTTGATTTTCTCCCAATCTATTTGAAGCTACAATAGAAGGAAAAAAAAAACATGCTTATATAGTATAAGACATTTTTTAAAATCCAAAGGAACCAAGAATAAATATGCTCAAAAAACCGTGAAGTATCTTGAAGAATAAGACCAAACAGAACAATTATGTAATAAAAAGAAGACTCTCATTGTGATCTAAAAGGCCAAAGTCTAACAGTAGCTATTTATATTGAAAAAGTCTCATAGAGCTTTAGGATTTGTGCACAAGTACTCAGGGAAAAGGCCAAAGAGAAGGTGGACTGTTCTCCTCCAAATAAGAGGAAAAAATGGACAAGACTGTCTACTAAGCCATGTTTCCAGCAAGCCAGTTCTTCACATCTTCTACATTAAATTTTCCATGAGAAGCCTAGCTATGAAGAAAGATAGGGGGACATTAGCTTCCTTTGAACGTGTTCTACACAAGTATCTCCTTTGCAACAACTCAGTGATACAAAGATAATGGTGATCATTAAGACAATGATTAAAA
Organism: Xerus rutilus; assembly: GCA_028644305.1. Lineage (NCBI taxonomy): Eukaryota > Metazoa > Chordata > Mammalia > Rodentia > Sciuridae > Xerus > Xerus rutilus. The sequence goes on from CM053409.1 coordinate 26,213,701, forward strand.
TATATCAGAACAAGCAAAGGGAAGGCATGACTCAGAGATACATAAAAAGCATAAAAAAGAAGTGATAACATTTTTATTTCACTTCTATCCACGCTGCAATCTCCCCTCTCCTAGCCTAGGCCTCTCCCTCTCCTAAGTACATTAGCTATAACGTTAGGAAAAGGACTCCATCCCTGAGTTCTATAAGCAATTTCTCTAGGAAAACACATTCTACTGTTTGGAGATCACTTATTTAGGAATGTCTGTCCTCTCTGAGGCAAGACTTGGGAAAAATTAAGTCCTAGATTAAACTAACCAATTTATTATGAAATAAACCCCAGGCCCTGAGACTAAGACAGAGGTAGATAGGTTTTCACTTCCACGTTAGGGGAGCTGAATTAGTATCAAACCAGACTGAGGTACTAGATGCTGCCTGAACAGATCTATTTTAAGTAACTGAAAGATTAATTTAACCTTAACAAAAACTTAACACTTATTTTCTGTGTGTGCTGGAAGTTGATACAATTAAGCATTTTGTTCTTTTTTTATTTCAATATTCTACATCTAAATTTCCATAAAGTACCTTGTGGACATTTTTGGTCACCTTCTTAAAAATTAATTCCACATAATTATTTATAATATGGGAAATGGGTGAATTAACAGATTTGCTATTTTACTAGAAGATAAATATCTGTGAACAAAACAAAAGCTATGCTAAAATGTAAATGACAGCTTATTGAAAAGCAGAGCAATAAGTAACAAATACAAAAAATTGATATAATTCATTGTATCTTATCAGATCATAATGGAATGAAATTAGAAATCAACACAACAAAACCACACAGAAACTATATAAACACATGAAGATTGAACAATATACCTTTGAATAATGAATGGGTGATAGAAAAAAATCAAGGTAGAAATTAAAAAATTCTCAGACTCCAATGAGAATAGTGATAGAAAATACCAGACCCTCTGGGACACTATGAACACAGTTCTAACTTTAGAGCTAGGGGTGCCTATATAAGCAAATCAGAAAGATCTCAAATAAACAACCTAATGATGTATCTCAAGGCCCTTGAAAAAGAAGAACTAACCAGTAAAAAAGAAGAAAATAATTAGATACAAACTGAAATTCATGAACTTGAGAATAAAAAAAATACAAAGAATCAATGAAACAAAAAGTTGGTTCTTTGAAAAGATAAACAGGTTTGATAAGCCAAACCAACCAAAAGAAAAGGAGAAGACCCAGATTAATAAAATTAGAGATGGAAAAGGAGAAATCACTACAGATATCACAGAAATCCAGTCGATCACTAGGGACTATTCTGAAAACTTACATTCCAAAAAATTGGAAAACTCAGAAGAAAGGGATACATTTTTAGACATATACAATCTGCCAAAATTAAATCAAGAGGACACAGAAAACCAAAACAGATCAATAACTTGAAAAGAGATAAAAACCAGTAATAAAACAGTCTTCCAACAAAAAAAAGCCCAGGACCAGATGGATTCTCAGCTGAATTCTACCAGATCTTTTAATGAAGAACTAATGCCAATACTCCTCAAATTATTCTATGAAATAGAAAGAGATGGAATACTTCCAAATTCATTCTATGAAACTAGTATCACACTCATACCAAAACCAGATAAAGGTACATCAAGGAAAGAAAACTACAGACTAATATCCCTGATGAACTTAGATGCAAAATACTTACTATCACCAAACTGTGTTCAACAACATATTAAAAAGACTGTACATCATGATCAAGTTGGTTTTATTGCAGAGATGCAAGGATGGTTTAATATATGCAAATCAATAAATGTAATGTATCATATAAATAGAATGAAGAACAAAATCTCTTAGTTCTCAATAGATGCAAAGAAGGCCTTCAACAAAATTCAGTACTGATTCATGACTAAAACACTGAAGAAACTAGGGAGAGAAGGAAGCTACCTCAACATCATAAAGGATATATATGAAAAACCCAAAGCCAATCTCATAGTAAATGGGAAATAACTGAAAGCATTTACTTTAAAATCTTGAACAAGACAAGGATGTTCACTCTCATCATTGCTATTTAATATAGTGTTACAAATTCTAACCAGAGCAATTAGGCAAGAGAAGGAAATAAAAGGGTTAAAAATAGGAAAGGAAGAAGTCAAATCATCACTGTTTGCAGATGACATGGTCCTATACCTAGAAGATCCAAAAACTCCCCCAAAAGACTACTAAAGCTAATAAACAAATTTAGCAAAGTAGCAGGCTACAAAATCAACATAAAAATTAATGGTCTTCTTATATAACAACAATGAATCTTCTGAGGAAGAAATCAGAAAAACAATTCCATTCATAATAGCCTCAAAAAAAAAAATCTAAACAAGAAAGTGAAAAACTGTACAATTAAAACTATAGAACATTGAAGAAAGAAATTAAAGAAGACCTCAGAAGATGGAAAGATCTCCCATAATCATGGATAGGCAAAAGTAATATTGTTAAAATAGCCATACTACCCAAAGTAATATCCAGATGCAATGCAATTCCATTAAAATACCAATGACATTCTTCATAGAACTAGAAAAAATAGACCCAAAATTCATTTAGAAGAATAAATGACCCTGAATAGCTAAAATAATTCTAAGCCAAAAAAACCCCCCCAAAACAAAAAAAAACAATGTTGGCAGCATCATAATATCTGACTTTAAATTATATTACAGAGCTATGTTAACAAAAACTGAATGGTCTGGCATAAAAACAGACATATAGTCTGATGGTATAGAATAGAATACAGAGACAAATCCACACAAAAACCATCATTTGACCCTTGACAAAGGTGCCAATAATATACACTGGAGAAAAGACAATCTTTAAAACAAATGGTGCTGGGAAAAATGGCTACCCATATGTAGAAGAATGAAACTAGATCCTTATTTCTCACCCTGCACAAAAGTCAACTCCAAATGGATCAAAGAGAGGCTGGAGTTGTGGCTCAGTGGCAGAGCCCTTGCCTCGCACATGTGAGGCACTGGGTTCGATCCTCAGACCAAATAAAAATAAACAAAATAAAGATATTGTGTCCGTCTATAACTAAAATTTTTAAATTTTAAATATAGATATTAAAAAAATAGATCAAAGACCTAGGAATTAGACCAGAAACTATGCAAATCCTAGAAGAAAATGTAGGGTCAACACGCCAGAATATAGGCGCAGGCAACAAATTTCTCAGTAGGACCCCTAAAGCTCAAGAAATAATGCCAAGAGTTAATAAATAGGATGACATCAAATTAAAAAGCTTTTGAATGGTAAAGGAAACAACAGGCATGTAAAGAGGGAGCCCACAGAATGGGAAAAAATCTCTACTAGCTACTCTTCTGACAGAGGATTAACATCTAGAATATATAAAGAACTCAAAAACTTAACACTCAAAACTGAAATAACTCTATTAATAAATGAACAAATGAATTAAGCATACACTTCTCAAAAGAAGAAATACGAATGGCATATATTTTCATAAATATATGAAAAAATATTCAACATCATTAGCAATTAGGGAAATGCAAATCAAAACTACAATGAGGGGGCTGGGGTTGTGGCTCAGTGGTAGAGCGCTTGCCATGTGGGGCACTAGGTTTGATCCTCAGCACCACATAAATAAATAAATAAATAAATAAACAAAATAAAGTTAAAAAAAAAACTACAGTGAGATTTATCTGGCATCAGTCAGAATGGTAGTCATCAAGAATACAAAAAATAAATGCTGAAGAGGATATGGAGAAAAAGGAACACTTTCACAGTGTTGGTGGGATTGTAAATTAGTACGATCACTATGGTACCACTTTCTTCCTCAAAAAACTAGCATGGCAGCCGGGCATGGTGGTGCATGCTTGTAATCCCAGCAACTCGGGAGGCTGAGGCAGGAAGATCAATGAGTTCAAATCCAGCCTCGGCACCTTAGTGAGGCCTTAAAAAATTCGTCAAGACTCTGTAATAAAATATATATATATATATAAAAAAGGGCTGGGGATGTGGCTCGGTAGTTAAGTGGACATGGGTTCAATCCCTGGTACCAAACAAACAAAACAAAAAAACTAGCATGGAACCTACATATGACCCAGTTATACCACTCCTCAGTACTTATCCTAAAGAATTAAAGTCATCATACTATAGTGATGCTTGGCATACCCATGTTTATAGCAGCCCAATTCACAATAGCCGAACTATGGGAGCAGCCTGAATATCCATCAATGGATGAATGGGTAAAGAAAATATGGAATACATACACAATAGAGTTTTATTTGTTGATAAAGAAAAATAAAAATTATGGCCTTTAGAGGAAAATGAATGGAACTATAGAGATCATTATGTTAAGTTAGATAAGCCAAACTCAGAAAGTCAAGGGTTATATGTTTTCTCTCAGATGTGGAAACTATAGAGAAAAAAGGAAAAGAAAGGTGGGGGGTTGGGGAGCTCATGCAAATCAAAAGGAGAGCATATGAAAGGGGCAGTGGGGGGCACAGCAGGTGGAAGGCAGACAGGAGGGTGTAGTGCTGAGAGCAATATTGGCCAAACTATCATTATATTATGTAAACACACAAAAGAGTAACAACAAACCCCATCATTATGTATAACTATAATACATCAATAAAAAAGGTGGAAAGAGAAAATAAATAAATGAGTGGTACAAATGACAGGGAGAAGTTTAAAAAGAAAAGAAAGAAAGAAAAGTAGAGCAAATGTTAGATTATTTGAAAGGTTTGTTCCTCAATTAAGCCAAAACTTGGTATTTTCAAATGGCAAAACACTCATTTCCACATTGAACGAAACATTTATAAAGAGGAAGATAAAACTTGATGAATGTTTTGGCTACCTTCCAGCCTTAAATTGACTTACATATATTTCTCAAATCAATCATGATAAAATGATATATTGCTGATACGCTGAGCAACTGTTGCCCTGTTGCTTTGTTGTACCACAAGTACATCTATAAATTAGCTAGCTAAATTAGCTAAATTCATGACATCTATATTACTTGCCTGTAATAATATACATGAGGGTGCCAACTGATAGGATCCTACTGAAAATAAATGTTTTACTTCTGCTTTGCTATTTATCCAGTTTTTAAAAAATATGCTACAAATAACTTATTCCTTAGGAAAGAATATTTTTAATAATAGATTTTAGGTAAGGATGTTGTCTGGCAGTTCTACATAAAAATCCATCCTGTTTATTATAGTGAGTACCAATATTATTTGGCCCTTCTTATTTTGGTCCCTAGTCAATACTTATTCACAGAGAAGCAATTTCAAAACTACATCTAATGGCTCTCCACCCAGTACCCCACCTCTCTTAACTCTCAGCTAAAAATCAGCTTCTTTCTTTACAGAGAATGTGGTGGGAATCAGGCATGAATTCACTTAATTTTCTCTTTTATGTTCACAAACTTACCTATACCTATATGCATCCTTATCTCTTTCCCTTCTATCTAGGTTGCTAACCTCTTCACATATGTCCTTGATCCCATGTTCTTTGACTTCTCTAGAATACTACCTTCAATTATTACTATGCATTCATTTTCCTTCTCTTCACTGGCTCCTTCTCACCTTCCTGTCTCTAATTCCATCCCTGTGCATACCACCTTCATTCTTCATATTCCTGACTCTCTGTAGGAGCACTCTCCATACCTTCAACCCCTCCCTTCCGTCTTTCCCCATTCTATGCTAATGGACTGTGCGCTTGACAGAGAGCACCTCTTTGTAACCTTGGGCCTTCATTGGTCCAGGGGTGTATATAAGCTTCTGTACTTTCTGGAATAAACAGTGTTTCTGCATCTTGCTCTGGCAGAGCAGTTTTTGCCTATACGCCGGGGTCTGGGTGGAGTGACTCCATGGGCCGTCACCTCCATCCTGGGAGACCCAATTTCTTCTTCCCTGAAGACCCCTTTTCTCGTCTCTCAGGACCCCAACTCGTGGAGTGGATCCACACAGCACGACTTAAAGCAATAACTCTCCTTCTCTCTCAAGACGAATGAAATATGACTGTGTTCCTGCTATACCTCAGAAATATTGTGTGTGTCTGTTGCTGGGAATGGAACCCAGGGCCTCATGAATACTAAGCAAGCACTCTACCACTGAGCTACATCCCTAGCCCCAGAAAATTTTCACTAAAGCCACCATCAGTTGTTTTTAGTCCTTATCCTATATATCTTCTCTGTATGGTTCAATTACTTATTCAACAAATATTTAGCAATTAGTGTATACCAAGGATTGTCCTAGGTACAAGGCCTCAGCAGTGAACAAAAAGATAAAAAACACTATCTTCATAGATAATAAAGACAGATGCTAATGAAAGACAAAGACAACAAAATAAAAATATTGACAGTGAATCAGAAGTGCTGAGGGTTTTGAAAATAGAGAAGGGAGATAGTGAGTGCCAGGGGTAGGGTAGGTTGCACTGTTATCAATTTACTTGGTAGATTTCTGGTTTTATTTCAAAAATAGTGATCTGAGAAATTGTGTTTCTTAAAAGTTAACATTAAGATCTGAAGAAGCTGGGCACAGTGGCACCCATTGGTAATCCCAGACATTCAAAAGCCTGAGGCAGGAGGATGAAAAGTTTGAGACCAGCTTCAGCAACTTCACAAGGACCTAAGAGACTTAGTGAGACTGTCTTAAAATAAAAAATAAAAACAGCTGGTGATTTAGCTCAGTAGTAAAATGCCCTGAGTTCAATCTCTAGTACCAAAAAAGTGAAAAATAAAAAGGCCTGAAGGAGATGAGTGAACCCATGTGCATATCTGGGGAAGGGCTAGCTATCATGGGAAAGGACAAGGACCTGACATAGGAGTATTCTCTGGACCTTGTTGACCACTGTCTGAAAAATCTCTATATCAGACTGCATAAATGATTCTGGTTTCTATTCTTTATGAATACTCTTTCTCTCTCTTTTGCTCTATATTCCTCCCCTAGACAATGTCAAGAAGGAAATAACATTTCTTCTCAACTTCTTAAGTTTGTAGTTAGTATAGACCCTTGTAACAAAAGATGGATAAACAAGAGAAAAAAATGCAAGTTTATTAACATGGGCAGTGTAAATCATTCAAGAGAAACCTCAATGAAAGGCAACTCAAAACAGTGACTTAGAACTATGCCTTATATAGCATCTCCAACAAAGAACAATAGGTTTCAGAGAACTGACAAGACAAAGGAAAGCTGGTTTAGGTTTCCAAAGGCAAGAAACTCTGAAGGTAAACTAAATGAGAATAAAGTAAAAGAGCAAGGTCTCTGGTGCCATCTCTGAGCTGATAAAGAGTAGTCTAAAGTAAAGGAAAGATAATTCATATCCTATTTTTATATGAAAAGGAGGGAAGATAAGAGCTGTTCTTCAATTTGATGCTTAATTGCCTTTAACAAAAAAAAAAAAAAAACTTTTTTTTTTTAAGGTCAAAGAGGTCTTATTTTCGGTTACCATATTCTAGTTTCCTTCAACAACCTCTTCACTGTCAACAGCCACCAGGGTTCTAACCAGAGCTTTCTCATACTTTCCCTGGGAGATCCTAGCAATTCATATAACTTCAAGTATACCTAAATGGTCAAGAGAAATTTGGTTGTCTGGCTGATTTCCCCTTTGACAATATCTTTTGGTGTTCACGTTTATATTACCAGTTGGCGACCAGAGATCCTTACCTGGATACCCCAGATATTTCAAACTAAAAACAAAACAAAACAAAACAAAATCATATATTTTCACGTTACTTATACTCAAAAGTTCACAACTTTTATATTCTCACATATTATTTGTCTAGATTAATGTTGAAGTCATTCTTAAATGTCTTGTTGACTATATTCTTTAGCTCACTGACAAAATCTCATTATCTCTCTCTTCCTACCTCCAAGTACAACTGTTCTCTTAATTTTACTGCTGAATTCTATCTTACATTAATTTTGCCCCTTCTATCTCCTGGTGGGACTATTACAGTAACTTCCAAATTGGTCTCCTAGTTATTACCCTCACCTCTAATCTTTCACATCCGAAATTATCTTTCAAGGCAGTCTCTCAATTACAAAACGTCCAAGTTTTCTCATTGCCCTTTTTAAGAAGTCCATTTTCTTGTTAGGTTGGTTTTTAGTGCTAGGGATAGAACTCAGGTCCTTGAAGATGCTAGGAAAAGCTCTACCACTAAGCCACATCTCCAGCCCAAAAAGTTCATTTTCTTAATATGGTATGAAGACCCTTTAATGTCTGGTGATAGTCAGAATTCCGATTACTCTGGACCTAGGCAGTCATTCAGAATTCCTCTCTATTCTTTCAAGACCCCACATATTTGCTCTTTCTTATTACCATATTCTTTAGCTAACTGACAAAATCTTAAGAAATCTTAAGATAATTTTGTGGAAATTTTTAAGTTTCTACTTATTCTTAGGAAACAGTATGTATTTTTTTTCTTTTCAGTACTGGGGATTGAACCCAAGAGATCTTTACCATTGAGCTACATCTCCAGCCCTTTTAAATTTTTTAAAATTTTGAGACAGGTCCAAGTTCAACCTGAACTTGCAATCTGTCTAAAGTCAGTCTCTCTGTTGTTTTTTAATCTTTCTTACTTCAGAGCTTTCCCTTTGCCGTGTTCACCTCCTTCAAGACAATTATCAGAATTGAAATTAACAACTGTATAACTTGTCATCTACATTTGCACATAAACTTCTTAAAACCTGAGCCAGTTTCTCTCATGTTCACTATTATTATCCCAGGCACCAAAAAGAAAACAAAAACTATCTGGAGGATGCACTTAATAAATATTAAATGAATAAACGATAATAATTAGCAAGCAAATGAATAAATCACCTAAAAATGCTATTGTTTAGGTCAAAGAGATCTATTTTTAAACAGACCTATTTAAAACCAGTGTTGGTAGTAGTTAACTAAAGTGATCTTCCCTAACTGCAGTGTTGACTCTTTTGGATTGTCCTCAAAATTCTGTACTTTCTCAATTTCTGCTCATGAGTAATATTTTTCCCTTCCTCTTTCCTAATATAATGTTTTCAGTATTTCTTGAATCTTCTGCTTTTCTTCTTACAAGGAGTATGTATTAAATATAGTGAATGTATTACTTGACTGGGTTTATTTGCCAGACTAACAACATATTTTGTAAATGTTTACTGAACATCATTGTACACCAAGTACAATGAATCTAAATAATAGATTTCTTGGAAAACAGTACACCTTGTATATAATCACTTCCATAGACTTCCATATTTTAAATCAGAAATGCCCAAATAACATTTCAGGGTTCATCTTCTCTAATAATTGGTAGATTCCTTTTATTCATAAACATTCATGTGGCATGTACTGTCAGCCCAACAGAATCACTAGATATTCAGAATAAATTTCCCACTAATAATTATTATATTATAAATAATATTAACATTATCATACAATGTCACAAATATTATATAGCAATATAATACATCAGATAATATAGATATTGTTATGCAACATAAATATTGCTATATATGTAATAATTAATATCCCTATAATTATTATTAATGATAATTAAATATAATTTAATAATAATTATAATTTAATAACTGTGGCGCTGGAGATTGAACCCAGGGGCAGTTTACCACTGAGCTACATCCATAGTCCTTTTTGTTTTTTTGAGATAGGGATTTATTAAGTTGCTGAGGCTAGACTCTAACTCATCATCCTCCTGTGTTAGCCTTCTGTGTTGCTGAGGCTGGCTTCTCAATATTATTATTGTTGTTGTTATTATTTTGTCTTTTTTGGGGGGAACTGGGGATTGAACCCAGGGCTTTGCAAGTGCAAAACACTTTGCCACTGAGCTATATCTTAGCTCTCTCAATATTATTTTTAAATGAAACTTGTCTATTCAATTCTTAGTTTTGAAATAAAGGGAATACCTAGATGGTAGAATATGACTAGATTACAGACCAAAAGGAAACGGAAAGATCAGCAAGTAGTACAGATATCCCCCAAAGCTATTTTCCTATAGTTAAATTTTATCTCAGTAGTGGGATTTTTTGTTTTTAACTAGCAGTTGAGTCCAGGGGCACTGAGCCACATCCCCAGCTCTTTATATGTTTTATTTTGAGATGGTATTGCTAAGTTACTGAGAGCCTCACTAAGTTGTTGAGGTTCACTTTGAACTTCTGATCCTCCTGCCTCAGCCTCCCAGGTAGCTGGGATTACAGGCAGGTACCACCATGCCCTGCTTAGTAGTGGGAAAATTTTAATTCAAAATAATTTTCACTTGGAAATACTGTCTTATGATTTTTAGTTAACTTCCAAATGACATTTTATGAAGAAGAAAAGTAGGAAACAGGAACATAATGCCAAAGGGATTCAAAGTAACTTATATAGTTTCCGATGAAAAGAAAACAAAATACCTAAGAAAACCATGTTTTTCTGGTTATCCCACTTGGGAAACTTCTGCTAAATTGATTGAAATACTACATTTTGGCAACAGTTGAAGACATACATAACAAAAAAGATAAGAATGTTAAGTTTTTGCTATTTAAAAGATTTCACTGAGGGTAAAGACTATATTTTCTATGTTCTTGAAAGTACCTAATGTGAAAATATTACAAAAATACTGATGATGATAATGATGATGATGATTAGAAAAAGCACAGTAGGCATTAATATGCTTAAAAATCACACAATAAAATAAACTTAAGGTGGGTGCTCAGTTTTGTTGTTTTTATTTTTACTTTTTGGTGTGTGTATACGTGGGGCTGGGATTGAACCCATACCTCGTGCATGTTAGGTAAGCACTCTATCACTGAGTTACATCCCTAGCCCAGGCGCTCAGTTTTAACATGGACATATTTTTAAAACTGACAAAAAGGTCAGATGATTTGGTGATTTTCTGGGCTGCTTAGCCATGTATTAATAGTAGCTCCTGTCATATTTTATAATTACAGTGTAGCCTCTGAGATCTCAGGGTCTGTGAATTTGTCCTAGTAGTAGAGAAGACCCTTATCACCCAAACTCCCACAATTCACTTCAGTATTAAGCAGATTCCAAGCTTAAAAAAAAAAAGGAGAGCATCTATAAAATATGTCCCCTTTCTATCACAAAACCTACAACTTGTAGCTATCCTGGATCCAGATGTTGAAGTTTTTCATTACTAGTAAGAATAGCCCTAAAAGCCTACACCACCCTGAAAACTGTTCTAAAGTGCATAAATATACATCAGAACATTCATTACTTGCAATATGATCAATGAATAATGTTAGCTTTAGTAGAAATCGTAGGTGTTGTCTATTTTCTCTCATCTTCCCGAGGCACCTCTAACCCATCCTGTCCCTGGTATGTATCAGAATGTTCCATAAAATGGAATAAAATTCTACCCCAAGGTATTCCCACATATTCTCCAAGCTACAGCAAGATAGAGGCTGTATCTTATTCAACCTCTAACACATTGCCTAGCCCAGAGTGAGATTTCTTAAATTTTTTTTGAACAGTGAATAAAGAAAAGGCTAAGCCAACTGGTTCAAAGAATTGGAAACGAGGTCAAGACTGCCTGAGAATCACAGCTTTTTGGGAATCAAACCTCTTGAATCTACATGGCTAGTGAGATGAGATCTATCTCTATAGTCTGAGCCTTGCAGCATCTGGGTAAGTGGCCAGAGTCAGTAATGCTCTAGGAACTAGGGCAAATTCTCTTGTTCTGATTCTTTTTATAGGATGATAAATATTGGAATTACTTTTTTTTATTAATTGGAGTGGTAAAATCTGAGATTCTGGTAGGAGTCTGGGAGGCAAAAACTGAGCATTCCTTGGTCCTAGACAAATGAAGTCTACCTAACTAGGCCCTTCTGTGAGGTAAACCTAACCCCTAGGATTCTACAAAGAGGGAAACTATGCATTCATTTTCTGGCCAGTGCCCTCTGCTATGTGGAAGATAAAATTCAGAAGTTAGCTTTTGTCCTATTTCTATTATCTAAAAATATCAAATGGCACCTAGCCTTAAGACAAACAGACTAGAGTTAATCAAAACATGGCTATAAAAATCCAGAAAACAATTGAGTGCTATAAGCATATGGTCACAAAATAAGACTGCAACATCATGACACAAAAGTAGTTCTTTTAAAATGACAGTAAAAATTATTGAATTTTTGCTAAAATGAGTATTTTATAATTTATAAGGCATACATATTATCATAAAATACTGTACAATACTTACACCTTCTGCATATTGCAAGTATCGTTTATTAGTTTCCTGTTTACCAAAGGTCTCCAAAAATTTTTGACGGTAAGCAAGAACTGTATCAACATGTGTTTTGTATTTTACAGCCAATTCCAGGGCCCTATCATGAGAAATAAAACATATTATCAGAACTGCTTATATCCAACTAAAATTTTTTGCTGTTTCAGTCTTAGAAAAAATTAAATAGACATTTAAATTCTGCAACTCAATCAATATCTATGCAATTAACTTATTTTTAAAGTAATATTTTATTCAAATAGTGGAAGAGACTAAAGTGAACCACTAAAAATAATGGTACAATACCAAAGACACAAAATCTGTACATTGATAAGAATCTGCAAATATATAAACACATTAATCCTTATTTCCAGGCTTATTTTCACATGTAGGTTTTGTCCAGTGTCTCTACCACTGCAACCCTGTGCATAATACACATTAGTTGAGTGAGGAACAATCCAGCAGAGTAAAGCTCTCCTACACTAGTTTCATCTTGTTCTAAAGTATGAATAACAATCAGTCAAAAATAAATTATTTTCAAGTTCTCTTGCCTTCTAATATGACCTATGACTCCTAAATAGTGCAGTAATAATTAAGCAGAGTCAAATATTAGAAATCTGTTATTTTAATGGATCTTTTTATAAAATATTTTTTTTTAGTTGTAGATGGACACAATACCTTTATTTTATTTATTTATTTTTATGTGGTGCTGAGGATCAAACCCAGTGCCTCACATGTGCGAGGCAAGTGCTCTACTACTAAACTACAACTCCAGTCCTAAATCTGTTACTTTAAACAAAGATATTTTTTATGACTAAGATATTTTATGGAGATAAAATTCAGAAGTTAGCTTTTATCCTAACCATCTCTATTATTTATCTAAAAATATCAAATAACATCTAACCTTAAAATAAACTGAATATTATAAAAACAGACAAGTTAATCAAACCATGGCTGTAAGAAACAAGAAAAAAAAATAAATGCTATAAGAATGTAGTCACAAAATAAGACTGCAACATCATGAGGTAAACAAGTAATTTCTTTTAGAAATTATAGTGTGAAATTTTCTGCAACTTGTGACTCTTTGGTAGGAAAATCTAGTTCATTTTTAATATGCTTTTGTTTGCTCTACTATTAACCAAACCAGTCATTTTAAGAAGCATTTCAGAAATGTTGTATATATTGAATGACACTTGATAATTGACAGACACTAAAGACTTAATATGAAAAATGTGAATGTCATGTAAAATAAAAATGGTAATGTCAAATAGCATTTATTATAGAAACATATTGATATACTGCTTAATCCAAAGGTCAGTACTTGCTTTCAATAAAGTTCCCTAATCTCTATGACTGTCTTTCATAGAAAAAGAGGATAAGCAGAAAGTAATGTAAAGGCACAAGAACAGAGGAATGACAATGAAAAACAAGAGAAGGCAAAAAGCAATACACAGTAGAAGAGAATGGAAGATGCTTTAATTTTTCTTTCTCATACATAATTCCCTTATTTATCCCTAAGGCTCTGATTTCAGTGGTGTAGTATAAGTGGAGACTGGTGAATCACCCTTTTGGCACCCTTTTAGCACGTTACTGTCCATGATGGGGAAGGAGATCTTGACTGTGCAAAATTGGAAGTGTTCTAAGTAAGGATACATAAGAAACCATTTTGTACTGGGGCTTTTCAAAAAATTCCAAGGAGATAATTTAGTAAGGGAAAATCAATACACATCATTATGCAAAAAGAGCAGGATATGATGTCTAATTCTGTGTTTGATCCTAAGTATTATCTATCATTATTGTCATTACTATAATGATAAAATAAGTATTAATTATCTGATTAAGAAATAGCTACGGTAAACATTTAAATTATAAGTGCTGTTTAAAATGTCCTCTAAAGGCACACACTGGGTAAAAATGTTTCTTAACCACTTTTAGGAGAGAACTTACTACAAATTATATAAGGATTTTGAGAACAGTATGTCTCTAGTTTAAAAATGGCTATTTGGCAACCAAACAAATATGACATTAGATTCTAGGATTGGAATAAATCCACGTATTTTAAATAGAAGAAAGTTATATAAAAAGATGTTATAACTTTAAAGTATGATCTTTATGCTGGGTGTGGTGGCACTTCTAGTCCCAGCTACTCGGGAAGCTGACAAGGAAGACCACTTGAGCTCATAAATTCAAGACCAGCCTGTGAAGCATAAAAAGACACCATCACAAAACAACAAGAAAATATGATCTTTTGCATAAGGTGACTGATTCACTTTGCAAAACTGATAGAAGATTAGAAATTATTATTATTATTTTGATACCAAGGACTGAATTCAGGAGTACTTGACCATTGACCCCATCCTCAGTCCCATTTTTGGTGTTTTATTTAGAGACAGGGTCTCACTGAGTTGCTTAGCACCTTGCCATTGCTGAGGCTGGCTCTGAATTTGCGATTCTCCTGTCTCAGCCTCCCAAAGTGCTGAGATTAGAGGCGTGTGCCACCACGTCCAGTAGAAATTATTTTTTATTAAAGTATCCCAGGAGAAATTATTTTTTATTAAAGTATCAATATGGTTACCAGGAGCTTCTAGTTTCTACATCTAACTTCAGTCTTTGAAAGGAGACTATCATCAAATACCCAAAATGAATCTCACACAGGCAAATTGATTACCTACAACTCTTTAAGAACTGCTTCTTCACTAATGAAAGAAACTGAAGAGGACCTTAGAGATGAAAGATCTCCCATGTTCTTGGATAGGCAGAATTAATATTGTCAAAATGGCCATACTACTAAAAGCGCTATACAGATTTAATGCAATTCTTATTAAAATCTCAATGACATTCTTCATAGAAATAGAAAAAGCAGTCATGAAATTCATTTCAAAAAATAAGAGACCCAAAACAGCCAAAGCAATCCTTAGCAAGAAGAATGAAGCAGAAAGCATCATGATCCTTAAATTATACTATGGAGCCAGAATAGCAAAAATGGCGTGGTATTGGCACCAAAACAGACACATAGACCAATGGTACAGAATAGAAGACACAGAGTCAACTCTCTTAACTACAGTTATCTTATATTAGTCAAAGGCACCATAAGCATACATTGGAGAAAAGATAACCTCTTCAACAAACATTACTGGGAAAATTGGAAATCCATATGTGTAGCAAAATGAAATTAAACCCCTGTCTCTCACCTGCACAAAACTCAACTCAAAGTGGATCAAGAATTTAGGAATTAGATCAGAGATCCTGCAACTACTAGGAGAAAATGCAGGCTCAGCTCTCTACCATGTAGGCTTAGGAACCAACTTTCTCAATAAGACTCCTATAAGGGCTGGGGTTCAGTGGTAGAGCACTTGCCTAGAATGTGTGAAGAACTGCGTTCGATTCTTAGTACCACATGTAAATAAATAAATAAATAAATAAATAAATAAATAAATAAATAAAAATAAAGGCCTATTGACAACTAAAATATATATTTTTTTAAAAAAATAAGACTCCTAAAGCACAAGAAGCAAAATCAAGAAGCAATTAATGGGATGGTATCCAAATAAAAAGCCTATTCACATTAAAGGAAACAATCAATAACATGAACAGAGAGCCTACAGAATGGATAAAAATCTTTGCCACCTGCACCTTGAAGCATTAATCTCCAGAATATACAAAGAACTCAAAAAACTCAACATCAAAAAAACCAACCAAACAAACAAAAAAACACACACCAAACAACCTAACCAATAAATGGGCTAAGGAAATGAACAGGCCCTTCACAGAAGAAGAAATGTGAATGGTCGACTTCTGCTCCAGAGTTCCTGTGGACCAGCAAGAGACGCAGAGGGCCCAGATCCGCCCTCAGGAACCTCCATGGTTGTCCAGCCAATGGCAGACCAGGGACTGCTAGCCGCTAGCCACAGGGGAGCCCACACTCAGGGTAAGAGTTGCCGCAGAGAGCCCAGCGTGAGGTGGCCCCACCCAAGTGAGGCCTGGGCCCGCCCCAGTTCTGCTCCAGATTTCCTGTGGACAGGCGAGACAGAAGGCCCAAAACCATCCTCAGGGAATGCTAAGGGTGCCCAGCTGAAGACAGACCAGGGCCTGCTAGCCTCCAGTCCCAGGGGAGCTCACATCCCATGGTAAGGGTCGCACACAGACTCTCCTGCTTGTGACCCTGCCTAAGTGAGACAGGGGCACGCCCCCAGTTCCACTCCAGAATCCCTGCTCACCAGTAGGAGTGTAAGACAGGGGCAAAACAGCCCTCAGGGACTGCCACAGGAGCCCAGCCAAGACCACTCCCACTGCCCTCAAGAAGTACATCCACTACCTCCACCACCAAGTTTAGTGGCAGTAGTGTCCATTTGGGGACACTAGGGGAACAGAAGTAGCTCTAAGGTGAGACACAGGTAATCTGGAGTGTCAATACAAGATTATAGGATAGAAGCCACAATACCTCAGATCAGTACTGCAAGAAAGGAAGATGCACAATCAACATGAAAAAACAAGGGAAGAAAGTGCCCCAAATAAACCGCGATACCACTATAACAAAATCCATTGACAACACAGTTGATGAAATGTCAGAGAAAGAATTCAGAATGTACATAATTAAAATGATCAGCAAATGAAAGAATGAAATAAGTAAGCAATTACAGGCAAAACCTGATCAATCCAACAAAGAAATAGGAGAGCATATAAAGGCAACCATTGATCATTCTAACAAAGAGATAAGAGAGCAATTATAAGTAGCAAAAGATTAAGAAAGAGCTAGAGATTGTGGGAAAAAACCAATTATAAATTCTTGAAATGAAGAAAACAATGAACCAAATAAAACACTCAGTAGAAAGCATCACCAGCAGACTAGATCACCTGGAAGACAGGACCTTGGATAATGAAGACAAGATATACAATCTTGAAAATAAACTTGACCATACAGTGAAGATGGTAAAAAACCATGAACAGAACATACAAGAAATATGGGACAGCATCAAAAGACCAAATCTAAAATTTATTGGGATAGAAGAAAGCGCAGAATTTCAAACCAAAGGAATGCACAATTTCTTCAATGAAATAATATCAGAAAATTTCCCAAATATGAAAAATGAAATGGAAAATCAAATACAAGAGGTTTACAGGACACGAAACGTACAAAATTTCAACAGATCTACACCAAGGCACATTATAATGAAAATGCCCAACATACAGAATAAGGATAGAATTTTAAAGGCCGCAAGAGAGAGGAACCAGGTTATATACAGGGGGAGACCAATTCGTATCTCAGATTTTTCAACCCAGACCCTAAAAGCCAGGAGATCATGGAACAACATATTCCAAGCTCTCAAAGAAAATGGATGCCAACCAAGAAATTATATCCAGCCAAACTGAGCTTCAGATTTGATGATGAAATAAAAACCTTCCATAATAAACAAAAGTTAAAAGAATTTACAGCAAGAAAGCCTGCACTACACAGCATTCTTGGCAAAATATTCCATGAGGAGGAAATAATAACCAACAATGAAAATTTACAAAGAGAGGAACTACACTAAAGGAAAGATCATTCAAAAGAGGAAACAACTCAAGGTAAAAACCAAAAATAAACCAAAATGACCAGGATTACAAATCATATTTCAATAATAACCCTAATGTAAATGGCCTAAATGCACCAATTAAAAGACATAAACTGACAGACTGGATTAAAAAAAAAAGACCCAACAATATGCTGTCTTCAAGAGAGTCATCTCACAGGAAGAGACATCCACAGACTGAAAGTGAAAGGGTAGGAAAAAAACATATCACTCACATGGACACTGCAAACAAGCAGGAGTTTCCATCCTCACATCAAATAAAGTGGACTTCAAACCAAGGATAGTGAAAAGAGATAAAGAAGGTCATTTCATACTTCTTAAGGGAATCATACATTAACAAGACATAACAATCATAAGTATCTATGCCCCAAATAATGGGGCTTCTATGTATATCAAACAAATACTTCTCAAATACAAGAATCAAATAGACTACAACACAAAAATATTGGAGACTTTAACACAGCTCTCTCACCATTGGATAGATCTTCCAAATAAAAACTTAAAAAACCATATATCTAAATGAAACTATCAATAATTTAGACTTAACAGACATATATAGAGTGTTCCATCCATCAATGAGCAAATACACGTTTTTCTCAGCACATGGATCCTTTTCCAAAATACATAATATCTTATGTCACAAAGCCAGTCTTAGCAAATACAAAAAAATAGAGATACTACCTTGCATCCTATCTGACCACAATGGAATAAAATTAGAAATCAATGACAGATTAAAAAACAGAAACTACTCCAACACCTGGAAACTAAAAAATATGCTATTGAATGATGCATGGATAACAGAAGACATCAGGGAAGAGATAAAAAAAATTCCTAGAGGTAAATGAAAACTCTGATACAACATATCAAAATCTCTGGGACATCATAAAGGCTGTGCTAAGAGGAAAATTCATTGCATTAAGTTCATTTATTAAAAGAAGTAAAAGTCAACAAATAAATGACTTGACTCTTCATCTCAAAGCCCTAGAAAAAGAACAAACCAACACCAAAAAAAATAGAAGACAGGAAATAATCAAAATCAGGGCTGAAATCAATGAAATTGAAACAAAAGAAACAATTCAAAAAATTGACAAAACAAAAAGCTGGTTGTTTGAAAAAATTAAACAAAGTTGAAAAACCCTTAGCCACTCTAACGAAAAGAAGGAGGGAGAAAACTCAAATTACTAAAATTCGTGATGAAAAAGGAAATATCACGACAGACACTAATGAAATACAGAGGATAATTAGAAACTATTTTGAAAATTTATACTCCAGTAAAATAGAAAACCCTAAAGACAGTGACAAATTTCTAGAGGCATATGACCACCCCAAACTGAACCAAGAGGACATACACAACTTAAACAGATCAATTTCAAGTAAGGAAATAGAAGATGCTATCAAGAGCCTGCCAACCAAGAAAAGCCCAGGTCCAGATGGATTCTCAGCTGAGTTCTACAAGACCTTCAAAGAAGAATTAATGACAATACTCCTCAAACTATTTCATGAAATAGGAAAGGAGGGAACCCTTCCAAACTCATTCTATGAGGCAAGTATCACCCTGATTCCAAAACCAGACAGAGACACATCAAAGAAAGAAAACTTCAGACCAATATCCCTGATAAACATAGATGCAAAAATTCTCAATAAAATTCTGGCAAATCACATACAAAAACATATCAAAAAAATAGTGCAGCATGATCAAGTGGGGTTCATTCCAGGGATGCAAGGTTGGTTCAACATATGAAAATCAATAAACATAATATATCACATCAATAGACTTAAAGATAAGAGTCATATGATTTTATCAAACGATGCGGAGAAAGCATTTGACAAAATACGGCACCCTTTTATGTTCAAAACACTAGAAAAACTAGGGATAGTGGGAACATACCTCAACTTTATAAAAGCCATCTATGCTAAACCCAAGGCCAACATCATTCTAAATGGAGAAAAATTGGAAGCATTCCCTCTAAAAATGGGAACAAGACAGGGATGCCCTCTTTCACCACTGCTATTCAACATAGTCCTTGAAACACTAGTCAGAGCAATTAGACAGACAAAAGAAATTAAAGGGATATGAATAGGAAAAGAACTCAAACTATCATTATTTGCAGACAAAATGATTCTATACTTAGAGGATCCAAAAAATTCTACCAGAAAACTTCTAGAATTAATAAATGATTTCAGCAAAGTAGCAGGCTATAAAATCAACATCCATAAATCAATTGCATTTCTATACATCAGTGATAAACCCTCTGAAAGAGAAATTAGAAAAACCATCCCATTCACAATAGCCTCAAAAAAAAAAAAAAAAAACTTGGGAATCAATTTAACAAGAGGTGAAAGACCTCTACAATGCAAACTACAAGACACTGAAGAAAGAAATTGAAGAAGACCTTAGAAGATGGAAAAATCTCCCATGCTCCTGGATAGGAAGAATCGATATTGTCAAAATGGCCATACTACCCAAAGCTCTCTATAGATTCAATGCAATCCCAATTAAAATCCCAAAGTCATTCCTTATAGAAATAGAAAAGGCAATCATGAAATTCATTTGGAAGAATAAGAGACCCAGATAGCCAAAGCAATCCTTAGCAAGAAGAATGAAGCAGGAAGCATCACAATACCAGACCTCAGATTATACTACAAAGCTATAGTAACAAAAACAGCATGGTACTGGCACCAAAATAGACATGTAGACCAATGGTATAGAATAGAAGACACAGAGACAAACCCACTTACATACAGTTACCTTATACTAGACAAAGGAGCCAAACACGTACACTGGAGAAAAGATAGCCTGTTCAATAAATGGTGCTGAGAAAAGTGGAAATCCATATGTAGCAAATTGAAACTAAACCCCTATCTCTCACCATGCACAAAATTCAACTCAAAGTGGATCAAGGACCTGGGAATCAGATCAGAGACCCAATGCCTAATAGAAGAAAAAATAGGCCCAAATCTTCATTATGTCACATTAGGACCTTACTTCCTTAACAAGACTCCTATAGCACAAGAAGTAAAATCAAGAATCAACAAATGGGATGGATTCAAACTAAAAAGCTTCTTCTCAGCAAAAAATCAATGAAGTGAACAGAGAGCTGACACTCTGGGAACAAATCTTTGCCACATGCACATCCGAAAGAGCACTGGTCTCCAGGATATATAAAGAACTAAAAAAATTAACACCAAAAAAACAAACAACCCAACTAATAAATGGGCCAAGGAGCTGAACAGAAACTTCTCAGAAGAAGATATACAATTGATCAACAGACATATGAAAAAGTGTTCAACATCTCTAGCTATTAGAGAAATGCAAATCAAAACTACTCTAAGATTTCATCTCATGCCAGTCAGAATGGCAGTTATCAAGAATACAAGCAACAATAAGTGTTGGCGAGGATGTGGGGGAAAAGGCATACTCATACATTGCTGGTGGGACTGCAAACTGGTGCAGCCAATCTGGAAAGCAGTATGGAGATTCCTTAGAAAACTTGGAATGGAACCACCATTTGACCCAGCTATCCCACTCCTTGGTCTATACCCAGAAGACTTAAAAACAGCATACTACAGTGACACAGCCACGTCAATATTTATTGCAGCACAATTCACAACAGCCAAACTGTGGAACCAACCCAGATGCCTTTCAACAGATGAATGGATAAAGAGACTGTGGTATTTATATGCAATGGAATATGACTTAGCCTTAAAGAAGAATGAAATTATGGCATTTGCCAGTAAATGGATGATATTAGAGACTATCATGCTAAGTGAAATAAGCCAATACCCCCCAAAACAAAGGCTGAATGTTTTCTTTGATAGGTGGATGCTAACACAAAATAAGGGGAGAGTGGTGAGGAGGGGAAGAATATAGTCATTGGATTAGACAAAGGGGAATGAAGGGAAGGCAAGGGGAAATGGGAGTAGGAAAGACAGCAGAACGAATTAGACATAACTTTCCTATGTTCATATTTGAATACACAAACAGTGCAAATCCATGTCATGTACAACCACAAGAATGAAAAGTTACTCCATGTATATGTGGCCACCCACTGCCATTGCCCCATCTCCAAACATAGCTGACTCCTTCTTGGGACACCATTGCTGCTGCCATTGAGATGCAGCAGCCTCCAACTTAGGACATCAGCCAGGGCCTGGAGGTCCATTGTCAAGGTTCCTGCAGGTTTAGTTGAACCTAGGGTCTCTCTCTTGAATGTACTGGTAGCCACCATCATGCTGCAGAGGTGGGAGAGAGCCAGGCTCTCCCCAGCCCCTCAAGTCCTGAAGCACTTGGGGATAGACAGGGCCGGCTACAGCAGGTCAGAGGATTGGAAGAAGGTGTGAGGTCATCTTGCTCTCTGTTCACCCAGCCGGCTGGTCCAGTACCCACTGGGTTCCCAGGGATCACTTGGGCTGGCACTTGCTGGGCCTTGGCACTAGCCCAGTCCCCAACTCCCTCCCCAGTATGGCGTCCACGAATCCCCTGGTCCTACTAAGTCCAGCATCAGTGCGCCACCCAGCAGGGCCATCCAGCTCACTGGTCCTGATATACCAATCCCTCCCTAGCCACCAACCCAGACCAGTGCCCACAGCTACATGACCAGCCTGTAGCTCTCGGCTCCTGTTCCTGATCCAACTGATATAGAATAGCTCTCCAAGACAGGCACACAGGTTCCAGTGTTCAGCCCTCAGGACCATCTGGGAGAGAAGTGCCTGACATCTTAGTAGAAGCTATTTGGTTTAAGAGTATATATCGTTTGTATTGGGTGCTGTTAATATTGATCTCCTCCTTAAAGGCAAGGTACTTAAAACCTTCAGGGACACTATAAGTCTATAGAGTAGAAACCATACTACCTTAGATCCACATGGCTAGGAAGACATACAAACAACATGAAAAAACAAGGGCAAAAGGCGCATCAAACAAACCAAGATGCTCCAATAACAGAATCCATTGAGAACACAGTAGAAGAAATGTCAGAGGAGGAGTTCAGAATATACTGATCCGCCATATAAAGGATGATGTAAGGAGTGAAATCAGAGATAAATTTCAAGAGGTGAAAGGAATTTCACTTCACTAAAGAGATATAGATTATGAAAAGAAATCAAGCAGAAATCCTCAAACTGTAGGAATCAATAAACCAAACTAAAAATTCAATGTCAGGTATTACCAACAGATTAGACCACTTGGAAGACAGAACCTCAGCCAATGAAGACAAAATACATACTCTTGAAAATAAAGTTAACCACACAGAGAATATAGTAAGAAACTATGAATATAACTTCCAAGAATTATGAAAGGACCAAATTTAAGATTTATCAGGATAGAGGAAGGTGCAGAGATATAAACAAAGGAATGCACAATCTTTTCAATGAAATAAATTGGAAAATTTCCCAAACCTGAAGAACAAAATGGAAAATCAAAAATAAGAGGCTTACAGGACACCAAATGCACAAAATTAAAACAGACCCACACAAAGGCACATTTTAATGAAAATGCCTAGCATTTTCTATCCTAGAATAAGGATATCCTAGAATAAGTTCTATCCTAGAATAAGGATAGAACTTTTTAAAGGCCACAAAAGAAAAGTATCAGACTGCATATGGGGGAAATCAATTCAGATCTCAGTTGATATCTCAACTTAGACCCTCAGAGTTAAGGGGTCCTACAACATATACAAAGCTCTAAAAGAAAATGGATGCCAACCAAGAATCTCATATCCAGCAAAATTAAGCTTGAAGATGAAATAAAAACTTCCCATGATAAAAGCTAAAAGAATTCACAACTAGAAAGCGTACACTACAGAATATTCTCAGCAAAATATTCCATAAGAGGAAATGGGGAAAAAAAATGTGAAAACCAGCAAAGGGAGGAAATACAGTAAAGGAAAAGACAATCAAAGGTGAAACTAAGTCAAACTAAAAACCAGAAAAATATCCCAAAATGAATGGGGATACAAATCATATCTCAATAATAACCCTGAATGTTACTGGCCTAAACTCATCTATCAAAAGACATAGACTGATAGACTGGATTAAAAAACAAGACCAAACAATCTGTTGTCTCCAGGAGACTCACATCTTAGGCCAAGACATCCACAGACTAAAGGTCAAGGTTGGGAAAAAGCATATCACTCATACAGACTGCATAAACAAGCAGGGGTTTCTATCCTCATATCACACAAAGTGAACTTCAAACCAAAGTTAGAAGGGACAAAGAAGGACATTTCATACTGCTTAGGGAAATCATACATCAATAAGACATAATAATTGTAAATATTTATACCCAAACAATGAAGCATCTATGTACATCAAACAAACCCTTCTCAATTTCAAGAATCAAAGGGACCACAACTCAATTATACTGGGTGACTTTAACACAACTCTCTTACTACTGGATAGATCTTCCAAACAAAAACTAAACAAAAAAACTACAGAACTAAATAATACAACCAATAATTTGGACATAATGGACATACATAGAATATTTCATCCATTGATGAGTGAATGCATTTTCTTCTCAGCGCACATGGATTCTTCTCTAAAATAGACCATACCTTATGCCACAAAGCAACTCTCAGCAAATACAAAAAAGTAGACATAGTACCTGCATTCTATCAGATCATAATGGAATGCAATTAGAAATCAATGACAAAATAAAAAATAGAAGCTACTCCAACATCTGGAGACTAAATACTACACTACAGGAGAAGAAATCAGGGATGAAATAAAAAATATTTACAGGTAAATGAGAACACCGATACAACACATCAAAATCTCTAGGACACCATGAAGGCTGCAAAGGTGAAAGTTCAATGCATTGAGTTCATTCATTAAAAACATAGAAAGTCAATAAATGAATGACCTAAAATTATATCTCAAAGCCCTAGAAAAAGAAGAATAAGTCAACATCAAAAGCAGTAGAAGATAGAAAATAATGAAAATCAGAGCTGAAATCAATAAAATTGAAACAAAAGACACAATTCAAAAAATTGATGAAACAAAAAATTGGTTCTTTGAAAAAAATAAATTGATAAACCCTTAGACATGCTAATGAAGAGGAAAGAGAAAACTCAAATTACTAAAATTCTTGATGAAAAAGGAAGTATCACAATGGACACTACCAAAATACAGAAGATAATTATAAATCATTTTGAAACTTTATACTCTAAAAAAACAGCAAATTTCAAAGACATCAATAAATTTCTAGAGACATATGACTTACTCAAACTGAATTAGGAGGACATATACAATTTAAACAGATCAATTTCAAGCAGTGAAATGCAAGATGCCATCAAAAGCCTACCAACTAAGAAAAGCCCAGGACCAGAACTCAGCTGAGTTCTACAAGACCTTCAATGAAGAATTAACACCAACACTCCTCAAATAATTCCATGAAACAGAAAAGGAGGGAACCCTTCCAAACTCATTCTATGAGGCTAGTATAATCCTGATACTAAAACCAGACAAAGACACATCAAGGAAAGAAAACTTCAGACCAATATCCTTGATGAACATAGATGGAAATTTCTAAATAAAATACTGGCAAATTGCATACAAAACCATAGTGAAAAGATAGTGCACCATGATCAAGTGAGGTTTATCCTAGGGATGCAAGCCAGGTTGGTTCAACATTCAGAAATCAACAAACGTAATTCATCACATCAACAGACTTAAAAACAAGAACCTATAATCATCTCAATAGATGCAGAAAAAGCATTTGACAAACTACAGCACTCCTTCACACTCAAAACACTAGAAAAACTAGGGATAGTAGAAATATACCTCAACATTGCAAAAACTATCTATGCTAAACCCAAAGCCAACATCATTCTAATATAAAAAAGTTGAAAATATCCCCTCTAAAAACTGGAACAAGACAGGGAAGCCCTCTTTCACCACTTCTATTCAACATAGTCCTTGAAACTCTGGCCAGAGCAATTAAACAGATGAAAAGAAATTAAAAGGATACAATAGGAAAAGAAGAACTCTATCACTATTTGCCTATGACATGATTCTATATTTAGAAGATCCAAGGAATTCCACCAGAAACTTCTAGAACTCATAAATGAATTCAGCAAGGTAGCAAAATATAAAAACAACCCCATAAATCAAATGCATTTCTATGCATAAGTGATGAATCCACTGCAATAGAAATTAGGAAAATTACCCCATTCACAATAGCCTCAAAAAAAGTAAGTTATTTGGAAATCAATCTAACAAAAGAGGTGAAAAATCTCTACAATGAAAACTACAGAACACTAAAGAAAGAAATTTAAGAAGACTATAGAAACTGGAAAGATCTCTCATGCTCTTGGATGGGCAGAATAAACTTTCTTAAAATGGACATACTACCAAAAACACTATACAGATTTAATGTGATTCCTATTAAAATCCCAACAATGTTCTTCACAGAAGTAGAAAAAGCAATCATGAAATTTATTTGGAAAAATAAGAGGCCCAGAACAGCCAAAGCAATCCTGAGCAAGAAAAATGAAGCAGGAGGCTTTACAATACCAGACCTTAAACTATACTGCAGAGCCAGAGTAACAAAAATGGCATGGTATTGGCAACAAAACAGACATGTAGACCAATGGTACAAAATAGAAGACACAGAGACAAAGCCACATAAATATAGTTATCTCATTCTAGACATAGGTGCCATAAACATACATTGGAGAAAAGATAGCCTCTTCAAAAAATGTTGCTGGGAAAACTGGAAATCCATATGTAGCAAAATGAAATTAAACCCCTCTCGCCCTGCACAAAACTCAACTCCAAGTAAATCAAAAACTTAGGTGATAGAACAGAGACCCTGTGCCTAACAGAAGAAAAATTAGGAACCCCTCTCGCCCTGCACAAAACTCAACTCCAAGTAAATCAAAAACTTAGGTGATAGAACAGAGACCCTGTGCCTAACAGAAGAAAAATTAGGCCCAAATCTTCACCATGTTGACTTAGGAACCAACTAGCTTAACAAGACTCTTAAAGCACAAGAAAGTCAAATTACGAATCAATAAATGGGATAAAATCAAACTAAAAAGCTTCTTCCCAGCAAAGGAAACAATCAATAATGTGAGCAGAGAGCCTAGAGATGGGAGCAAATCTTTTCCACATGTACTTCAGATAGAGCATTAATCTCCAGGATACATGTAGAACTCAAAAAACTCAATACCACAAAAAAAATACCCTAATCAATAAATGAGCTAAAGAACTGAACAGACACTTCACAGATGAAGAAATATGAATGGTCAAAAAAACATGAAAAGAGGTTCAACATCTCTAGCAATTAAAAAACTGCAAATCAAAATTACTCTTAAGATTTCATCTTATCCCAGTAAGAATGGCAATTATCAAGAACATTTGTTGATGAGGATATGGGGAAAAAGGTACACTCAAACACTGCTAGTGGGACTGCAAATTGGTGCAACCATTATGGAAAGTGGTATGGAGATTCCTCAGAAAACTTAGAATGGAACCACCATTTGACCCAGTTATTCCACTCCTCAGTATATACCCAAAGGACTTAAAATCAGCATACGACAGTGACACAACCACATCAATGTTTATAGCAGCCCAATTCACAATAGCTAAACTACGGAAGCAACCTATGTGCCCTACAACAGATGAATGGATAAAGAAAATAAAATATTACTTAGCCATAAAGAAAAATGAAATTGTGGCATTTGCTGGTAGATGGATGGAACTGGAGGCTAACATGCTAAGTGAAATAAGCCAATCCCAGAAAACCAAAGACAGAATGTTCTCTCTGATATGTAGATGCTAACTCAAAACAAGGGTGGAGAAGATTAGCAGTTAACTGGACTCCACAAAGTGGAATGAAGGGAAGGGAGGGAGGATGGCAATAGGAAAGACAGAAGAATGAATCAGATATATCTTTCCTATGTTCATATATAAATACACAACCCATGTAACTGCACATCATGTACAACCACAATGGTGGGATCCTAATTAGAACATGTTATACTTATTCTATGTATGTATAATATTTCAAAATTACTGTCACTAAAAATAAAAAGAATTGCTTCTTATTAGGTTGCAGGCAATTTTCAAGTCCAAATAGGAAAGACAAAAGCATAATCCCAAAAAGTCTATGTTTTTCAAATAAAGTAACACATATGAACAAAATAAAACCTGTTCCCTTCTAGACAATTTAAACAAATAGAAATTCAAGGATCTTAAAAGCAATCTAATATATTTATCATCTAATATCTAAGTTCTATACTTCTAGAATTAGAAATAGCACAATTTTATAACCCCTAATTAATGTATCTAGAGAGTGATCATCAATGACTAATATTAACACCAGAAAAACACAGTCATTATGGAAATATATACACCACCACCTATTACAGATCCTTAGCCAGCCCTTCCCCCAGAAAAATAAAATTTAAACCTATGAAGTTTCTATATTCAACAACCAATCTCAAACTAATTCAGGATACAGAGAAATATGCTAAATGATAACACAAAGATGCAATCAACAATGTCCAGACTATGGGGAATTGTATACTCAGTTCATTCAATGGGGAAATTGCAAGAAAACACAAACAGAAATAGAAGAACCTATTAAAAAAAAAAAAGACTTAAGAATGTATCAACTAATCCCAATATGTAGATCTTTTTTTGGATCCTGACTCAAACCATAAAACAAAATATTTATAGATCAACAGAGAAATAAGAGTGCTGAATACAATTAGTGCTAAACTTTTAAAATATGATCATGGTATTGGGACTATATTAAAAAAAACTTTTAAGCTGGGCACAGTGGCGCAAGCCTGTAATCCCAGCACTTAGGGAGGCTGAGACAGGAGAATTGCAAGTTCAAAACCAGCCTCAGCAACGGCAAGGCACTAAGCAACTCAGTGAGACCCTGTCTCTACATAAAACACAAAATATGGCTGGGGATGTGGCTCAGTGGTCAAGTGCCCCTGAGTTCAATCTCCAGTACCAAAAAAAAAAAAACTTTTAGAGATACATACTAAAATATTTATAGGTAAAATTATATGATGATTGGGTCTACATTAAATAGAGAAGAAGTAGGGGGAAGAAGAGAGATTATCTACAAACTGGTAATTGTTGAAGATGACTGATGAGTACATGGGGATTCATTATACTGTTCTCTATTTTTACTATTATATAATATTACTATTATTATACCAGTATACTACTATACTATACATTATACTGTTCTATTTTTGTTTGTAATTTTTCAATAATAAAGATTTTAAAAATTTCATCTTTTTGTTTCTTCCTGATCTCTTTTGCTGAATCCTCTTCTTAAACAAGACCCTTGAATGTTCATATTCAACAGATATGTACCTACTGATCTCTCTTTTTTTCATTCTTTAAGTTCTTTTGGTTAATCTTAGCTATCTTCATGTCTACAGGCTGATTGATTCCTTCACTGGCTTTATCACAATGTGTACAAGTGCTCCTCAACTTCACACCTGTATATCCAACCCCTGCTCGGCCTTATGAACTGGATAGATAAAGGCAATTAAGATTAATCAAATCTAAATTTTTAAACAGTCATTTAATATAGAATTTTTAAGATATGATTTATCTTTTCCCAAACTAGTTATCATGAATTATGAATAAATTGCAAACAAAGACAATGGTATTTCATGATACTTTGTACAGCTAAACAATGACAACAAATTTGCATAAATAAAGAACAGAGCCAGGCGTGGTGGCACAGGCCTGTAATCCCAGCAGCTCCAGAGGCTGAGGCAGGAGGATTGTGAGTTCAAAGCCAGCTTCAGCAAAAGCAAAAGTGCTAAGCAATTCATTGAGACCCTGTCTCTAAATAAAATACAAAATAGGGCTGAGGATGTGGCCCAGTGGCCAAGTGCTCCTGAGTTGAATTCCTGGTTACTCACCCCCTGAAGAAAAAAAAAAAGAACAGAAATAGAGTGGCTAAATTAAATGAATAGTATAGATCATTGGGACATAAAGTGATTACAGCGTATCACAAATTAACCTTCTGCCATTTTTATTACTTCTACTCAAGAGAAATACAAAATAGGCTGCCTACAAAAATTCTAATCTAAGAGTTACACATACAAGGCCTTACGATTGGGAGATATATGAGTTATTTCTGTTCACTGGGATACACAGCCTGAGAGAATGAGTGGAAGGAACTTAATATATCATAGAGAGGATCAGCATGCCACTGTTTCAGAGAGCAATCTGTCCCAAAGCCTAATGGAACACTGCTCCCGACCACTGCTTTCTTCTTGCTTCAACTACTGTCCATTTCCTGGTGATTTATAATCTAAAAATCCAGTTCAAAATTTTCTCATGAGTTTCAAATGCATTCAATAAACTACTGTCAGATATTTCTTCATAAGTATTTCAAATTCTACTTGGCTAAAACTGTACTCACTACCTTTGCTACCAAATCTGCTAACAGTGCCACCATCTTCTTAGTATTAATATAAGAAATTTGGGAGATATCCTAGACTCTCTTTTCTTCTTCACATCCCAACTTTTAATTAATCACAAATTCAGAGAATGCACAAATCTTTAATTTCACACTACTCACAAATATAAATATGAATAAACTCTTGTGTGGTGTTAGGAAACTACTAATATAGTAGAAAAATATAATTTACTAAGTGGTAGATGGAAGAATACATTAAGGTCAGTCAGGTTTTAGAATTAATGCAAAGCATTTTTATTACCTTTCCCAGTTATAGAGATTAATATTGATCTGAATTGCTTGATAAACAAGGCCAGCTTGAAGTAGTATTATTTCAGCCTCCTGTATGTTTCCACTAAACATTAATATGTGAGCCATTTTTGATTCTTTAGAAGGAAGATCTTTTATTGAATTGATATATTGAACCTTATCAATCTGAAACAAAAGAAAAATATTTGAAGAGAAAAATAATAGAAATATGACAAATTATGGTGAGAAAAAGTACATATTATATATATGTAAACATTATTTACTCACTTCGCCAATTGCTGCATAGGCTATTTCTGCAGTAGTCATATCTCGATTAGCAACTGCCATAGCAGCCAGGCAAGCCCACATGGTTTGTTCCTAAAGTAAAATAAAAGAATTATCTCAACTACGTGGCTGAACTGCCTTAAACTCCTAGTAAAAATAATAATTAAAACAATTAATTTAAAAAATAAAAATTATGGAACATGGCAATGAAAAAATTTAAAAAATTAAATAATGTGAAAATTTCATTGTAGTTACTTTGTTTAAAATATAATAGCAGAATTTTCAAATAAAATTTTCTAATTTTTTTCTAGTTATCGAAGAGTCATTTATTTATTTATTTGCTTATTTATTTTTGTGATACTAGGGACTAGACCCAGGGACCTGCACATACTAGGCAAATGTTCTACCACTGAGTTACACACAACCCAAGGTTTTTTTGTTTGTTTTAATCTGAAATAACTTAAGGGTATAAGTCCTCTTGTCTCTTTAATGAGGGAACAGAAATTATAAATTATAGGGAAGCAGAGGAATAGTGATGTTCTCAAACAATGCTATTGTGGCAGATTGCCAGTACCAATTCATTGTAAGGAAAACCATCTAAATGTTGTTTTACAAAGTGTATTCTGAGGGATGTTAACTGATATTCAATAAAAGAGGTCTATGGTCAAACATTTTTGGAAAATACTAGATTCAAATAAGTTGAGAAATGCTGATCTAAAGCAGAGATTCTTAACCTTAGTTGTACAAAAGATCCATCTAGGAACTTAAAAAATATGCCTAATCCTAAACCCAGACCTAAAGAATTAAAACCTCTGTGGAGGTAGAACTTAGGAACCTGACTTTTGTAAAAAGTTCCACAGAAGATTTTTATATATGCTAGTATGTACAAAATACTGATCTAATTATAGCTTTTTCAGACAATAAATCACACAGCAATATCTATTCCTTTGAATTGTTTGTGTTCATTTATTAAGCAAAAGACATGATCCTATTCATAAATTATCTATCCCTTAGGTGTTATCATTACTCATCATGCAAAAAGGTAAACCCATACACAATATTTACACAACTATGGATCTGAAATGTAAAGTACCTTAACAAAGCGACAAAGTCTTACAGCATCCTCCCATTTTGAACTGCTTACATATTCATGGAGAATAGCAGGATATGGCGATATGCTGATGTGTACCAGGGAGCCATCAGCTCTTCTTATAGTTACCTGATTTCCAATAAAACTCACAATATGGGGATTTTTACTAAATTCACTGTTGAAAAAGAACAAAGGCAATTTAATGTTACATTCTCATTAAGAGTGAAATTTTCCTATGTAGTAAATTTGGGAAGTAGAACCCTGACACGAATATGGAGTCTCTAATCTCTAAAATGTATGCCCAAAAATTAACTCCAAGGAGAATATATCTATTCAAATAAACATTTGACTCTAACTTGCTATATGCACATACTTGAAGCAATATATACTATCAATCTAAAGTTATAAAAGTTCTTATGCATTAGAAGCTATTCTTAAAAGCATCTGAAGTGACCTTTTTCTAGTTTGGACCTTGTGTTCCCTCAAGGTCCATGTGGTTAAAGGCTTGCTCCCAAGGGTGGTGCTCTTAGGAGGTAATGGGGCCTACTAGGAGGTCTTTAGGTCATTTGGGAGAAAGCCCTTAAAGGGATAGTGGGACCCCAGCCCCTTTCTCTATTTCGCTTCTGAGACATAAGTGAGTGGTTCTGCTCTGCCACATGCTCCCACCATGATGTGTTACTTCACCACAGGTTGAAAAGCAACAGGGTCAACCAATCATGGATTGAAACCTCTGAAACTAAACCAAAATAAGCCTTTTCTCTTTGATTATATTAGACATTTGTTACAGTGATAGAAAGTTAACACATCTTTTTTCCCTGTCTTAAATCATATTAATGATTAAATAACTAAGCTTTTGCTTTCAGAAGTATTAAAGGGGTAAACTAATAAAAATTAAGCTGAATTCCAAAATTATTTTCTTATAATAAAAAGGTAAACTTTAAATAAGTGAATAACTTCATTAACTTAGGTACTTTAAAAAATAAGTGGTTTTATTTTGATGTCCCTCTGGTTTTCCCATGGCTGTCAACTTGAATATTAAAAATGAACTCAAAGACTGGGCATGTAGGTCAGTGGTAAAGCACTTGCCTAGCATGTCTAAGGCCTTGGGTTTGATCCCTAGCACTGCAAAAACAAACAGACTCAGAACAGATTTGAAAACCAAGTTATGGTTTAGAGTCAAGAAGCCTTTTCTAAAACTTGTATTTTCTCCAAGAGTTTTCCTATAACTTTTTTTTTTTTACTTTTGGTCTGAACTAAAAAATTCAATTTAAGAGACAAATACATTCCTGAAGTTCTTAAAGTCAATTATAATCTGTGTTTTGGGTAGTTGTCACAAAGTTGTGCTTCCCTGAAAACTCTTAAGTGTGCCTATATTAAAATCACTAAATCACATTGAGGAAAACTACCTAAGCTACCATTAAATAATGTTCAACCTAAGCTTGAAATTTATATTAAGAGGCAAATAAATAGTTCATATTATTTATTCAATTCCATTCCATCACAGATCTCATTAAGCTAGTTTTAGTTGAACAATTTATTTGATTAAAATAAGATACCTTGTAGAACTGAAATCAAAAGCAAATATATGACACTCTATTAGAGTTTTATTTACCACAATACAGATTTCTATGCAGTAAAATGTTACCTTGCATCTCTTTCATATAAAGTTTTAGGCAAAATGTCTCTGTCCACATAAACCGTATTAGGGTAATACCACACTGTAAATCGAGTATCTTGAAGTCCACAAAGAATATTGCATGTATCACACCATGCCAAAGTATGCACCATTGTTCCTTAATTTAAAAAGAATATTAATGTTCTATTAGTTTTGCTATATAAGTATCAAAAATATATCTTTAAAATCAGCTAACAAGATCTTATCTAACTTTTGGTAATAATGTCTCTTCTTTCTGAATGTATAATGGCAAAACATGCAAAACTTCACATAAAAATTAATGAACATATTTGAATGTTCTACTTCGAGCCATTGCATTTTTAATTTGTATGTCTTTTTTTAAAATACCAATTTAGTTGCAGTAGCTAAAGACTTGATATTTAAATGAAGTGAAATAGCTAAGAAATGTGAGACTACAACATTTTCAGATTCACTCAAGAGAACTGGTACATGACAGAGTAGATGTAGGAAAATTGACAATATTAGATATCAAATGTATTAAAATTTTACCAAGTTTGATAATTTGTTCTTCCTTCCCAAATCGTTTTACTGAAGTGATATAGAGATCTCTATTCTTATCAATGAAAGCAATTTTTCTATCATTGGTAAGCCCTTTTTGATCCAGAGCAATTTCCAAGATTTCATTCTAAGATTTAAAAAAGGATATATTAATGTTAGGTTAGTTTTAGTTGCAAGACCATTTTGATTATTTAATTATAATAGTACTTCTTATTTAAAAATCAATTAAATGTCATTTACCTACTTATAATGAAAAAATGTCCCTTTTAAATAATTTTAAATTGCCAATATACTAATAATTCAAAAGCTACACTAAAGTTTAGTTACTTTGCCTACAATCCAAGGGAAAGATGGCCTTTAAAATATAATAAAATAATGTGTATATATATATATATATATATATATATAGATATGCTGTACACTGAGAAACACTCCCATCTACCCTGCGGAAGTATCTTTAAAAGGACTGGGTGAAAAAGATAGGGCATGTGAGAGGTCTACTTCAGTTAACAAACTCCTCTTACCAAAATGTATTGTAAGTAGACTGCCTAATACCTGTATCTTAAGAATTAGTTAAAAATAAAATTTGGACATATATAGAAATATCTCATCCTTCCAGAGCCTTAAATTTTATAGATTTTTCGTATTCATTTCCTGCGAAACAGGAAATCAGATATATGTATTATTATAATATTTACTTTGTAAATCAGACCCATAGTCATTAAGCAATTTTGCTCAGAAAAAGTTGGTACCGAACATGTCTAAAACAACCCAGCCTCTTGATTCCAATACCATTGCTTTTCCTACAATAAGAGTATTTCTGGCATCCTACATTAAGCTACCATATTAACTAGTAAGACCAATTTTCTTATTCTTACAAATGGTTTAGTATGGATTCATTTCAATTCAATCCAAAAGGGATTTCTAGCACATCAGGAGACAGAGTCTGGCTATGTTGCTCAGGCTGATCTTAAAATCCTGGCCTCAAACAATCCTGCCTTAGCCTCTCAAGTGGCTGGAAGTACAGGCACATGCTACACTGTCTCCACCTCAAAAGGGATTATTTATTGCCTACCGTGCCTGAATATTTTGCTAGGAACTGCGAATTCAACAAGAATCATAATCATACCATCAAGTCATTGTATCTAACTGTACTGTAAATAACATCTGTTAAAACAAAATATACCTTTATCCAAATTGATAGGTCATATTCAAATACATTTTTTTAAATGCAGCTTTTTTCTGGAATACCATAGTTTATGTTTTAAGGAAGAATTTTGTTCCATGTGTATTAAGACATGCATGAAATATACATCTAGGTATTTTCAAAATGGAAACCTTTTCTGGGGAGGCTGACAGAAGAGAAATCCAAACTCAAGGCTAGCCTTAGCAACTTAGCAAGACCCTCCCCAATTTAGTGAGACCCTGTTCTGAAAATAAAAAATAAAAAGGACTGGGGAGGTAGCTCAATAATAAAGCACCTGCCACTTAACATGTGCAAGGCCCTATGTTTCAACCACAGAACTGATCCCCATCAAAATTAAAGATGGACAATAATGATAGTAATACCTATGTACAAAGGAGAAGAGTCTACTTTTTCATTTAGGAGGGCTTTCCCATTTTCCAGTTCTACTATCTGTACTTCTGTTCTATTCATCCTGGATTACTTGTAGTGGGAGATGACAGTAATTTTGTATTCATTAGAACTTTCTACTTTGCCCTATACAAATTAATATTTATTTAATAATACAAAGATTCGAGTTCTAGATTGGGCTCTGCTATTTTTGGGGAAATTTATTCTTTTTACATACTTTTTTCTATTGAAAAGGAAAAATTCTCATCTTGACTATAAAGGAGAGGTGGTAGGTAAAGAGGCAATGCATACATTCCTAGTGAGAAGGGAAACTGATTCACTCTTTGGAAGATAACTTGACAACTCTCATTAAAATTACAAATGCTTGTATCTTTTGGGCCAGCAACATTTCATAAATTAATGTCAGTTATGCTAGAACTGTAGCAAGAACTACAATTGTAACAAGAAGATGTATACTCAAAGTAATTCACTTTGGCAATACTATAAAAGCAAAAGATTAGAGATGACTTAAATGTCCATCCTCTGGGTACAGATCAACTAAATTTTGATACATCCATAAAATGGTGCATTACATAATAGAAGAAAAAAAGGATTGGGAAAGCACATCATGTATAGATACGAAAAAATCTCCAGAAATAGTGTGTTGTGTAAAAACAGTAAGGTGCTGAGCTATATACTACATTTTTGTGTAAGAGGAAGAAAAAGAACAAATATCAGTTTTGTTTGTACATACACTAAAAATTTCTAGAAGTATATATAAGAGATTAATAACAGTGGTTACTTATTTCTAGAGAGAAACTGTATTCATGAGTAACAGGTGTAGTAGGAAAATTTTTTCATGCTTTTTGATTTCTGAATCACATGAATGAATGTATCCATTATTCAAATTTAAATATAGCACTTACAAAAAGAAAGTACAATTTAGAGTTAACACTTCATTAGAAATATAAAACAACTGAGTTAAAAACATCTTAAGACCCTAAAACGTCATTTATTTAGAATAGTAATATAATGTGCTTCTTTGTTTTTTAAGAATAAAAAAAGAGAAGCCAATAAACAATTTTTTGGACTTCTTTATGGAGTAATCTTTTCTCTATAACTATAGTCTTAAACTTAAAGAAAATGCTGGTTAAAAATAAGTTAATGAAAAAACTGCAAGAGGTTTAAAATAAAAATAAATTTTTATTTATTGATAGGTCATGAAAGCTTAATCAATATAGAATATGCTGTTGAAAAGCACTAAAAAGCCTGGAAAATAGACGTTTAAGTCAGCTCCTTTTAGTCAATTAATTTTCATAATAGCTTACTATTGTAGATTTTATCTGTGTCTAGTCTCTGTGACATTTTTAGGCAAAATGTAGAATGCACACTAATTTTAAATATAAGATTAATTTGTTTTCCTTCTTAGAATGAAACTTTTGAAATGTAAACAAATAGTATTTACATTAGAAATAGCTAACATCCATTACCTTATGAGAAAGAAGCTTCCCATCACCTAGTGGTTTTCCAGTTGATGCCTCAAAAAGGAAGATTACTTGAAAAAAAAAGTATGACATTACATGGTGTTTTATATTAGTATTTTTATTAATAAATTTCGGGAGAATTGTCATAATCTTCATGAGAAATTATTCAACTCTCTGAACCTCTATTGGCACAGAAGAACAACAGCATCAAATTCCTGTTTATTAATGGGGTTCCACTGCTTATGAAAACAGTGAAACTGAATACTTATTCCTAAGATATACATTTATTTAAAACTGTTATTTATCTAAGGCATCAATGCTACTCTATAGGCTCAACAATGGAAATTCAAATGTGAATGTAGTTTGTAATTCTAGTATCTCTGGTTTAGACCCATACATCATAGAAAATCACATTTCACAAAGGAAAAATGTGTTAAGTGCTATGATGCCAGACAACACGTGCTGCTAAGTTTTCTGTGTCCTGGGATCCTGGCTGGAAGCTTCAAAAACTCTTAAAATTTCCTGAGTGATAGGACTTTCTTTGTTATACTAATGAGAGTCTTGGTGTGTACTGGAAAACCTCAGGATACAGGCTGAAAATCAAAAGAATCAAGATCTGAAGGTTGGAACTTGACTTGTGGAGATGGGAAAAGGACTGGAAACTGAGTTATAGCATATTGAGAAAGGGGTAGAGGACAAGTAGTGTAGATAATAAATGACTGGGTTGAAACGATGACGATTGGCTATCAAAGAAAAAGAAATGAGTTGGTTGCTAACAGCGAACATCTAGATCACACTTCCCCCTTCCCTGCCCCATCAGTTGCTACCTCCTGGGATGCGCTTCTGGGACACAAGCGATTACCTGTGTTCCTGCTCCTTAAGCTGGGATTTTTAAAACGGGGATTCTGGGATCTATACTTTTATAGACAACCCCCTCCCCACGGATACCCAGCTATGGGCCCTCTTCTCTGCTATCTCTGTCCCTGTTGTTTTCTTAAGTAAAACTTGCTTTCCATGCTTGCCTGGGTGCTTCTCGGGTGTTTAATCTTCAATACTTGGGGAATGAGGACCCGTTCCTGATTTCTAAGATCTGTATCAATATGGCCAATGATTTAATTAATTATGCAAAGAAATAAAACCCCATAAAAATTCTGTACAGAAAAGTTCAATGAAGCTTCCTGGTTGGTGAAAACACTGATGTGCTGTATGAGTTGAGGACACAGAAGCTCTATGACCTTGCCAGGCCTCATGCTTTGTGTATCCATTATAATAAAACTATAATCCTAAGTATAACTTGAATTCTTTGAGTTGTTTTAATGAATTATCAAATTTGAGAAGGTCATGCAAATCTTTGAATTTCTACAAAGTCAAGAAAATAGATGGCTTGGGATACTCTGAGACTGGTGGCTGACATCTAAAGTGAAGGCAGTCTTGTGTTAAAAACTTTATCCTTAAACTTTTGGGTTTGTGCTAATTCCAGGTAGTATCAGAAATGAATTATATAGTTCAACCAGTTGAGATAAAAATGGAATAATTTGGGTTAGGAAATAAAAGCATTCGCTAGGATGATTGTGACACAATGAAACATTTGATTTGGGAAAAGGATAAAGGGGTAGGAAGTGAGGAACCTCTGATTCTTCAGTGGCCATAGGATCATTTAAGGTATGAAATAATAGCTATGTTGCAAATCAGTTATTGGAGGTAAAAGTTATTTATGGAATTTATGTATTGAGATTCATATAATAATATATGTATAAAAGTATATTTAATTCTATAAGACCATGTTTTTAATATATGATTAGCTTTTAGGAAGACACAAGATGTTAAGTTTGAGGTTGGTTACTACAATCGATCAACAGACATATGAAAAAATGTTCAACATCTCTAGCAATTAGAGAAATGCAAACCAAAACTACTCTAAGATTTCATCTCACACCAGTCAGAATGGTAGTTATCAAGAATACAAGCAACAATAAGTATTGGCAAGGTTGTGGGGGAAAAAGGCATGCTCATATATTGCTGGTGGGACTGCAAATTGGTACAACCAATCTGGAAAGCAGTATGGAGATTCCTTAGAAAACTTAGAGTGGAACCACCATTTGAGCCTGCTATCTCACTCCTCGGTCTATACCCAAAAGACTTAAAAAGAGCATACTACAATGACACAGCAACTTCAATGTTTATAGCAGCTCAATTCACAATAGCTAAACTATGGAACCAACCTAGATGTCCTTCAATAGATGAATGGATAAAGAAACTGTGGTATATATAAAAATATACACAATGGAATATTACTCAGCAATAAGAGAATAAAATTATGGTATTTGCAGGTAAATGGATAGAGTTGGAAAACATTATGCTAAGTGAAGTAAGCCAATCCCCAAAAACGAAAGGCCATATGTTCTCTGTAATAAGTGGATGCTGATCCATAATGGAGGAGAGCACATGGGAAAAATGGAGGAACTGTGGTCAAAGGGGAGGGAGAGGACAGGGGGCATGGAGACAGTGAAGATGGTGGAATGAGATGGACATCATAGCCCTAGGTTCATGTATGACTGCATATATGATGTGATTCTATATCAAGTACAACCAGAGAAATAAAAAAGTTGTGCTCCATCTGGGTGCAATGAATCAAAATGCATTCTGCTATCATGTATATTGAAGTAGAATAAAAAGAAAGCTATAAAAAAAAAAGAAATGTGAAGTATAACAAAAAATAACTAAACATATAAGCAAAAAATTAGAAAAAAAAACTGTCTTCCATTTTAAAAAGTACTTTGGACTTGGCTAAAGCCAATTATTTTCATAGCTATACAACCAAACAATGTTTTTTAAAAAAGACTTCCATCCTTTTTCTAACTGTATATATGATGAAGAGCTGCGTATATGTGGATGAAATCATCTACTATTTTCATCAACTATAAGTAGATCTGATCTATGGGAGGTTGGACCTGTTTTTCAGTGTTCTCATGTAACAGAAACTGGCAGAGGGAACAACTAAGGAGCTGGCAGCTAAGCGTTGCTTCTAGACATAAACAACTGCTCCCTAACTTCTACTCCTACATCCCCAGACATCTTTCTAATAATTACTCACACTAATATCAAAGCGTATCTGTGCAAGGCAGATGGGGGAAAGAAGGTAAAAGCAGTAATTCTAGTACTTAATTACCCAAAGAGACATATTCAAAGCCATCCAACATCTGTTTATTGAATACTTACTACAATATAGAGTACTGTACTCGACCTAAGAAACCTGCCTATAAAGGAGCTCTCAAATCGAGAAGGAACCATTGATGTCACATGTAGATGGCTCTCTCTACACATCAAAGATACCACATACTTCAACTATGTTTACTATTGTTAGAATATACATTTACTTAGCTAAAATAGTAAAATATTTTCCCTCTCATTTTATGCATGTTCTACAATAATTTTAGTCTTCATGATTTTCTGTTTACAGCAAAATAAATAAAACAATTTATTAGCATATAAATATATAAGTGTATGGAAATGTTCATAATTCCTCCTAGCTCTAAAATTTTATGAATTATCAAAAGAATAAAGACGAATGAAATATGAGCTAAGTGCAATGGTGCACACCTGTAATTCCAGCAACTCAGGAGGCTGATGAAGGAGGACAGCAAGTTGAAGGCCAGTTTCAACAATTTAGCTAGACTTTGCATCAAAATTAAATTTAAATTACAAAGGACTTGGGATATAGCTCAGCAGTAGTGTACTTGCCCAGCATGTGTGAGACCCTGAGTTTAACCCTCAGTACTGGGGAAAAAAAAAATGTAGTAGTGAAACATGTTTTGTATGTGAATTAATTATAGAAAAATTGAGAATAAGCAATATAAGCTACTTTCAGTTGGAAATACATATACTTTATTAAAGCTTCTATCTAAAATGTGTTGTTGAATAAGAAAAGTATAGACAACTCATAGTGGTCACTGGAAATTTTCTATTTTAAGTGTCCTGAAGACAAAAATTGACTTCCAGCACTTAGGGAGGCTGAGACAGGAGAATCGCGAGTTCAAAGCCAGCCTCAGCAACGGCGAGGCGCTAAGCAACTCAGTGAGACCCTGTCTCTACATAAAAAACACAAAATAGGGCTGGGGATGTGGCTCAGAGGTCGAGTGCCCCTGAGTTCAATCCACGGTACCAAAAAAAAAAAAAAAAAAATGAAAAAATTGACTTCCAAATTATTATTATTAGCAATTACACAATCTTCTCAATTCTTTCTGATATTTGGATACGATTTTATTTCATTTTTTCTTCTTTTTTAGCCAGAAATGAAGTCTTTTAAAAACAAATCAACTACCAAATATCCTCTTTAAAAGAAAGCCTAAATATCTAGAATTACTCTAAACAGAGTATGAGAGGTGATAGTATCTGAAAGTACTGAAAATTTAAAAGTGGGATAGTTTCCTAGCTCCTTAGTTTCATCTTCCATGGCCTGATCTAAACACTCAAGTTAGATTTTTTAGTAATGTGTTATAGTAACAATGTTCTACAACATATATCAAGAGAGGGAAATAAATCTTTAATATGTAATATTTTTATACTAGGGTTTAGAGAATACTCAACCTCCTGGTTTTCCTCTTATCTCACTAGCTTCTTTTTCTCTTATCTTTAACACTGATATGCTCAGTCAGTACTTGGTTCCTTTCTCTTTCTACACTTAATTCTCAGGTGATTTCATTCTGTGCCAAGGCTTTAAGCACTAGGAGTATACCACAAACTCCTACATTTATATTGCTAGGCACAACTTCACTCCTGAGCCCTATACTTACTTATACTGTTGTTTACTCTTCATTTCTTTATTTTTAAAATTTGTTCTTATTAGTGATACATGATAATAGAATGTATTTTGACATTTTATACATATATGGAGTATAACTTCTCATTCTTCTGGTTGTACATGATGTAGAATTACACTGGTCGTGTAATCATATATGCACACAGGATGGTAATGTCCAATTCGTTCTACTATCTTTCCTATTCCTATTCCCCCTCCCTTCCCTTCATTCTCCTCTGTCTAATCCAAAGTACTTCTATTCTTCCCTACCCCAGCCCCCTTATTGTGAGTTAGCATCCACATATCAGAGAAAACATCCAGCCTCTGGTCTTTCAGAATTGGCTTATTTCACTTATCACAATAGTACCAAGATCAATCCATTCACTGGCACATGACATAATTTCATTCTTCTTTATGGCTGAGTAATATCCCATTGCGTATATATACCACATTTTCTTTATCCATTTATCTGTTGAAGGGCATCTAGTTTGGTTCCATTCCTCAGCTATTGTAAACTGAGCTGCTATAAACATTGATGTGGCTGCGTCACTGCAATATGCTGATTTTAAGTCCTTTGTGTATATAACAAGGAGTGGGATAACTGGGTCAAATGGTGGCTCCATTCCAAGTTTTCTGAGGAATCTCCATACGACTTTCCATAAAGGTTGCACCAATTTGCAGTCCC
Organism: Xerus rutilus; assembly: GCA_028644305.1. Classification (NCBI taxonomy): domain Eukaryota; kingdom Metazoa; phylum Chordata; class Mammalia; order Rodentia; family Sciuridae; genus Xerus; species Xerus rutilus. Next base: position 26,256,271 of record CM053409.1, read on the forward strand.
ATCAGCAAGGTATGATGAGTGTACCCTTTTCCCACATCTTTGCAACATTTATTGTTTTTGCTTGTATTTGTGATAAATGCCATTCTGACTGGAGTGAGATGAAATCTTAGAGTAGTTTTGATTTGCATTTCTCTAATTGCTAGAGATAATGAACATTTTTCCATGTTTGTGGATCGATTGTATTTCTTCTTCTGTGAAATGCCTGTTCAGTTCCTTAGCCCATTTATTGTTCGAGTTATTTGTTTCTTTGGTGTTAAGTTTTTTTGAGTTCTTTATATATCCTGGAGATTAATGCTCTATCTGAGGTACATGTGGTAAAGATTTGCTCCCATTCTGTAGGCTCTCCGTTCATGTTATTGTTGCTAATGGTCTAAACTCATCAATCAAAAGACACAGACTGGCAGATTGGATTAAAAAACAAGACCTAACAATAAGCTATCTTCAAGAGAATCACATCCTAGGAAAAGACATCCACAGACTTAAGGTAAAATGTTGGGAAAAATATATAACTGTCATGAACTGTGTAAACAAGCAGGGGTTTCCATCCTCATATCACACAAAGTGGACTTCAAATCAAAGTTAGTCAAAACAGATAAAGAACATTTCATACTGCTTAAGGGAATCATACAACAAGACATAACAATCATAAATATTTATGCCCCAAACAATGCTGCATCTATGTACATCAAACAAACCCTTCTCAATTTTAAGAATAAAATAGA
>CM053409.1:26257492-26274571 GCA_028644305.1 Xerus rutilus
GTATTTCAATCATCATTGAGTGAATATACCTTCTTCTCAGCAGCACATGGATCCTTCTATAAAATAGACCATATGTTATTGCCACAGAGCAACTCTCAGCAAATACAAAAAAAAAAAAGAGAGAGAGAGAGAGATAGTACTCTGCATTCTATCAGATCATAATGGAATAAAATTAGAAATCAATGATAACAAAAAAAAAACTACTCTAACACCTGGAAACTATAGCTCTGTAGTATCATTTAAGGTCTGATATTGTGATGCCTCCTGCTTTACTTTTCTTGCTAAGGGTGCTTTAGCTATTTTGGGCCTCTTACTTTTCCAAATGAATTTCTATTTCTATGAAGAATATCATTGGGATCTTAATAGTAATTGCATTAAATCTGTATAGCACTTTTGGTAGTATGGCCATTTTAAGAATGTTAATTCTATCTATCCAAGAGCATGGGCAATCTTTCCATTTTCTGAGGTCTTCTTCAATGTCTTTCTTTAGTATTCTGTAGTTTTCATTGTAGAGGTCTTTCACCTCTTTTGTTAGATTGATTCCCAAATAATTTACTTATTTGAGGCTGTTATGAATGGAGTAGTTTTCCTAATTTCTCTTTCAGTAGATTCATCTCTGATGTATAGGAATGCAATTGATTTATGGGTGTTAATTTCAGCTATTTAGCTGAATTCATTTATTAGTTCTAGAAGTTTTCTGGTGGAATTTTTTGGGTCTTTGAAATATAGAAACATGTCGTCAGCAAAGGGATAGTTTGAGTTATTCTTTTCCTATTCGTCTCCCTTTAATTTCTTTTGTCTGATTGCTCGGGCTACAGTTTCCAGAACTATGTTGAATGGAAGTGGTAAAAGAGGGTATCCTTGTCTTAATTCAGTTTTTAGAGGGAATTTTTTTAATTTTTCTCCATTAGAATGATGTTGTCTTTGGGTTTAGCATAGATAGTTTTTATAATGTTGAGGATCTGTTTCTACTGTTCCTGGTTTTTCTAGTGTTTTGAACATGAAGGGGTTCTGTATTCTGTCAAATGCTTTTTCTGCATCTATTGGTTTACTTCCATCTCTGCCTGGATGTCTATGAAGCATTTAAACATACCATGATAAAAACAGAACTCTTGATTTACAGACCCCTTCCAAACTTCCTCCTTTATTTGTCTTCCATCTCACTTACCTAGGATAAAAACCTGTAAGATAAAAAGGCTTGCCTCCCTTGTTTCCCATATGCTTATATCCTTACCATAGTCCAGTCTTTATGTGATCTGTTTCTTGCCTCTCTCTTGCTACTAGTTCATGGTCACCCAATTACATGGCTTTCTGGCAATTCCTTTTAACATGCCAACCACTCGCATCTCAGAATCCTTCCTATAGTCATTCTCATTCCTCATTTCCAGAATGCCCCAATCCCTCAGTTTACATGTTAGCTTCACAGCATGTATCATTAGTAGATAGTTTATTATATGGTTGTTTATTTTACAGTTGTCTTGTTCCTTTTTGTATGTTCAAATTCTAGAAAAGTATTTGGCATATAGTGAGTATAATATCTGCCAGATAATCAAATCTGTAATACAGTGATACCTTAATAAAATGGTTTCATTATACTATGAAATTCCAATTCACCTGACAAAAGTTATTTATAAATACTAATCTGGCCTAGATTTTAAAATAGAAAATTTATTCATACCTTTTTCCAACTTCTTAACTAACATTTTATTTTTTGGTGCCAGGGATTAAACCCAAGCGGTGCTTAACCATTGAGCAACATGGTAAAAGCTCCCCTCTCCCCACTCTTTTTTTTTTTTCTGAAACAGGATCTTGCTAAATGGTGAAGCTGCCCTCGAACTTACTATCCTATCTCAGCCTCCTGTGTCACTGTGATCACAGGTGTGGGCCATTGTGCCTGGTTTCATTAACTTAATTTTAAAAACATGTAAATAAAATAAATGGTACAATGAAGTAAAATATTTACTCTATTACCAAATGAAGAAAATAGGAATATTAAAAACATAAAAAATTAATACACATTTTAGAATCACAAGCTTGAATTAAAACACTACCAATAGCTATTGACTAAAGATTTATTTCTTACCACCAATCTTAGATGTTGTAACACTATGTATGTGTTCTATCAATTGAGTATAATATAACAATTTTAGTTCTTACGTAATTCAAATTTAGAACAAATCAGGAAGTTTATAACTGTCATATAAAGTTAACATTAATAGATAAGAAAATATAAGTTAATTTATGAAAATTTTATAGCATTAACAAAATTTCATGGAAACTGGTTGTGGAAAATTATCAAATGTACTTACTTTTTTCATCAGCTTTGTCTTTTATTGCTATAGTATCATTACTCAGAGACACAGTCTGTGCATTCAGAATATCTGTTCTCATTCCAGGAAATTTCGGAGAAGAAATGAAGCGTCCTTCATAGGAATATATATAGATACCACCACCATCTACAAGAAGAAAATGTCTAAAAAAGAAAGAATAAAAATATGTTCTCAGAGAGGAAGATACTGTATTTTCATTTTATATTAAAGAATAATTTATCCTAGCCCAGACATGGTGGCATATACCTGTAATCCTAGCAGCTCGGGAGGCTGAGGCAGGAGGAATACAAGTTTAAAGCCAGTCTCAGCAACTTAATGAGACCTTGTCTCAAAAATGAAAAAGTAAAAAGGGCTGGGTATATAGTTCAGTGGTTAAGAGGCCCTGAGTTCAATTCTCAGTATCAAAAAAAAATTATCCTTTGCAAAAATATAAATCCTACAATTAAAATAAGTACATAGATATATAAATGAAGCATTTTAAACAACTGAAACTCAACATTTATTGCTTTGTTTTCTGGGGTTTTTTGTTTTTTGATGGAGATAGAGGAAGAAAAATGAAAAAGCCCATAATAACTACCCTATGTACTAAAATTGTGACTTCTTTTATATCATACTCTTAATTCATTTCCTTTCTTAAAGAAAAATCTCTATGCAAAGGCAATTAGAAAATCTTATAATTTATAATTCAGTGATTTAAGTGACAGGTGCTACTTGTTTCATGAAACTGTTTTAACATATATTTCATAATTAAAGATTATGTTAGGGCAAGGATTGTGGCTCAGTGGTAGAGAGCTCGTCTCACATGCGTGAGGCACTGGGTTCAATCCTCAGCACCATATAAAAGATAAATAAATAAATATTAAATAAATAAAATAAAGATATTAAAAAAAGATAATGAGGGCTGGGATTGTAGCTCAGCGGTAGAGCGCTTGCCTCGCATGCGTGAGGCCCTGGGTTCAATCCTCAGCACCACGTACAAAGCAATAAAATAAAGACATTGTGTCCATCTCCAACTAAAAAAATATTTAAAAAAAAAAAAAAAGATAATGAAATACTAATGAGTCTATAACATTTAAAATGATTCAAAAAGTAATATCAGTGCCAACATTTATTAAAGTAAGATGCTCTGGAGCTGGGGATGCTCTGAACTGCTCACAGTTCAGCAGTAGAGTGCTTGCCTAGCATGTACAAGGTCTTATGTTTGATCCCCAGAACTGCAAAATAATAATGATGAAGATGATGATGATGATAAAAATAAAGATGCTTCTGACTTTAAAATCATATACCAATCAGTAGTATATATTCATATCTAAAACCTTACAACAGAAGAGGTGAAAGACCTCTACAATGCAAACTACAAGACACTGAAGAAAGAAATTGAAGAAGACCTTAGAAGATGGAATAATCTCCCATGCTCCTGGATAGGAAGAATCGATATTGTCAAAATGGCCATACTACCCAAAGCACTATATAGATTCAATGCAATCCCAATTAAAATCCCAATGTCATTCCTTATAGAAATAGAAAAGGCAATCATGAAATTCATTTGGAAGAATAAGAGACCCAGATAGCCAAAGCAATCCTTAACAAGAAGAATGAAGCAGGAAGCATCACAATACCAGACCTCAGATTATACTACAAAGCTATAGTAACAAAAACAGCATGGTACTGGCACCAAAATAGACATGTAGACCAATGGTATAGAATAGAAGACACAGAGACGAACCCACTTACATACAGTTACCTTATACTAGACAAAGGAGCCAAACACGTACACTGGAGAAAAGATAGCCTGGTCAACAAATAGTGCTGGGAAAACTGGAAATCCATATGCAGCAAAATGAAACTAAACTCCTATCTCTCACCATGCACAAAATTCAACTCAAAGTGGATCAAGGACCTGGGAATCAGACCAGAAATCCAACACCTAATAGAAGAAAAAATAGGCCCGAATCTTCATCATGTCGCATTAGGACCTTACTTCCTTAACAAGACTCCTATAGCACAAGAAGTAAAATCAAGAATCAACAAATGGGATGGATTCAAACTAAAAAGCTTCTTTTCAGCAAAAGAAATCATCAATGAAGTGAACAGAGAGCCGACATTCTGGGAACAAATCTTTGCCACACACACATCAATAGAGCACTCATCTCCAGGATATATAAAGAACTCAAAAAACTTAACACCAAAAAAACTAACAGCTCAATCAATAAATGGGCCAAAGAGCTGAACACAAACTTCACAGAAGAAGATATACAATCCATCAACAGATATATGAAAAAACGTTCAACATCTCTAGCAATCAGAGAAATGCAAATCAAAACTACCCTAAGATCTCATCTCACACCAGTCAGAATGGCAATTATAAGAATACAAACAACAATAAGTGTTGGCAAGGTTGTGGGGAAAAAGGCACGCTCATCCATTGCTGGTAGACCTGCAAACTGGTGCAGCCAATCTGGAAAGCAGTATGGAGATTCCTTAGAAAACTTGGAATGGAACCACCATTTGACCCGGTCTATACCCAGAAGACTTAAAAACAGCATACTACAGTGCTGCAGCCACTTCAATGTTTATAGCAGCTCAATTCACAATAGCTAAACTGTGGAACCAACCTAGATGCCCTTCAATAGATGACTGGATAAAGAAACTGTGGTATATGTACACAATGAAATATTACTCAGCAATAAAAGAGAATAAAATTATGGCATTTGCAGGTAAATGGATGGAGTTGGAGAATATCATGCTAAGTGAAGTAAGCCAATCCCAAAAAACCAAAAGCCAAATGTACTCATTGATAAGAGGATACTGATCCATAATGTGGGGAAGGACATGGGAATAATGGTGGAACTCTGTTCACAGGGGTATACGGGGGGAGGGGGCATGGGGACAGTAAAGATGGTGGAATATGATGGTCATCATAGCCCTAACTTTACGTATGAATGCATATATGTTGTGATTGTATACAACTTACAACTAGAGAATTCATATGTTATCCTCTATCTATGTACAATGAATCAAATTGCACTCTGTTACCATGTAAACCTAAATAGAACAAATAAATAAATTAAATATGAAAAAAATAAATAAATAAAATAAAATAAAACCTTACACATTTTTTGCAGCAGGGTTTCAGATTCATTTGCTATGTTGACAGTTAATATTCAAGGTATAGAGCCCTGTGTAATATTTTATTGGCTCACTATTTTATGGCTGCTACATTTTTCCTTTGAAAAAAGATAAATATTGTAAGAAATAATTCAAACAATACAGAGAAAACAAATGACTTCTTGTGATTCTCCCTCTACAAAGATAATTATGGCAGAAAAAAGTATGGATACATTTCCATAATTCTTAACTAACTCACTTGTGATGGATATCAATTTCAAATTGTTCACTGTTTTAAAGAGTGTCTATAGTGTGCATACATCTCTGTGTATCTATTATACTTAATTCCTATATAGCTTCTAGAAGCATAATTACCGGATCAAAGCATATATGCTTTTAAAAATTTAATATGTGGGCTGGCATTGTGGCTCAGTGGTAGAGTGCTTGTCTAGTATGTGTGAGGCACCGGGTTCGATTCTTAGCACTTCAGATAAATAAATGAATAAAATAAAGGTCTACCAACAACTAAAAAATATATAAATTTTTTTAAAAAATTAATATGTAATTGTTAAACTGCCTTTTGAAAGGTAATATTGATTTATACACATACAACTAAATTGGTGAGGCTGTTTCTTTTGTGCTGACAACATTATTTTTAAAAGCTTATGTTCAGGGTCTGCATATCCTTGATTCAGAATTATTTGTTGATTCAAGAATTACTAATTATTCTTTCTTGTTATGGCAATAAAAAGGAAATAAATTCACACCAAAAGCAATGAAAGGTAAGTACTTGATGAATACCAAATGTACACACTTCAAATTAATACCAAGGATTGACAGGTAACTTATTTAACTGAAGCATTTTTCCTTGCATATCAGTGTATGGCCATACCCATTAGTGTATGAAAACGATATTTGTTGATCTTGACAAAGTAATACATTATATTAGTATATATTCTTTGTGTTATCACTAAAACTTTTTCTCTTCCAAATAAAACACTAGCTTTTAACTTCTAAGTAAATACCCTGTTTCTATGGACTAACATCTCTAATGGTATAAATAAGACCAGTGGTAGGCAATAACTAAAATATTCTTTACTTAATTATTTATGCCATTAACATGTTTTTACAATGAATATATCCAATAAAGACACTTACAAGTAATGTGTAAATAACGTATTTGGAACTCTTGAAGTAAAAATAATTTCAGAAATATTGTTTTAGACAGATGACATCTTAACTTTTAAATGGCAAAAATGACTTGTTTTAAAAATTTATGGTATAACTAAAATGAATTATACATTTCAATTTCATTAAACAGATGTAAAATTTAACATAACATTTTATTGATCAATCAATATCATCAGTATGATGATTATATTCTTCAGTAACAAAATGATAGCTTTGATACTCATGAGAATCTGTTGGTGCTCAGAATAATTACACTCTCAACTGCACAGTTCTGTAATTTTAGTTTTCTCTATATTCCCTCGCCAGGCAGTCACTTTTCTTGCTGTCACTGTGCCAGCCTTTAACAGCTCATCGGCACCATTTTTCTAGTTTTCTATTTATAAAAAGCTGTGGGCTAGAAAATCTGATAAGAAACACTATTAAGAGCTGCCTTTGTGATGAATAAAGGGATAAAGAATAAAGTGCATGGTTTCAGTGTAAAGGTATTTTAGGTAAATGTAAATTATATTTCCATACTTTATTTCAAGTTTTATTGAGTAGCTTTCCTAAGTTCGATTTCTGTTTCAGCAGGGTATCACTGTACTTGACAGACTGATAGTTTTCACAGATAAATGCAGATTCCTGGAGTAATACCTATTCCTGATTTACTCTAGTTAATTGGTCTCAAGTTTCTTAGTCTTTCACACACTTCAGTGTCTTGATACAGAATACTACAAACTTAGGTCCGAAAAACCTAAGTTTTTCAAACTTTAGGTCCCAGCCCAGCAGTGGGTTATGAAATCAATGAATTTCAATCAATATTTTAAAACAAAATTAGGTCTAGGGTATACTTCAGAGGCAGAGTGTGTGCTTAGCATAAGCAAGGCCCTGGGTTCAATCTGCAGCTGGAGGGGAAGAGAAGCAAAGACAGAGAGAGAGAAAAGAAAGGAAAGGAAAGGAAAGGAAAAGAGAGTAAAAGAGAAAAGAATAAGAGAGAGGAAGAAGGAAAGAGAGAAGAAGAAGGAAAGAGAGAGAAGGAGAAGAAAAGGAAGAAAGGGAAAGAAAAACAAAGAAAAGAGAATAGGAAATAGAGGAACCATGAGGTTCAAACTATTTCATAATTATTTGACTGATTCACTCCCATTCTCTCATGTCATTACTCAAATGTTCACTTATAATGAACTTACCATTTAAAATAAATTGATACTTTTAAAACTTGTTAGTTTTAATTATTTTTCCTTTTTTATTAAAGCATTATAGTTACACAGTTATACACAGTAGTCAGGTTCATTTGGACAAAATCATAAATCCAAGGAATTCAATTTTAATCTCCATTCCTCCCACATTTCCTCCCCTTCTCCCTCCTCCTATTCCCTTTCCTTTATTCTACTAATCTTCCTTTTGTTTCTTTCTTTATTTTTGATTGGTACTTTCTATATATACACAAAGGTAAAATTCCTTTTGGTACACTTATATGTGCACATAACATGATTTTGTTAAATTCATTCCATATTTTCCCCTTTCCCATCCTTCCTCCCTCCTTCTTGTTCAGTTTTAATTTTTAATATAGTAAATGCTGAAATATAACCCACATATAACCCTCAATTATATTTTAAGAATGTAAAGAAATGCTGAAACTAAAAAGTTTCAGGACATCTTATCTAAAAGCTTATTTATGTTTCTAATTTTGAAACAATTAGACAATATAATATAAACAAATTGTTTCCAAATAATTAGTGTACTGTTATGTAAATAGGATGCTTGAAAGACTGCTTTGCCCCTACATGAAATATTTTAACCCTAAATCCAATAATAATAAACAAATTACCTTTCTGCCTGTAGAATTAAACTAACAGTTCCTTCTTTAAGATCAAATATAAGTGGTGTATTCCAGTTCTTCGTTCTAAAAGACAAATAAAATGGATATTATTAACATTTAAAATACTAAAACAACATTTAAAATACTCTTTGAAGTATATAGGTACTCATTTTAAAGAGTGATTTCAGTTTCACAGTAACTTTATTTGTATTTCTATTAAGGTATATAGCACATTGCTCTGAAATTATTCACTTTCATGTCTGTACTCACAACTAGAAAGGACACAGTGAGTAATACATAGCAGGCACTCAAGAAATACTTACTGCAGGTATTACAATGTATGAATTAAGGAATCCTAAGAATAAGTTAGTTAATCATTGTGTCCTTTAGCTCTCATAAAATGGGAATACTAACACTAAACATAAAAGATAGGAATTGCTCAATAAATGATACCTATTATTATCTAAAATATAAGTAGGTTTTTTTAATTTAATGAAATGTTTTGGTGATGATAGATCCCAAGATCTACCCATTTCTACTACTGCTCCCTGGTATTTCATTTTAATAAATATTTTATAACAATAAGTATTTTGACAGAGAGAAGACAAGGTTAAACAGGAAAGAAGAAAAGCAATCTTATGTTTTGTCACATATTAGGTAATATAAGAAAATTAAAGTGACAAAGAACAAATAAATAGCAGCTGCTAACTTTTTGGCATTTTACTCTGTTTGGGGAGGGTAAGAAAATGATGATAGGGATCCAACCCAGGGCCTTGCACAGACTAAGCAAGTGCTCTACCACTGAGCCACATCTCCAGCCCAGATTTTGGTATTTTGAAAAGCAAACTCTCTAATGTAAATAAGACCTTACAGTAGCAATCCTACAGATTCAAATTTTATGCTCTTTCCATTGCAACTAGTAGAATAAATCCCTTATGTAGGACAATGGAGAGCCCTAGTTTTCTCCAAACAACAAAGAAACTCAAACTAAAAAGATCTCTATTTTTCTCAACCCAATAAAAATACTATATTTTAAATACTGTATTTAATACAGTATTTAAATAGTGTATTAAATGATTATAAGATTTTCCCATGTTCTATAATCTTTTCCCCATATTTCAACAGTTTTAACTTTGTATCATTTTTCACTTTCCTCAAATTATTATTGTTCTTCCCTGTAATTTAAGAAGAAAAAATTCACATAAAAGTGAACTGTTTATTTACTCTCCTGTTTCTCCTATTTCATTATTTCAGACTTGGCTGTATTCCTGAGTTGCAGATTCTGATTAGCAGCAGATTTACACATAGTAAGAGGAAATTTCTAAAAATATAGCAGTTGTCAATTAAATTAATACCATTTTTGTGTATTTCCTGGCTTTAGGATACCAGGAAAATACTATTTTACATATTTCAATTCATTCTTTCATTAAAAATATTTTTAAGTACCTACCACATGCTGGGCTCTGATGAGTAAGACATGTAGTCTCTATCCTCAATTTGATATTCAATGGTTAAACTATAATTAGATAATGTTATAAATACAAGCACAATGTTTTTTAAAATCTTTAAGTATTCACAACTCTTAAAAGTATCATAGTGGTTACATTAGTTTTCTGGATAGTTGAGGAGTCAACTGGTGGTAAACTACAGTCACATTGCACCAGTTGTTAGATTTTCCAGAATTTTTTTAATCAGCTATTAAATTAAACTGTGATGGAAAACGAAATTTTATAATACTTACTATTAAGCAAATTATATTAAAAACAAGGGTAATAGATACTCAAAATATCACTTCTGGTTTATTTTATTATCTTTTACTATTTTCTATGTACTTGAAACTATTTATGTTTTATCTATATGATAAAAATACTACATATATGTTTTGCTATTCTCCATCTCCTCTCAACTTTGCTCTCCATGAAATCACATTGGTAGCTTGAAACTGGTCCTGGTGGAAGTTTTTACATTATGGAAATCATCAAAATTGCAAATCAGGTTTGTTTCCAGAAAGACAGTTATATGTTTAACAGTATGTTCTTTTAAGTTTTAGGTGCAAGTTTCTTGGATGTATTTATTAAATCATTCCCTGCCTTCCAATACAGAATATACTGAATATATTTTATCTCACCCATCATTTTTGGACAATTCTGGGTCATCAATACAGACATCCATAATTACCCTGGGCTATGATATTAAGCCTTTACCTCATATCCTTCCTAAGTAACATTCAGTCTGTTGTAAGGATGCTAGCTGTCCCCTCTTATAGTAAATGGATGGTTCCTTTTCCCATTATTTATCAGCTGCTTTTAAGCTCTAGGTTTTGAAAAATATATATAATAAATCCCTTGGATCTAGAAGTAAACACTATCTCAGAAAATGTATTTCCTATTATAAAAGTGATTATTAATATTTGATGCACATACTTTATTAGATATATTTTCACTGTTCATTCATTTCTCACTTTTTTCTCATTTCCTGGCTTGAACTAAGTTCAGGACATGTGAGGTTTTGAGAAAAATTAAGTTTAAGCCAAACCATAATGATTTGAAAACTTGAAAATAAAATCTTCATCACGGACATAACTCTGGATTTTTAAGAAATGCAAGATGCTTACGAGAACACATAACATTGAAGAGATGTTGAAACAACTAAGTGTGCATAGTTCAAAGATGCTTTAATGACTCTATCACGGAATTCCAGCAAATCCACTGCATCATTAAGAACGTTACGAACCTAAACAAGGAAAAATGAAATACCAACAAACAACATTAAAACATATCAAAATTTTAATGAGATGTTAGCAAGATTTTGAAACACAAAAAATTCAATGCACTGTTCATTATTTAATCTCATAAAAGGAAAATTTCAACTAGGAATAAGATGATAAACACTTGAGTATAAAAATCAACCAACAAAGTACAAATATAGAAAATATCTTAAAAGTAAGTAGAAAAGATTTACAGAAATTTTAACTTGCAAGCCTCACTGAATGCTATAGCAATGAAGTGATAAAAGTGAAAAATATTCCAACACTGAGATATAGTTAAATGAAGATGGCACAGATAAGTGGGAAAGAGACTACATGATTTCTGCCAAAAACAATATCTCTTTTTAGATTAGATTTTACTTTAAAATTAGGTTCTAAAAAAGGAGATAAAATTGCTTTAAAAATCAAAAATGGAATAGGAGATATTAGTAAAGACACCAACTGCACAGTGAAGAAACCAAGTTGCACAGAATTGGGGAAGGATTTCCATATGTAAAAACACAGAGATAACATATAAGGCTAAGCACCAACTAACAAGAAGATTTGCTGATGATAGTTAAGACTGTTATAAAAGTTTATAGTTAGGTGGGCGCGGTGGCACAAGCCTGTAATCCCAGCACTTAGGGAGGCTGAGACAGGACAATCATGAGTTCAAAGCCAGCCTCAGCAACAGTGAGGTGCTAAGCAACTCAGTGAGACTCAGTCTCTACATAAAACACAAAACAGGGCTGGGGATGTGGCTCAGTGGTCAAGTACCCTGAGTTCAATCCCTCGTACCCGCTGCCCTCCCCAAAAAAGTTTATAGTTTGTAAGGATTTTAACATTTGGCAATATTGCCTAAAAATCTTGAAGTTGATGGACCAACTGCAACAAATTAAGAAAAATGTTGGGTGAGTTAAACTTACCAAATTATCTGATCAATATCAGAATGGGTAAGACAGAAGACTAAGAGGTTAAAAAAGAGGAAAGAAAAAAAACAATGTAATTATACGTGTAAGTCAGTATTTCTTTAAATTCTCCTCAAAATGTTATTTTTTCTAAAAATAATGTATCAGGTATTAATAAGCAATGAAAGGATACGAAAAGAAAGATAGGAGGATAAAGTCAAACTTCCTATAAGTACTTCTTGAAAGTACTTCATGCCCTTATAAAAGAGGTCCAGAGAGCTGCCTTGCCAATTCCAAGTGAGGACAAGAAGGCACTATCTATAAATCAGAAAGTGGGCCCTCTTTAGACATCAAATGTGTTAGCACCTTCATCTTGAACTTCCCAGTCTCTAGAACTGTGAAAAAAAACTTTTTTTTCTGTTGTTTATAAGCCACCCATAGTGTGGTTTTGTTATCGCAGCCTGAGCAGACTAAGACAAGTATATTTCATTTTTAATGATCTGTTCCACAACTCCCATCCCCATCAATATGCTATCACCATGACAAGAGATAGCAAAATAAAGCATACACTCTAGAATCCTACTGCAAAACTACAAAGTAACACATGTATAGACTATTGACTACAGCTCTATTTGCAATAGCAAATGATTGCAAATATCCACATGTTTATCAATAGGCTCAATAAACTACAGCACATCCACACATAATATATAGCAGTAACATGCAATGAGGAAGTTATATGGAGTGATCTACAGGAAATAAAGTAAAAATGCAAGATGCAGAACAATATGTATAGTATAATATCTTTTATCTAAGACAGGGAAGGATATGAAGATACATGGATTTGCCTCTTTTTAAAAAACAAGAAATACTAAATAGCATTCAATAACAGATTATTAGAATAATTTATATTTTTCTTTCAAAACTATATTTTAGAACAAACATAGCACCATTAATATGTTTAGGAACAAAAATTTTCTTGTAAGAGAAAACAACTGCCAAATACAAACAAAGAATGACTTTAGACTCCCTAACTTTAAACACAAATTAGGAACCTTGGTACATATTTGTCCTGTATTTTTATCTATCAGAAACAAAAACGTTTTGTCTAAAAGTATTGATCCAATTAGTACAAATGAGCCCATATAGCACCCAACTACAGTCTATCAATAACATTTCCCTGGGGAAAAAAATCTGCTATGAGGTTCTCTCTTCTATTCTTCAATAAATCTTACTTAAAAAAAAAAATATTGGGGCTGGGGCTGTAGCTCAGTGGTAGAGTGCTTGCCTAGCATGCGTGAAGCACTGGGTTCGATCCTCAGCACCACATACAAATAATAAATGAATAAAATAAAGATCCATCAACAACTAAAAAATCATAAATAAATAACATTATCCTCTAACAGAAGATAGTGCTTCCTGGAAAAATGGCTGATTCCAAGTCTGATAGGAAATGCACAAAATAAGCCTAAACTATCTTGTCACACCAGAAAGCATGGAAACTACTGAAATAATGTTGAAAGAACATATGAGTCAATTGGTCAAAGATAGAACAATTTGATCATTAAAAAGAATTATGACGGCAATGGCTGAAATATACCAAAAATGTTGACATCTACAAGTTATAATGATAAAAACACAAAATAAATTCACTGGACCAGACCCAGTGGTACATGCCTGCAATCTCAGAAACTCAGGTGGCTGAGGCAAGAGAATCACAAGTTCTAGGCCCATTGGGGCAAATTAGTTAGACCCTACCTCAAAAAATAAAAAATAAAAAGGTGGTCAGATACACGATCGCAGAATGGAGGGAGGCTACATTCCTTCTCACTCCATGACTCAGGATTCAAGCAGAGGAAATACTGTTTCTCTTTAAGACAACTATCACTGCCCACTGATCCCCTCCTGGTTACTCTCCATTTAACGGCCCAGATCGCCCACTATCTACCAGCATATCACCTGCCTTTTGAGCACAGATCACTCACTGACTGCTGCCTATGGCAGCCATTTGTCCATTTGCCCGCCTCTTGCTTGCCCATCACGCACTGCCTGATGTCCACCCACAGATCACCTGCCATTATCCTGCAGATTCCCCTCAGACTGCCAGCAGATTGCCTGCTGCCTGCTGCCTGTTGGTGCCTGGAAGTCCACTGTCACAGCACCTGCAACTGTGGTTACATGCGGCCACTACCATCTTAGGACACCAGCCAGGGCCTGCAGGGTTGGTGCTGCCACAGCCACCATCTCGGGGCATGACCTGCTCAGTATGGGGACACCAGGCAGGGCCTGAAGATACATTGTTGGGGTACCTGAAGGTCTGGTTACACCTCGGGTCTTTCTATTAGGTGTACTAGTGGCCGCCTGGCTGCCACTTTGCAGGGTCGCTCCTTTGTGTGAGTGCATCCCTGATAGTCTCCCTGCAAGCTGAAAGGGCACTGAGATCTTGGGACTGCAGCAAGGCAAAGCCTAGGGAAACTGAAGCTCAGGTCCATCAGATTGCAGCTGGGATTGTGTGGGCCAGTCTGGGTCTAGCAAGCCTGTGGAAAGCCTAAGACTAGGGGCAGTTCCCTGGGGGAAGCTCAAGTTGGAAAAACTGAAGAAAACCGGGCTCCCTCCAGCGTAGTGAGTCCCAAAGTGCATGGGCACAGTAGGGGCCAGCTACAACAGGTGGAAAGACTGGAAGAAGTTGTGAGAGCATCTTGCTATAGGCCCACCCATTCAACCTGTCCGGCACCCACCCGACTGGAGCTACCATCAAACTTCAGACATCTCCACCTATCAGCAGACAAAGGAAACTGAGAAAATTTTTGAAAGCCAAAGGAAGCTATCGTTCAATTTTCCATTGAGACTTTCCTTTTTTGTTCTTCTTCTTTTGCCCTCTCACATCTCTACCATCTTTGAATCCAAATACTGTTCATGCATTATTTTATTGAGGAATAGGATATCTGAACAGTATATTACAGTTTTGTTGTGTATCCTTATATTTTCACTTTTAAAAAAAAAATCTAGGGCTGGGGTTGTGCCTCACATGTGTGAGCACTGGGTTCAATTCTCAGCACAACATATAAATAAATGAATTAAATAAGGTCCATCAACAACTAAAAAAATTTTTTTTTTAAATCTACATATGTATTTTTTTTCTCACCTACCTGCCTCCTGGATTCTCTTTCTCACTTCTCTAATACTAACAGCCAAACTCTATTAATTTCTCCCTTGCTCTTACTACAAAGTTTTTCCTCTCTATTCTCTCCTTCTCCCTCATAAACATCACATCTTACATGACTTCTGTTCCTGCACTATCCACTATCCACTATTAGAAACGGTAAACCCTTTTAGCAAACTTACTGTTTATACTCTAGACAATAATTGAACATATCATTTCTGTTTATCACTACGAAACTATAGATGCCTTAATAGCAGTTATTTAAGGGTATATATTGTTTGCATTGAGTGCTGTTAATATTGGTCTCCCCCATAAAGGTAAGGTAGTAGAAGCCTTTAGGGACACTATAAGACTACAGGGTAGAAACTGTACTGCCTCAGATCCACATCACTAGATGAGAAGACAGAAAAACAACATGAAAAAACAAGGGAACAAAGCACCTAAAACAAATCAAGGTGTTCTAACAATAGAATCCATAGAAAACACAGTAGAAGAAATGTCAGAGAAGGAGTTTAGAAGATACATAGTTGAGCCAATCTTCTAAATAAGGATGGAAAGAAAATACAGGAAGTAAAAGATCACTTCAATAAATGAACAGATTATAAAAAGGAATCAAGCAGAAATCCTCAAAATGAAAGAAACAATAAACCAAATTAAAATTTAAATGGGAAGTATCACCAACAGACTAGACCACTTAGAAGACAAAATCTCAAGCAGTGAATACAAAATATAAACTCTTGAAAATAAAGTCGACCTCACAGAGAAGATAAGAAACCATGAACAGAACTTTCAAGAAATATGGGATAACATGAAAAGACCAAATTTAAGATTTATCGCAATAGATGAAGGCATGGAGACACAAATCAAAGGAATGCACAATCTTTTAAAAGATATAATATCAGAAAATTTCCCAAATCTAAAAAATGAAATGGAAAATCAACTACAAGAGGCTTACAGAACCCCAAATGTACAGAACTGCACCAGACCCACACAAAAGCACATTTTAATGAGAATGGCTAACATACAGAATAAGGATAGAATTTTAAAGGCTGCAGGAGAAAAAAAATCAAATTATATATAGGGGGAAACCAATTCAGATTTCAACTGATTTCTCAACTGAGACCTTTAATACCAAGAGATCCTGGAATAATGTATATCAAGCTGTAAAAGAAAATGGATGCCAACCAAGAATTTTATATACAGCAAAATTAAGCTTCAGATTTAAAGATGAAATAAAAACTTTCCATGATAAACAAAAGCTAAAATAATTCACAACTAGAAAAGCCTGCACTACAGAACATTCTCAGGAAAATATCCTATGAGGAGAAAATAAAAACAAAAAACAATGAAAACAAGCAAAGGGAGGAGCTACACTAAAGAAAAGGTAAATCAAAAGAGAATCTAAGTCAAGCTAAAACCCAAAAATAAACCAAAATGACCTGCATACAAATCATATTCCAATAATAACCCTGAATCTAATGGTCTAAACTCATCAATCAAAAGACACAGACTGGCAGATTGGATTAAAAAACAAGACCTAACAATATGCTATCTTCAAGAGAATCACCTCCTAGGAAAAGACATCCACAGACTTAAGGTAAAATGTTGGGAAAAATATATAACTGTCATGAACTGGGTAAACAAGCAGGGGTTTCCATCCTCATATCACACAAAGTGGACTTCAAATCAAAGTTAGTCAAAACAGATAAAGAACATTTCATACTGCTTAAGGGAATCATACAACAAGACATAACAATCATAAATATTTATGCCCCAAACAATGCTGCATCTATGTACATCAAACAAACCCTTCTCAATTTTAAGAATAAAATAGA
>CM053409.1:26275071-26323449 GCA_028644305.1 Xerus rutilus
GTATTTCAATCATCATTGAGTGAATATACCTTCTTCTCAGCAGCACATGGATCCTTCTATAAAATAGACCATATGTTATTGCCACAGAGCAACTCTCAGCAAATACAAAAAAAAAAAAGAGAGAGAGAGAGAGATAGTACTCTGCATTCTATCAGATCATAATGGAATAAAATTAGAAATCAATGATAACAAAAAAAAACTACTCTAACACCTGGAAACTACAGAATATGCTTTTGAATGAACAACAGATAGCAGAAAACATCAGAGAGGAGATAAAAAAATTATTAGAGGTAAATGAGAACACTGATACAACATATCAGTGCATATGAGGGCAGTGCAAGGAGAAAATTCATTGCATTGAGCTCATTTATTAAAAGAAGAAAATGTCAACAAATAAATGACCTAACATTACATCTCAAAGCCTTAGAAAAAGAAAAAAACAACACCAAAAGTAGACGAAAGAAAATAATTGAAATCAGAGCTGAAATAAATAAATTTGAAACAAAAGAAATAATTGAATTTACAAAATGAAAAGTTGGTTCTTTGAAAAAATAATTAAAATTGATAAACCTTCAGCCATGCTAACAAAGAGGAGAGAGAAAACTCAAATTACTAAAATTCTTGATGAAAAAGGAAATATCACAATGAACACTATTGAAATACAGAAGAGAATTACAAATCATTTTGAAAATTTATACTCCGATAAAAGAGAGAAATCACAAAGACATGAACAAATTTCTAGAGACATATGATCTACCCAAACTGAATCAGGAGGACATACACAATTTAAACAGATCAATTTTGAGCAATGAAATGCAAGACGCCATCAAAAGCCTACCAACCAATAAAAGCCCAGGACCAGACAGATTCTCAGCCGAGTTCTACAAGACCTTCAAAGAAGAATACCAATACACTTGAAACGATTCCATGAAACAGGAAAGGAGAGAACCCTTCCAAAGATACTGAAACCAGAAAAAGACACATCAAGGAAAGAAAACTTTAGACCAATACCTTGATGAACATAGATGCAAAAATTCTCAATAAAATTCTGGCAAATTACATACAAAAACATATTAATGAGATATTGCACCACGATCACATGAGGTTAATCCCAGGGATGCAAAGTCAATTCAACTTATGAAAATCAAGAACATAATACATCATATCAATAGACTTAAAGACAAGAATCATATGATTATCTCAATAGACACAGAAAAGGCATTTGACAAACTACAGCACCCCTTCATGTTCAAAACACTAGAAAAACTAGGGATAGTAGGAATATACCTCAACATTATAAAAACTATCTATGCTAGGCCCAAGGCCAACATCATTCTAAATGGAGAAAAACTGAAAACAATTCCTCTAAAAACTGGAACAAGAAGAGGATACCCTCTTTCACCACTTCTATTTGATGTGGTCCTTGAAACTCTAGCCAGAGCAATCAGATAGATGAAAGAAATTAAAGGGATACAATAGAAAAAGTCAAACTATCACTATTTGCCAATGACATGATTCTATATTTAGAAGATCCAAAAAACTCCACCAGAAAACTTCTAGAACTCATAAATGAATTCAGCAAAGTAGCAGGATATAAAATCAACACCATAAATCAAATGCATTTCTATGCATAAGTGATGAATCCACTGCAACAGAAATTAGGAAAACTACTCCGTTCACGATACTCTCAAAAATAAATAAATAAATAAATAAATAAATAAATAAATAAATAAATAAAAATACCTGGGAATCAATCTAACAAGAGAGGTAGAAGACCTCTACAAGGAAAACTACATGACACTAAAGAAAGAAACTGAAAAATACCTTAGAAGATGGAAAGATCTCCCATGATCTTGGATAGGCAGAATTAATATTGTCAAAATGGCCATACTACCAAAAGTGTTATACAGATTTAATGCAATTCCTATTAAAATTCCAATGACATTCTTCATAGAAATAGAAAAAGCAGTCATGAAATTCATTTTGAAAAATAAGAGGTCCAGAATAGCCAAAGCAATTCTGAGCAAGAAAAGTGAAGCAGATATCAGGTCACAATATCAGACCTTAAACTATACTACAGAAGAACTGTAACAAAACGACATAATTGGCACCAAAACAGCCATGTAGACCAATGGTACAAAATGGAAGACACAGAGACAAAGCCACATAAACATAGTTATCTTACCCTAGACAAAGGTGCCCAAAACATACATTGGAGAAAAGATAGCCTATTCAACAAATGGTGCTGGGAAAACTGGAAATCCATATGCAGCAAAATGAAATTAAACCTCTCTCTCTCACTCTGCACAAAACTCACCTCAATGTGAATCA
Organism: Xerus rutilus; assembly: GCA_028644305.1. Taxonomy (NCBI): domain Eukaryota; kingdom Metazoa; phylum Chordata; class Mammalia; order Rodentia; family Sciuridae; genus Xerus; species Xerus rutilus. The sequence goes on from CM053409.1 coordinate 26,277,403, forward strand.
AAGACTTAGGCACTAGAACAGACCTCAACACCTAATAGAAGAAAAAGTAGGTCCAATACTTCATCATGTCAGCTCCTAAGCTGACAAGACTCCTAAAGCGCAAGAAGTCAAATTAAGAATCAATAAATGGGATGGATTCAAACTAAAAAGCTTGTTCTCAGCAAAGGAAACAATCAATAATGTGAACAGAGAACCTACAGAATGGGGAAAAATCTTTACTACACGAACGTCAGACAGAGCACTAATCTCCAGGATATATAAAGAACTCAAGAAACTTAACACCAAAGAAACAATACAATCAATAAATGGGCTAAGAAACTGAACAGACACTTCTTCACAAAAGAACAAATATGAATGGTCAAAAAAATATGAAAAAAAGTTCATCATCTCTAGCAATTAGAGAAATGCAAATCAAAACTATTCTACAATTTCATCTCATGCCAGTCACAATGGCAGTTATAAAGAATACAAGAAACAGTAAGTGTTGGCGAGGATGTCGGGGAAAAGGTACACTCATTCATTGCTGGTGGGACTGCAAATTGGTGCAACCACTGTGGAAAGTAGTATGGAGATTCCTGAGAAAACATGGAATGGAACCACCATTTGACCCAGCTATTCCACTCCTCAGTATATATCCAAAAGACTTGAATGGATAGAACTAGAGAACATCATGATAAGTGAAATAAGCCAATCCCAAAAAACCAAAGGCCAAATGTTTTTCTGATAAGCAGATGCTGATCTGTAGTGGGGAGGGGTGATAGGGAAGAATGAAGAAACTCTGGATTGTGTAGAGGAGAGTGAAGGAGGGCTAGGGCTTTGGGGATGAGAAGGATGGTAGAATGAAACAGACTTTATTACTCTATATACATGTATGATTACACTACTGGTGTGACTGCACCATATATAGCCAGAGAAATGACAAGTTGTGCTCCATATATGTACAATGTGTCAAAATGCATTCTACTGTTATGTAGAACTAATTAGAACAAGTTTTAAAAAAATAGAAGGGAAACCAGTAGAATAGAAGAGGGGGATCAGCTGGAGGGGAGGGAGGGAAAGGGGAAGTACTGGGGAACAAAATTGATCAAATTATACTGTTTTATTGTGTGCACATATGAATATATTATAACAAATTCCACTGTTAGGCATAATTATAATGCACCAATAAAAAGGGGGAAATAAATAAATTTTTAGTTGTTACACAACTAAAAAAATAAAATAAAAAGGGGTGGGGGTGCAACTCAGTGGTAGAGTGCCCCTGGGTTCCTGTACTGAAAAAAAAAAAAGAAGAGGAAGAAAGAAAAAGAAAAAGAAACTAATTTGGCATGCGAGGAAATCAACTCATGATTGGAAAACTGGTACATAAAGGAAAATAATTCAGCTTTTCTCACTTCATAGTAATCAAATGGTTGATGAGATATAAGAATTCTAGATGATAAACACAAAAGAAGTGATTAATTATAAATAAATTAATTAATTATAATATTACCACATTGCACCCCCCAATGAAAGGCAAATCTAGACAACTGTCATCAATGGCTGCTAAAAACTTTAAGGTAAAATGCCTAATGGTAAACTATATGACAGATGAATCAGGGTTAAAATATCTGAACATACTGATCAAAACATTACTAGAATAAAGACAAGCAGACATATGTGCCTGCTGATATGATGTAATAGGAAACACACGGCATCATGTACAAAATATTCCTTATATTTCTTAAGACTCTAAAATCTTATCAAAGCTCTAAATCTAATAACCAGTCTACAAGAAATTCAGAGGGCTAAATGGACATGTTAAATACAAATATACCATTAGGATGCAATCAGTTAAATGTAGAATATACAACATTCAACAGAACAAATGAGCTAGTTTGCTTAATAAATAAATTATAAATTTCATATATCTATATATCATATATCTATATATATGAAGGCGGAAATATTTCAGACTTAAAAAGACCTCAGGGACAAATTAACTAAATGTAATATGGGACTGTTTGTGATGTAAACAGAACAACTATAAAAATACATTTCAAAAATAACTGAAGAAATGTGATCTGCTATTGTAGAAAGATATTAGGAGACCACTGGGAAAATGTGCAGTGTCACTATGGTTATATTTAAATGAGAATAGTTCTTATCTTTCAGACTTTTTTAAAAGTCTTTAAAAAAATGTCAGTCATGAAGAAAAAGAATAGTATCTTTGTTCACTTCTTCAATGAGTGGGGGCAATGACTGCAAAGAGAACAGTACTCTGATGAGAAATGTTTCAAATGAGATGAAGTTTTTTAGGGAAGTGGAGAGTATAATTGTACAGAATCAGTGTTGCAGAGTAAGATACCTATCCCACCTCTAGACCCAGTTACGTGGCATATGGAAGAAAGCGTTGAGAAGGCTGTAGGAGAAACACTGGCCTCAGTCCTACATTATTTAATGTAACAATAAAGTGAGCACAATTTCAGAAAACTTATGATGCCATCTTCACCAGAAGTCTGACTGCGCTCCCAAAGACATTTTTAAATTTCCAAAATAGCATCTTCTCCTAAAAACATATTAATGATGTAAAAGTTTTGAAGTAAAATTATATGCTAGTTTCTTTAAGGCAATACGATATATCCAGTTGTCTCCTAATGTCTTTCTATAATAGGAGATCACATTTCTCCAGTTATTTTCTAAATATATAGTCAATCTGTTTGCATAGAAAACAAAGTGCCACAATGCATTTAGTTAATTTGTCTAAGTCTGTTTAATTCTGAAACAATTCCTCCTTCAAAAACATACATCTTGTTTAACTTTACAATTTATTTATTAAGGAAACCAGGTCATTTGTTCTGCTGAATACATATTCTGATTCTGCAAATTGTTAATATACCTTTAAGAAAATATGATATTTAAATTCCAATAGTACAGGCCTCAAATTACAGATGCCTTATAATCCGTATTTGCCTGAATTTTCTCTAGCTAGAATGACTTCTTTGTGAATATGGCTCAACAGAACCAAACTGGAATAAACATCCCAGTGAGATGTGAAATTCATCAGAGTTTTACAACTAAACACACTCTGGTAAATGCTATTATAGTTGTAAAACTCTGGTGAATCTCACATTAAATATGTCTGTACTGAATTTTAAAATGTACCCATTACTCTGTTCAATTTTGGTCAGCCCTAGGATTAATATCCTGATACTCGTATCACCTGATACTTATTCATAGACTCCTCAGACTGACTAGTTTTTGTTTGTAAAATTTTGTTTGTACATTTCCTAAACACTCACTATACATAGCTATAATGACAGCAATATCTATCACTTATTTTTGTTTTATATACATTATCTCATTTAATCCTAAAATCACTCTATTATTAGCTCTTATCTTTACAAGACGTAAAGTGACTAAGAAGCAGATAATCTTGAACTTTGGCAACTATTAAAAGCCAAATCTTACCCCATGCTGAAGTCAGAATGACAACAAAGAAATAAAGGTAAGCTTGAGACCCTAGAAACACCTATTCTCTGTATCAGCATCCTTTTACTTTTAGGCACTTCCTCCTAATAAAGTCATCAATTGTGTCTTTTGAAAAGAATTATCCACTGGGATGCATCCTTAAGGTAAAGAGAAGATTAAGAAACCTTCTTATTCCAGAACATGGTATTCCCAAAAGCTGAGGTCCAGGGAGACAGAAAGGGCAATGAATCCTATTATTGGGAAATATCAACTGTCACGTCAAGGTCTACATTTAACAATCAAAATTCAACATGATGGTGATGATATGGGGAAAAGTTTCACCCATACATTGCTGGTGGGGCTGCAAATTGGTGCAACCAATCTGGAAAGAAGTATGGAAATTCCTCAGAAAACCTGGAACAGAACCATCATTTGACCCAGTTATCCCACTCCTCCATATATATCCAAAGGACTTATAATCAGCATACTATAGTGACACAGCCACATCAATTTTTATAGCAGCTCAATTCACAATAGCTAAGCTATGGAACCAACCTAGGTGTCCTTCAACAGATGGGTGGATAAAGAAAATGTGGTATATATACACAATGGAATATTACTCAGCCATAAAGAAGAATGAAATTGTGTCATTTGCCAGAAAATAGATGGATCTGGAGACTATCATGCTAAGTGAAATAAGCCAATCCCAAAAACCAAAGGCCAAATGTTCTCTCTGATATGCATATGCTAACATGCAATGGGGGTGGGGGTAGAAGTTCAGTGAATTAGACAAAGAGGAATGAAGGGAATGGGTGGATGGATGGGAATAGTAAAGAAAATAGATGGGAATAGTAAAGAAAATAGAATGAGTTGGACATAACTCTCCTATGTTCATATGTGAATACATGACCAGTGTAACTCTAAATCAGGTACAACCACAAGAATGGGAAGTTATATTCCATGTATGTATAATATGTCAAAATATACTCTACTGTCATGTATATCTAAAAAGAACAACAACAACAACAACAAAAAAGACTCAACAAGATTTCTGGCTTCTGAGTTAATGAAACACTGGTCAATCAAAACCCTACTAAACTTCTGAAAAAACTGTAAAACTTTAAACCCTGCAAGTGAAAAGCTGTGATTGTTCAGTCCCTATGGAAATTCTGGGACCCTACCTCACAACAAAACAAAGTAGGCTACTAAAAAGTATAGCCCCTAGAAGGGAAGTACTCCAAAATGTCCAAGGAGATCTTCCCAGGGAGGCACACTGACCAAATTGACCAAGCAATTAACTCTACTGCGAACAAAAAGTTTTCAGGATATTCCTATCAAGCTGGTTTTGAGTTAGGGACTTGTTCATCACTGTGTTATTTTCCCTTTTCTTTTCCAAACTGTTTCACTGCAGTCGCCCTAGTCTCCCTTAATCATTGCAAAATGAGAATATGAAGAGAAGGAGGAGGGAGGAGAAATGTTAAAATATATTTCCAGTTTTCCAGACCATAGAGTTGGTGCTGGATGAAATAATTGGATGAGTCTAGATTATCTTCTTTTTAGGAGGTGATGAATTTGTTTTAAAATCATATGTGGAATAGCTGCATTAGGTAAGCAGTACATTTCTAAATTATATGGATGATGGTATGTGTATGTTGTAACATGGCTCCCAAAATCTTCAGTTCCTGATATTTGTATCCTGTATAAATCTTTCCACTTGAGTATGAGTTGCTTGTAACCATTTGCTTGTGTTGAACAAAATATGGCAGAAATAATGACTTTTGACCTTATAAAAATTATGACTTAATGTCTTGCTTGTTGTCTGGCTTATCACACTTACTTGCTCTGATAAAGTAAGCTACCAAGTTGCAAACTGCCTTACAGAAAGGACACATATAAGGACCCTAAGGGAAGTCTGAAACCCTTGGTACAACAGACAGTGAACTCAATACTACCAATAACAGTGTGAGTTTGAAAGCAAATTTTCCCTCTTTGAGCCTTCAGCCTTGCCTAACACTTTCACTGCAGCTTTAAGAGACTCTTGAGCCAAACAGAGAAACTAGCTAGAGCAAGCCTGGATTCTTGACTTATAAAAACTGAGAATAAATGCTGCTGTTTCAGACACTAAGTTTTGAGGTAAAAATGCAGCAATAAATAAATAATATGGCTGTTAAACAACCAAAGGAAAGACTACAGTGGATATCTATTTTGTCTGCCCAGAATCAAATTATATCTTTTCTGATAAATATGCCTTGATTTTCCTTTGAGGAACCATTCCTTCCACTAATCGCATTGAGTAAGTAGCTCAGATGGGTTGACTCATCTTCCCCCCTTCCTTAAGCAAATAGCTTAAACCCAGACTTAGCATATGAGACTAAACACTGAGACTTCAGCTGTAATACTAAAAAGAGAAGTACTTTCTGCTGGACTTGCAGTTAGTAGAATGTAAGCACAGAGCTACCAAAGCCACAAAATGGAGAAAGGCTTTCTGAAAATGAAGCCAATTACAAAGAAAAGGAGAGATGAAGTGATAAAGTCTTTTACACCTAATTTAAGCCTGAACCAGCAATGCCTCAAGTCAGTCTACCTCTTGACTTCACATAAGTCAATAATGTTTTTCCTTCACTTCTCACCTTGGTTAATTTTGTTATGGAGGAAAAAAAGATTTTCAGATATTAACCTAGGAGGTCCATGAGAATAGAAACCAAATTTGTTCTATTTATGACTATATTCCCCATTGCTTAGCCTAATGCCTGGCAAGTAGATATCGCTAAGTAAACTTCTATTGAATGAATACAAGAAAATGCTCTAAGAAAAAACACTATGTAGGTCCAATTTAGTAAAAAAGGAATCAAATGTTTTAATAACCACTAAAAGCATAAAATTCCCTTATAAAATAAAGGATTGTGGTTCTAAAACTTTGAAAAATTATTTACAAATATTAGGTACAAAGATAATTTGAATTAGATAAGCCACAAAAAAACTTCATGATTCATCTTACCTCAGATAAAAATCCTCCAATTACTAGAATGATTCCTTTTTGTTTTGAAAGAAAATTCTTCTTTCTAGATATATTTTCATCTTAGGGCATTTTTGTAATTAAGACTAGTCCTTATTTTAAGTAATACTATATTAGTTCCCATGTACTGTATTAATATAATAATTACATCCCAAATCAGTTGATTAGAATTCACAATGTACTCCTTGTCACAGATCTACTACCATACATAATGTTTTGATTCTCAAGTTAAATAAATTAAATATAAATTTACATCATCATCTAGATCCAACTATTTGCAAAAAAAGTGAAAGACTGAGGGGCATGTCAAACCATATACCTTGCAGGGGCTGGGGATGTAGCTTATCAGTAGAGCCCTTATCTAGCATGTGCAAGACCCTGGGTTTGATCCTTGGTACTGGAACAAAACAACAACAAAATTGCAACATGTAAGAGACAACTGATACTTCATGGATACTTGATGATATTAGGAATTATTTTTAAAGTGTGAAAATGGTATTGTGGTAATGTTAGAGTCCTTATATGTTAGTTGTATATATTGAACTTTTCACATATGAAATATGAATCTGAATTTGCTTGAAAATAAATGAAGAAATGGGTATAGAAATGGATGTGGTTGGGGAAGACTTGATCATGGCTTGATCACTGGAGCCAGGTAATAAATACATGGAGATCTGTACAGCTGCTCTGTGTGTGGTTTAAATTCTTCAAATAAAAATTTTTAAAATTTAAAGTAAGTAAACAGAGCATGGAAAAATTATAATGAACCTAATTATAATAAATCTTGTGAACATATTCAAATTTTAAAAACCTAGAGATTTGGGAAAACAAAATATTTGAGTAAGACTGTCCATGAAATCACCTGATACATGCTTCCAAATTTTGATAGCAATTACAATATGAATTATAAATACTGAAGATAAAGTATATGATATGATAATAGGAAGAAGAATCTCCCTTTCTTTGACAGAAGATTTGCACTGGTAAATTGTCTTTGGCCTTTTCCCAACACTTTTTTTCAACTAATTTTAATATATGTGTTAAGCACTTTTTATATGTAAGCCCTGGGCTACTGGAGGCCCATAGGAAAGACAAAAATGAGAGAAATATAGTACCTGTGCCCTTAAGAAGCTAGCAATTGAGTAGATAACCTACTGATGTTCTCTGACCTATAAACATTTTGACCTATCTCCCATTGCTACATCCCAACCTCTCTATATTAATCTTATAAAGCACTTTAATTAAAATTAAATACTAATCGCAAAATAGGGCACCACAGCACACTGAATATTTCAAGCTGAAGGAATCTGAGAAAATAGAAGGAGGAGAAAGGTCACTCTGACACTTCTCTGAAGCAGGTTATAATACCTTCATGTTCCAGATATCCTTATCTCTAAAAACAGAGGGACACAGAGAAAAATCTGAACACACAGGCCTTGCTAAGCTTTCCCATTTATTCCCAATTAGGTAGACCATTTTGCTCTATCATATTTCTTTACAACTGTCTACTCTTTATCAAACCTAACATGAAAGCACACCAATTCAACTGTTTTTTCCAGGTATTATTTTCCTTATGAAGGATCCCACATCATGTAAAATGTATATTAAATAATTTGAATTCTTTTTTCTTAACATGTTCTTTGTCATAGGGGCCTCAGCCATAAAACCAAGAATGACAAGGAAAGATATTTTTCTGCCCCCACACTTCCTAATTTCCAGGAAGAACTTCCTACCATTTTCCAATTTTGAGTTGCCTTAGGTAATTCTTAAAAGGCAATTTTAAAAATTCAGGTTAATTAAATTCATTCAATTATAAATCTGAATAGCCAGTAATCCTAGCAACTCAGGAAGCTAAGGCAGGAGGATCTCATGTTCAAGACCAGCCTCAACAACTTAGCAAGACCCTGTCTCAAAAGTTAAAAAAAAAAAGACTAGGGATGTAGCTCAGTGGTAAAGCCCCTCTCAGTTCAATCCCTAGTGCCAATGATAAATATGTAAAACAATTTATTCCTGTTGGTAACTAGCAAGTTATACCTGCCTAAGAGTCAGTTCTAGTAGTTAAATTTGAATAATTCCTATTTGTCAAAGCTTCTTCCAGCCTCCTTCCTTAATTAAATCCATATATTCCATAAATGCTTTAAATTTTACTAACCTGTCCTAAATCCATAATCACACTAACTACAGCCATTACAGTTCTTTTTCAGTGAAAGGTTCTCATCATCATGAAAAAGTGACCAACTGATGGCATAGTCAAAATGTTTCAAATGTGCCTGAATTTTCATAAACTTTGAGTAAATATAATTAACAAAGATAATTCTATATTTTGTATAGTGAACTAATGTGAAAAGAAGCAGGCTTAATCATCCTAGGATCATAATCATACCTGCATGGTCCGTCTTTTAGTTAACGTTATTTGAAAATTTTTCCATTCCCAACGTTGCTCTACTACATGTGCAAAAACCACATGCCCATTTCCGCAGGCTCCAGCAATCTGAGTGCCATCAATTGACCATGCAATATTGAATATGCTGCCAGTGTTGGGTTTTTCTAAAGCATATGACCACTGAAGGAAAAAAGAGAGAGAGAAAAATTGACTCAACAACAACAACAAAATGTAAAAATTTAAAACTAATCACATGTTAACATATTACGATAATTTTTTAAAAGAATGTATCTTTATCTGGAATTATTACAAACGTTTTCTTGATAAAATTCTAGTATGCTAAATAGAAGATACATATATCATTTTAAAAGTATACAGTAGAAAAACATGATAAAACACTGCATAAAATCTCTCAAGGACTGCAAAAAATTAACATCATTTCCATTCTTATGATTACTTTCAAGTAATAACACTGAAAAAAAAACACAAAGATTCTGTAGGAAAAAACAACTTAACGTTCTCTATAGTCTCTATATCTAAAAATTTCTGATTATAGTTTTTCAAGAATGTCAGTATAAACTGAAACTAAACACAAAATGTCACTAAAGTATCTCTGATATACATTCTAAATCATGAAGTTGAAGTAAATCCATCGTCTCTTAGATCTAATCTGTTTGATAAAGTTACCTAGAGATCAACTAGGACAAAAAAGAGATTCGTGTATATGTGTATTAAGACAGCAAGAAAAAAATTAACTATTTGATAGATGTTACTAGAGGCATTTTCTTTCATTTTTCAGATGCAACATACATATTTGCAGAAAGGATAATTTGTTTGACTAAACCTATATGCATGCTCTCTTTCCTTATAGCCTAGAGTCAAATTAAGTCTTAAATTCTATTGTTGCTGCTTTTGGGTTTTTGTTGTTTTGTTTCACATTATTATTTTTTCAGAAATATTCATTATTAGGGGTTGGGGGAGTGGCTCAGTGACAGTGTGCTTCTATCCCCAGTACCAAAGGGAAGCAGGGGGGAAACATTCATTATTAGCTACAGGCTCACTGTAACAACAAATATGGAGGAAGCAAAAAAAAAAAGAAAACTATTCACTAATTTATACTACTATAATACAAATCTTTAAATTCCTAATGAAAGTTCATACATAAAATAAAATACTGAATGACACTAACACTTTTTTCCATCTTCTCCACTCTTTTTGAACCCCTAAATGCTGCTTAATGGCTTAAGTAAAAAGTCTAATAGTAAAATGATTAAGGAAGAGGTAGGGGGGCTGGGAATATAGCTCAGTCATTGGAGTGCTTGCCTCACATGCACAAGGCCCTGGGTTCAATCCCCAGAACCATGCCCAAAAGAAAAAGAAAAAAGAAAAGGAGGAGGTAATAAATAAATTATAAGCTTTGCTTCATCAGCAGTATGAAAATATTAGAAATTTCCTTTTCTGGAATTACAATATTTTCTCTGTATAAAATTCACTAAAATGCAATATTTACAGAATACCCATTACATGTTAGGTGTTGATTTTAAACAGAATAAAAAGTAAATTAAGTAACAGAAATCTAACTTTGTATTATTAACTAAGTCTCTCTATTCTGGGCAAGATGGATTCATACCATAAAGGAAACAGTTCCTTTATTTTATAGTTTATACTTTATAGCTTTTAGCAAAGTTGGTTTTATACCAAATATGAAAATGTAACTTTCTTATTGTCTTCATTATAAAGTCAGAAGTTTATTCATGTAAAAAGAAAATCTCTGAGGATTAAACTGAACATTTTGGGTAAATTAGACTAAAATGATTGAAACAACAGCAACTTATTGGTTTGGCTACCTCCTGCCTCTTCCTTCATTTAGTAAGACCTGGCCCTCACCAATGGGTCCTATTTAAGTCTTGATAGCCTCGTTTACAGAACCTACTCCAACATGCCTAAACATATCTGATTGGCCAGGCATGTGTTCCTAACCTAGGCTGGGCCAGTGATCCCTTCCTGGGAGGTATTTAAAATTGGGACCAAAATTTTTGACTCAGTCTGCTCTCTCCAATAGAAGAAAGGTACTCATGAGGTCACTTTCCAGCATGTAAGTTGAATGGAGAAAAAAGATCACCCACAGGAAAGAAAAAAAAAACAAAGGACTTACATATGTAGAGAGAAATAAAGGCAAAAGTAAAGGTGGTGGAATATGATGGTCATCATAGCCCTAGCTTTATGTATGACTGCATGTATACATGCAGTCATATGTGATTCTATATCACTTACAACCAGAGAAATGAAATGTTATCCTCCATTTGTGTACAATGAATCAAACTGCACTGTTATCATGTAAGCCTAAATAGAACAAATAAATAAATTAAATATGGAAAAAAAAAAAGACAAGCACTCTACTTTTTGGTTCCTAAGACCTACTAGTTATATTCTTTCCCTGGCATCTAGAAGTTTTTCCTGTAACCTTATAACCAATTCCCCTGTTTGCTTCTACTTGTAGAGTAAGTCTGAAGTCATAAGATCAGCCACATTTCTCCAACACTGCTTGAGTTTTTCCCATTTCTGGCATGACATATGCAGTGTTGCCTCTTACATTAAAAAGTGAAGATACAAACAAAAAACTTATAAAAGAGGAAGTAGGCAGTTTGCTCAGTGCCTCTGAAAAAGGCATTAAAATTGCAGAATTGAAAGAAGAGATCATTTAGCCCTAACAATTTATTTTGTAGGTGAATGTTATGGTTTGTATTTGCAATGTCCCCCAAAAGCTAATGTGTTGAAAACTTGGCGGCAATGTCCAAAAGTGGCACTTTTGGGAAGTGATTGGATCATGAGGGCTCTAACCTCACTGATGGATTAAACCACTTGATGAATTAATAATCTGAATGGACAACTGGGAGGAAGTGGGAACTGTAAGCAGATGGGACATAGCAGGTCATTAGGGGCATGCCCTTGAGGACTATATCATGTGCCTGGCCAGTTCCTCTCTTTGTCTCTCCCTCCCTCAGCTTTTCAACTGCCATGATCTGAGCAGTTTTTCTCTGCCATGCCCTTTCAATAAATATAGTGTTGTCTCACCTCAGACACAAAGCAATGGAGCCAGCTAACAACGAACTGAAACCTCTGAAACTGTGAGCCAAAATTAAACCTATCTTCCTCCAAGTTGTTTCTATCAGATATTTTGGCCAAAGCAATGAAGAGCTAATTAACACAATGAGGAACCTAAAAGGTCCAGAAGAAGCCTTCAACTTTGTAAATTCACCACTGGAGTCAACTCCAGAGTTCTACAAACATACATACTGTTATTCCTACAGTAAAATGAAATTTAAAAATAATAAAATTTAATTTAATTTAAAAATTAAAAAATAACCATACTGGATATGCACAATATAAAGAATAAAAATCAAGACTGTTTCTATAAAGTATTAAACTATCAACAGATGATATATCCCTTTGAAGAAAGAGATCAGGTTTTTTTTCTGTATTTTCTCAAATTATTTATGCATACAAGTTATTTCCCAAAAGGGAAGTGATATTTAAATTAAAAAGAATGATTACAATGGCTATTATATAATGACTCCTCCATGCCAATCTCACTCTTCTTTTTACTACCCTGTATATGTATATTACTTACAATATATAATGTATATTACTTACATTGAAAGGATTCCCAAAGGCACAATCTTTGGCCAAATTCAATAAATTTAATTCATAAAATTACATATTCAGAAATTAAGTTTAAGTCAAAGAAAAAATAGATCTCTTTCTTTGAGGGATATTAACTGATTTTTAAGAAGAATATTCTCATATATTCTCTCTCATATGTAATTAGCAAATTATAGACTGCCTTAAATTATGTTACTGACAATGAAGTTACATGTGGCAGTAAGACCAGTTACTACAGATGATGAATTATTGCAATTATTATAACTGAATGAATAAAGGTAAATTCTTTTATTATAATGAATAAATATTCAAAGAGAAAATGAGAATCATGAAGTTATCCCTTACATAAGCAATAGCACCACCTGCTGATAAATAAAAGCAACAATGTCCGTTAATTAAAAGAGACCAAAGGTAATTATATATTCAGATCTTTCCTCTTGAATTCTGTTAACATAATGTAACTTAATATATTCTACATATTTATTTATGTAACTGTTAATTTGAACATTTGTGTCTTACACATTTGAATAATGCATTTCTTAAAAGTCAAAGACAAAAACAAATTTATTATGAACTCTAAGAAAAAAGTATGGTACTATGGCTCTAATTTTCATTCTACAAGTAATTCATTATACCATAATTTATTATGCTAACCACCCAGAAATGTACATTTAGTTTGGACATTTGTTTTTATAATCCTTGATTATACCTAAAATTATGTTGTCTCACTTTCCCAGTTTAATTTTTATAGCAATCATCTTCCTTTTATTTATTTTTATTTATAATCTTTTATATACTGAAATAAAAACAAGGCATTGCATTTCTTTGCTTGAGAAGTGTCTGTTTATTTCATTTACCCACTTATTGCTTGGGTTATTTGTTTTCTCAGTGCTAAGGTTTTTGAGTGCTTTACATACTCTGGATATCCTCTGTCAGAAGTGTTATGGTTTAGATATAAAGTATCTCCAAAAACTCATGTGTGGGGCAATGCTAGAAAGTTCTGAGGTGAAATTACTGGGTTATGAGAGTCTTAATCTAATTAATGCATTAATCCCCTGACAGGGATTAATTAGGTAGTAACTGTAGATAGGGTATAACTGAAGGAAGTGGCTCATGGGCATGCCTTTGGGGTTTACATTTTGTCCGTGGTGAGACCAGCTCTCTTTCTCTGCTTCCTGGTGCCATGTACTAAACTGTTTTCCTCAACCACATCCTTCTTCCCTGATGTTCTGTCTCACCTTGGGCCCAGAACAACAGAGTAAGTCATCTATGGACTGAGATCTCTGAAACCATAAGCCCCCAAATAAACTTTTCCTCTTCTAATTATTATCAGGTCTTTTTTTTTTCATAGCAGCGAAAAAGCTGACTAAATCAAATAGCTAGCAAAGATTTTCTCCCATTCTATAAGTTCTCTCTTCATACTATTAACTGTTTCTGTTTCTGTGTAGAAGCTTTCTCATTTGATGCCATCTCATTTATTAATTAATTCTTGGTACTGTTTCCTGAGGTTCAGGAGTTCTATTGAGGAAGCTATTGCCGGTACATATATGTTGAAGTGTTGATCCCTACACTTTAACAGTTGCAAAGTTTCTGGTGTAATTCATAGGTCTTTAATCCAATTTGAGTTGACTTTTGTGCAGGGCAACTTGAAGGCAAATTTTTTTTTTTTTTTTGGTACCAGGAATTGAATTCAGGGATACTCAACCACTGAGCCACATCCCTAGCCCTATTTTGTGGCTAAAGCCTCACTAAGTTGCTTAGCGCCTTGCTGTTGCTGAGGCTGGCTTTGAACTCACAATTCTCCTATCTCAGCCTCCTAAAATGCTGGGATTATAGGTGTACAACACCGTGCTCAGCTTGAAGGCAAATCTTAGCATTTTATTTTTTAATATAGCAAGCCAAATTTTCTAGGACACTGACTGATATGTAGTATGTATTTAATGCCTATTGAATAAAAGAATATATATTTAAAATGCTAAGTCTCAAGTCTCCAAAAATTATAACACAGTCTATTCAGTTTATTTTTCCAGAATTAACATTCTGAGAAATGAAGTTAATCTTTAATTATTATTCACATCAATTAAATCCCTCAAGTTTTTAAAACCTTAAAAAATTTTTGATCAAATGGTAAATTAAAATTATCATATTTAAATTCACTTATTAATAAATTATTGAATATCAACTATATTGTATAGATAATAAGGAATCTTTAAGCTATGGAATCTTATAAACTAGGGAGTCAAAAATAATATGTTACACTAAATTGGACAACATAAGTGCAAAATACATTGTGAAAATAAGACCACATATTCTATAGCAGCATCAGTGATAAAAAACAACAACAAAAACTTAAAGGTACAGGTCCTCAAGTACAAAAACAAAACAAAAAATATCCTTAAGTAATAAGATCATTTAACATCCTGATATTATAATTGAGGGGAAAATAAAGAGATCTAGGTGAGAGGAAGTTAGAAAAATAAACTTTAGATTGACTATAGAAGGCATGAGAAAGTCAAGCATGAGATAGGTCTTAAAGAATGGACAGAACTCCACTTAGTATAAAACACAGGAGAGAACATGCCAAAAAAAAAGAGTGAGGATGTTAGTGAAGGGCAAGTAAGATTCATGAGCCAGTATTCAACCTGATTTGAGAATATATACAAATCAGAGAGTTGGAGGAGAAAAGACTGAATGGACTTAATGGTACCAGATTTCAGAGAGCTTTTAAACAGGCAGAGGGCTATAATTTTATGTGATGAAAAACAAGTGACCAGTAAACTGATACATCATTTTAAAATCTCTGAAGGTTCTAACTACCTTATTTTGCATTTAAAAAAAATGAGCCATGGAATAATATGATTTCTTCATATTTAGAAATAGTATGGAACAGCCCTACTGCTATAGATTGGATCTTAGATGTTCCTCTAATGGCCCAGGATGGCACTATGGGGAGATAGTGGAACCTTTAGAAGGTAGGACCTTGTGGTAGGTCCTTAGGTAAGTCCTTAGGTCACTGAGGCCATGTTCCTAGTGGGGGACTATGGGACTCCAGCCAGTCCTTTCTTTGTTTCTTGGATGATGAGGTAAGTGGTCATACTCTACCACATACTCCTGCTGCTATACCACAGGCCCAATGATATGGAGCCAATTGATCCTGGACTGGAACCTCCACAACTATGAGCCAAGATTAATCTTTTCTCTTCATAATTGTCTCAGGTATTTTCTTATAGTGATAAAAAGTTGATTAACAAGCTCAAATTATTTTTGCCACAAAATGCCACTGTTTGGGGGGCATTCTTTAAGAACAATAGGTAAATGCCGCTGAGCCTGATTGCCTAGATTCCAAAGAGAATTTGCATGAAGAAAGGAATATTATCATGAAAAATTCTCCCACATATTCAAAAGTGAACTTTTTTTTTTTTTTTTTGAGATGTTAAGGATTGAACCCAGGGCTTTCCACAGTGGTTTTTATTTTTGTTTTGAGACAAGGTCTCACTGTCCAGGCTGACCTCAAACTTGTGGTCTCCCTGCCTCAGCCTCCCAAGTCACTGGGATTAAAGGCATGTGCCACTATATCCAGCTCAAATATAAATTATGTCCTTTGGTTTTAAAATGACCAGTTTTTAAATTTACTATTAATTCCTTGCAAAATATATATGATTAAAACTTTATATGAAACATACCAATAGCAAAAACATTTAAAACTCTAAGCCGGGCGCGGTGGCTCATGCTTGTAATCCCAGCACTTAGGGAGGCTGAGACAGGAGAATCACGAGTTCAAAGCCAGCCTCAGCAATGGCGAGGCACTAAGCAACTCAGTGAGACCCTCTCTCTACATAAAAAAAAAACACAAAATAGGGCTGGGGATGTGGCTCAGGGGTCGAGTGCCCCTGAGTTCAATCCCCGGTACCCCAAAAAAAAAAAAACAAAAAAAAAACTCTAATCTCCACATTGAATGGGCATAGATTTTAATACTTCACCATCTTTCAAAATCATGCTCAAAACAAGTATTTCCAGAAAGACAAACAGTAGAGAACATATCCACTCTTTAAAATTACAGTATGGTTTCATAAATCTGGAATTGACTGAATCAACATATTAAGAAGACAAATCAAGCCGGAAGCAGTGGCGCAAGCCTGTAATCCCAGCACTTAGGGAGGCTGAGACAGGAGAATCACAAGTTCAAAGCCAATCTCAGCAACAGCAAGGCGCTAAGCAACTCAGTGAGACCCTGTCTCTACATAAAACACAAAATAGGGCTGGGGATGTGGCTCAGTGGTCAAGTGCTCCTGAGTTCAATCTCCAGTACCAAAAAAAAAAAGACAAATCAGAAATTTTCAGTCAAATGCATTCATTGAGGGATAGGGGTGTAGCTCAATGTTCAAGAGTATTTGTCTAATGTGAGAGAGGTTCTGGGTTCAATCTCTAGCATTGCAGAAAGAAGGAAGGAAGGAAGGGCATTCACTGAAAATGGTTGTTTTTTTTTAAGGACGGAGAACCAGATCTGTGTGCATGACCACATTTATGACAGCACACGTGTAATTACTCACCACTATAACTTACCCCAGTTTTATCACACAAGCGTAAAGTATGAAATGATCCAACAGCAAATAATTCTCCATCTGGAGCCCAGGCAACTGAGGTAATAGGATGCTCATGAGGTTGTGAACTATATAGAAGGCGGCCATAACTATCCCACACCTATAAAAGCAAAAAACTTTAAAGGCTTTTAGAATAATCACCACATTATTACAAACAAGGCAGCACATAAGTTTAAGAAATTACCATCTTATAATATTAGTAACTGAATGTCTTTATTACTATACAAGAGAGAGGGGAAAAAAGCTGCATTCCTTGAAACCAAAATATATTGAAAATATTTAAAAACTATCATAATTTTCAGACTTTACAAAACCTTGGATTAAACGTTAAACCTACTTGTTCTAATCCATATGTACTAGAATGAAATTGAACCCCTCTCACACTGCATAAAACTCAACTCATAGTGGATCAAGGACTTAGGAATTAGACCAGAGATCCTGTACCTACTAGAAGAAAAGGTAGGCCCAACTCTCCATCACGTTGGCTTAGTCTCCTCAATGAGACTCCTAAAGCACAAGAAGTAAAATCAAGAATCAATAAATAGGATGCGGGCTGGGGTTATGGCTCAGTGGTAGTGTGCTCACCTAGCACACATGAGACACTGGGTTTGATCCTCAGCACCACATAAAAATAAAATAAAGATATTCTGTCCACCTACAACTAAAAAATAAATATTTTTTAAAAAAAGAATCAATAAATAGGATGGATTCAAAATAAAAAGCTTCTTCTCAGCAAAGAAATAATCAATGTTGTAAAGAAAGAGCCTACAGAATGGGAGCAAATTTTTACCACACGAACATCAGATACAGCACTAATCTCCAGGATATATAAAGAACTCAAAAAACTTAACACCAAAAAGAAAAAATAACCCAATCAATAAGTGGGCTAAGGAATTGAATAGACACTTCTCAGAAGAAGATAATTGGTCAAAAATACATGAAAAAATGTTTAATATCTCTAGTAATCAAAAAAATGCGAATCAAACTACTCTAAAATTTCATCTCACTCTAGTCACAATGGCAGTTATCAAGAATGTAAACAACAATAAATGTTGCTGAGGATGTAGGGGAAAAGGCACTCTCTTATATTGCTGGTGGGACTGCAAATTGGTACAACCAATCTGGAAAGCAGTATGGAGATTCTTTACAAAACTTGGAATGGAACCACCATTTGACCAAGCTATCCCACTCCTCAGTCTATACCCAAAGGACTTAAAATCAGCATACTACAGTGACACAGCCACATCAATGTTTATAGCAGCAATTCATAATAGCTAATATGTGGAACCAACCTACATGCCCTTTAATAGATGAATGGATAAAGAAACTGTGGTATATATACACAATGAAATATTATTCAGCAATAAAAGAGAATAAAATTATGGCATTTGTAGGTAAATGGATGGAGCTGGAAAATATCATGCTAAGCAATATAACCCAATCCCAGAAAACCAAAGTCCAAATGTTTTCTCTGATATGCAGATGATAATTCACAATAAGTGGGTGGAAGCTAGGGAAGAATAGAGGTACTTTGGGTTAGACAGAGGGGAGTGAAGGGACAGGAGGGGATATGAGAATAGAAAGCATAGTAGAATGATTCAGACATTATTACCCTATGTGCATATATGATTACATGAACAGTGTGATTCTACATCATGTACAACTAAAAGAGTGAGAAGTTATACTCTGTTTATGTATGATGTATCAAAAATGCATTCTACTGTCATGTATAACTAATTAAAACAAATTTTTAAAAATTAATAAATAGGATAGTATCAAACTAAAAAGCTTCTTCATAGCAAAGAAAACAATCAAGAACATAAAGAGAGGACCTACAGAATAGGAGAACATTTTTGCCACCTGCACTTCAGATAGAGTATTAATCTCCAGAATATATAAAGAACTATAAAAACACAAAATAACCACAAATAATCCAATCAACAAATGGACTAAGGAACTGAACAGACCCTTCACAGAAGAAATACAATCGATCAACAAACATATGGAAAAATGTTCATCATCTCTAGCAATTAGAGAAATGCAAATCAAAACTACTCTAAGATTTCATCTCACTCCAGTCAGAATGACAATTATCAAGAATACAAGCAACAATAAATGATGCAAAGATGTGGGGGAAAAGGTATACTCATAATTGCTGGTGGGACTGCAAATTGGTGCAACCGATCTGAAAAGCAGTATGGAGATTCCTTAGAAACCTGGAATGGAACCACCATTTGACTCAGTTATCCACTCCTTGGTTTATACCCAAAGGGCTTAAAATCAGCATACTACAGTGACACAGCCACTTCAATGTTTACAGCAGCTCAATTCACAATAGCTAAGCTATGGAAACAATGTAGGTGCCCTTTAACAGATGAATAAAGAAAATGTGGTATATACACAAAATGGAATATTACTTAGCCATGAACAATGAAATCACAGCATTTGCAGGTAAATGAATGGAACTAGAAACTAACATGTTAAATAAAATAAGCCAATACCTATAAACCAAAGGCTGAATGTTCTTTCTGATATGTGGATGCTAATACATAAGAATGGGAAAAGGAGAATAGAAGTTCACTGGGTTAGACAAAGGGGAATGAAGGGAAGGGTTGGAGGATGGGAACAGTAAAGACCATAGAATGAATTGGACATAGCTTTCCTATATTCATATATGAATACACAACCAATGAAACTCCATAACATATACAATCACAAGAATGGGATCCTAATAAGTTATACTCCATGTATGTATGTCAAAATACACACTACTGTCATGTATATATCATGTATATCTAAAATTTTTAAAATGTTTTCAATATGTAAAAAAAAAATTCCTCGCCATTCTAAGTTCTTTAAATTTAATAGTAACATTTTGAGACGTTTAATATTTTGTTTGAATTTCTTTTAGCACAATGAGGGCTTTATCAAATTTCTCTAAAAGAATTTATTTCAATTAAAGTTCCTCTAAGTTACTTTAATCTTGTTTTGGGGGTACACCTCAATAGTAGAGTGCTTGCTTGGCATGTACAAGGCCCTGGGTTCAATCCTCAGCACCACAAAAATAGTGAGGAGATCCTTATTCTTCCCCACAAATAATTTTGTTCTGAAATTGATTAATGTTTAGTAAACCAACAGGATTGGTTTTTCAAAATTTAAATGAGCTGATTTAAACTAAACTAAAACTATGAGTTAGTTTTAAACTATTTCAAACTATTGCTGTTGCTACTTATTCAATCAAATTCTATATGCCAATGAGATAGTTTTTACAGAACTTTAAAATACCATTTAAAACGAGAAAAAAAACTTGCTAAATTGTTAGAGTTAAAAGTAAAACCAAATGTAAAAGAATAAAATAATATTCTTTTTTAAAATTTTTTTTAGTTGTTGATGGATCTTTATTTTTTATTCATTTATTATTTATATGTGGTGCTGAGGATCGAACCCAGTGACTCTCACATGCGAGGCAAGCACTCTACCACTGAGGTATAGCCCCAGCCCAAAATAATATTCTTAAATGCTAAATACTTTTCACCTAAATTTGATTCTCTCAAGCAGGTGATAAGTCTAAACATTACATACCTTATATTTACAATCTTCACCAGCAGATAAAATAAGATCATTGACTGAGTTCCAATCAACTTTTAAAATAATGCCATCATGAGCTTTCCACTATGGGGGGAGAAAAACAAGATATTAATTATAACTTTAAAAAAGTAAAAGTCTATTTGTATAAGAAAAGAAATTTTACCTCTTTTTTTTTTTTTTTAAAGAGGCAGGTCTCACTATATTGCCAAGGCTGGCTTTGAACTCCTGGGCTCAAGTGATCCTCCTGCCTCAGCCTCCTATGTAGCTGGAACTATAGAGGCACACTATTGTACTCAGCTCTTTGCCTCTTTCTAATGATTTTTTTGCCATCTCCTCAGGGATTCTTATTTTACTGTTCCATTTCTAACTTCTATCAATGAAAGCACCTAGCATCATGACATCCACTTTATGGCTTTTATCCCTATGAATTTGGTCAGTTGCCTAGACTCCAGATGGAAAATCACTTGCTGCTGAACTATTTCAAACTTGATATTTGTGTGATAACACTGGAATAAAAATATTATACACTCCAAAATATCAGTTGTATGCAAATCTTGCTGTCTTCTTTGTATAGTTGTCCCAATTCTGATACTGCTTTTATGCTTGTTTACTAATTTTTTCTTTTCTTTGTATCTTTTTTTCCTGTTTTGGAAACCCAGGGTCTTTCACACATGCCAAGCATTCTCTACCGCTGAACTATAATCCCAGGCTAGTTTATTTCTCTCTCTTTTTGTTTGTTTGTTTGTTTTGCTGTTGTTTTTCTTTTTCATAAACAACTTCTTTAGTACCCTCCTCATTCTCTTCTATGTATTCCCCCTAAGTTTCATTCTCTTTACCTCTGAGTCTGGTTCATAGACTACACAGAATCTTCTGTTGCATTTACCATATAATTAAAAAATGCCTTCCACACATAAACATATTTATATAAATATATATATGTATAGAGAACATACATAGAATACATATATATGGATATGTATAAGTCACTCAGAAATTGGCAAACTAGAAAGTAAACATGGAAATCTTGTTCTTAAATATAATTCATGTCCCCATTTAGCTATTATTACACATGTCATTAAGTGCTAACATAAGCAGAGTAATATAAGTAAAAAGAATTAACTTTCCTTGAAGACTTCAGGGTGTATTTTAAATGTCTGAGCCATTTCACTTCATATTATATTTTAAGGAGCTTCTCTTTAGATCCTTTGCAATTTTTTGTCAATAATATTAACAGAAGAAAATATCAAATTAGAATCAAATAACCTCAAAGAATAAGCAATAATGTATAGACTGCTTTATTCAGAATTTTAAAAATACACTTTTTTAAAAACAAATGTTTTGGTAATATATGTTTTAATGCAATAGTTCTCACAGTTAACTGTGAGAATTAATCCAATATCCTTAAATAAATGGAAAACATGAGACATACAGACATACACACAGATGATCTCAAGAGATTCTTTTCAAAGTTACAAAATAAATTTTTGCACATTCAGAATGCAACAAACAACTACTGAACTGATACCTGAATGGGTAAATTTGAGGGTAAGTGAATTATATCTGTTTAAAAAGGTAAAAAAACTATGAACAAAATATGAATTAAATTTTCCTTATAATTTTGAATACTAGCTTACATGTTATATATACATTTATATATTACATAAAATTCATAGATAACTTTCAATTATTTCTCAACTTATTAGGCATTTTATTAAATCCCTTTGAACAACAAACACCTCAAAGCTAGGAAATGTGTTTCCTTCCTTCCTTTCTTTTTTCCTTTCTTTCTAAATAAATTTAGGACAACTGTGTTTCATCTGTTTTTGTGTGTGATATTGGGGATTGCATCCAGGGCCTGATGCATGCTAAGAATACAATCTACCACTGAACTACATTCTAAACCCCTGTTATACATTCCACTTGAAATATCTAATACCCAGCACAGTGTCTAATGTATGGTATGAAATATATTTTTACTGAATAAATAAATAAACACCAACTTTCTCACTATGCAAGCAAGTTCTAGATGTGTCTGGAAGGTCTTCTAAACAGTATTCAACAAACAAAAATTAATAAAGCATTTCTTTTTATGTACAATCTAAATTCAAATGTGTTTATCCTGAAGGAAATTACTGCAGGTTTAGTTTCTCAAAAGGAATGGATAATTTGCTTTAAATTGCTACTTACATTTTAACTCCTTTTTCACTATAGCTATATTTTGATAATGAGTATTTTTCCTTCTCTCTACTACCTTCTAGCTCAAAGTTTCTACCAAATCCCTAAACTACATTCAAATTGATCAATGGTGATAGAAGCGATTCCTGATGTAAGTAGTTTCATTTATATAACCTAACTGCAAATATCGAAATTCATATAACTAGAAGCTAAAAGTTTTAGGTATAAACTAAAAGATTCAACTTGCCTTCTTTTTACTGTATAATTTCATAGCAGATTTTCAGAGAGTAAGTAATTGGTATGAAAGGACTTTGACTAGTCCTCTTTTCTCAGATTCTTCTCTTTGCTCAAATTCTTTACCTTAGTTGCACAAGGACAAGGACTTATATCTTCTATTTCTTGTTTTTCCCCACAGTTCTTAGAGTGCTCTACACGCAGTAAAAATGTAAATGCATGTAGACTATATGAAATTTACATAGCAAAATCTATACTGAAGTTATAATATAGAAGCTCAAAGTTTTACCTTCTTACTTCCTGAAATCTATATCTACTTAACTATTGAACCTAATGCTTCTTAAACACTTTTATACCCATTTATAGCCTGTCAATCTCCATCACCAAATTCCTTGCCCAGGACCTAGTCATTCTATATCTTTTTTTTTCCTGACCTCCCTAGTTGATTAAAAGGTAGAGATGGTATATTAACTCATAAATTATATAATAATAACATATATCAAAACTACTTTTTTTTGGCAATACTGGAAATTGAATATATGTTCTAGGCATGCCCTCTACCACTTAGTTACATCCTCAACCCTTTTTTTAAACTTTGAGGGTCTTGCTACATTGCCCTGGCTGGCCTTGAGTAGCTAGGATTACAGTATACACCACTATGTCTAACTACAACTACTCTGTATTGAATATTTACTACATGCCAGGCATTGTCCTATGCCCTTTGTAATTTAATTCATTTAATCCTCACAATAATCCTAAGTAGTAGGTATTGGCATTACCAACTAAGAGAACAAAAAGCTGATGCCTAAGGATACTTCATAACTGCCTAGGGTCACATACAGGTAAGTAAGTGAAGATTTGAACTCAGGTGACTAACTGGAAAGCTTATGTTCTTATTACCAAAATGACAATGTGTCATTATCAATATATGAAGAAAATCATTCTCTTTTTTCATTTTTGGTACCAGGGTTGAATTCAGAGGCACTTAACCACTGAGTCAGAGTCAATCCCCAGCCCTTTTTATATTTTTTATTTTGAGACAGAGACTAAGTTGCTTTGGGGCTTGCTAAGATGCTGGCTTTGAACTTGCAATTCTCCTGCCTCAACCTCCCCAAGTGCTGGAATTATAGGTGTGTGCCACCATGCCCAGCTTCATTCTGCCTTTTAACACGGAAATCAAATAAAAAAATCTTGATAAAGGCTTATATGTTTTCCATTCATTTGTCTGACCTTGACCTGTCTCAACTGCCTTTTTTTTTTTTTTTTGCTTGCTTTTGTGTGGTTCTCTACTTGCCCCTTTATCTTATATTTCTGAACATTTTCCTGCTTCCTGGGCTTAGAACAACCTTCCCTCCTCTCCTTTAAGATTCAGCTCCTAACTCTTCTTTCTGAATAGTACAAAAGAAAATTTGAGCTCAACACTTATCCTTAAGGTAAATGTTCCCTATTTTATTTGAAAAGTTTTAAACACATAATTTGTTCTAAGTATTATATTGACAATGACTCCTCCACTCTGAAAATATTAAGAATGCTAGACTCTAAGGAGTTCAAGTTTTTGAACATGATGATGATGATGATGATGATGATGATGATGATAAAAAACAAAGTCTAAGCAAGCTCTTAAAGGTTCATGATTTAGTTCTATTTTGTGTTAAATCTATACATTTGAGGTTGACTGCTAAATTTAAAGATAAAACTTAAAGTAGTGCCAAATCATACGACAATAACTTAAAACATTTTTATGATATATTGGTACAATGTGAGTTGGAATAAAGGGGAAATGAACTTTGCCAGAAACATAAACAGACATTCCCTGTTCTAAAATAAAGCTTTTAGACTAATAAGACCACCCAGAAGAAAGGGACTACAAGCGCCCTCTACCTCAGCAGATAGGCAGATCCTAATATTAATTTTAAAATGCCTAAGAAGTACCTGTAAAATTTTAGCATTTGGTTGAAGAGGTTTAATGATCAGCTGCTTGCCTGCTGTATAAAGAACCTTTTCTGAATCGGGGCCCCATGCTACTGAATACACTGGTGTTCCTGAAAAAAAAAAGGAGAAAAAAAATGACTGACAAACTTTCACTATTGTGCCTTATAAAAAGGGAGACTGTTAAGAGAATCAATAAAGCAATCTGGTATGTTATTTCTTCTTTTCCTACTCAATGGCCTTTTCAAATTAGAGAATATACCCTGACATTAAAATACAGACTGAGTTAATACTGACCATTAAAAATCTACTGTGAGCCATTGACATGTTGTTTGTTTTTTAAATTCATTTTTATTGGTGTATTATAATTTTAAATAATAGTGAAATTCATTATGCCATATTCATACATGCACATAATTTGATCAAGTTCATTCCCCCGCTCCCTTCCTTTCACTTCCTTCCTACCTCCTCCTCATCCACTTGCTATATTCTAGTCAAAGTCCCTTCCATTATTCTTATCACTACTTTAATTAGTATATTATAATTATTTGTATAAGCAGTATTTGTTGTGGTATAGTCATACAAGGATATAGCATAATTTGGTAAATTTCATTCTCCAGTGCTTCCCCATGCCTTCCCCTCTTCCCTCCCTCTGGACCCCTTCCTCTATTCTTTTTTGATCTTCTAATTTTGTAAGATTCACTTATTTTATTTTATTTTATTTTTTCTTTCTCTCTTCTGCACAGGAGAAAACATTAGACACTTGACTTTCTGAGTTTGACCTATTTCACTTAGCATGATGTTCTCCATTTCCATCCATTCACCAGAAAACCAAAAAAAAAAAAATCCATTCTTCTTTATGACTGAATAAAACTTCATTGTTCATATATGACATACTATACTTTTTTTCTTTTCCCACATTTTTATTGGTACATTATAGTTGTACACACTGATGGGATTTGTTGTTACATAGTCATACATGCACACGACACACAATAATATAGTTTAGAAAATATCATTCCTTAGCACTTCCCCCTCCCTCCTCACTTCCCAATTCTCTTTTCTCTACTGATCACCTTTTGATTTCATGAAATCCTCTGACTCCTTTCTTTTCCTTTTTCCCCTCTAGCTTCCACATATGAGAGAAAACATATAACCCTTGACCTTCTGAGTTTGCTTTATTTAGTTTAACATAATGGTCTCTAGTTCCATCTATTTTCCTGCGAATGACATAATTTCATTTTTCTTTATAGCTGAATAAAACTCCATTGAGTATATATACACCACATTTTCTTTATCCATTCATCCAACATACTATATTTTTAACTAATTTGGATCTTGCTGAGAAAATATGGAGTTGTCAGAAATTTCAGGTACTACACTACCAAAATATGTAAAATATACTTCATTTTTTAGAGATATCAGAAAAGCCCTGACTTATCACTTCCCATGAACAGCCATTAGTGTTTAAATTTATTCAAGGCATAAGGTGAATAAATTTTCCATGTAAAAATATATGTGGTTTACTTATATATTAATTCTCCAACCTGGGTTAAGTCCCATTCCTTATAGTACAAAAGGCAATAGAATTCTCCAGACTTCTGCTTCAGCAGTAGTCTAATGGATAGAAATCATCTCGCCATAATGCAACCTACTCTTCCTACCTATAAGACCTTAGATGGCATATTAAATATCAGACTGGGAAAACTTTTGTTATCTGTCATATATAGCTTTATCCCGAAAGCAAGGCTAAGAAGGGCTCACATATGCTATAACCAGGATAAAGTTGACTCATTTCCAGGGCAAAAGCACAAGTTGATTTACCTACCACATATTAAATTTGATATTGTTTTTAATTTTGGGTAGTAATTTAGAGATTGCGTTTTTTTGACTCATTTACATTTAAGAATAGTATTTCTTAACTTGATTACATTCTTAATTACCTAATATCTACCAGAAGACTATACTTCATGTGAGCCTGGTTTTTCTTTAAACATATATGAATACATATCTATTGAAAGCATTGGTTATATGGTAATAAATAATCTGTCCTTCACTTGTCTCATCCAGCTACCTATTCATCAGAAAAACAAGGTTATATAATCAATCTATGAATTATAGACCCCGTTATATTTACAAAACCAAGCTTTTAAAAACCATATAGGACTCCTCGGGGCTGGATTGTGGCGCAGTGTTAGCATGCTTGCCTAACATGCGTGAAGCACTGGGTTCGATCCTCAGCACCACATAAAAATAAAGATATTCTGTTCACCTACAACTAAGACAATAAAAAAAATTAAAAAAAAAAACCATATAGGACTCCTAAGTTAGACTGTTACAGTAATTGATTTTCTGTGAATGAATGAATAAAAGAATCTTTAAGGAATTTATATACTCAAGAAAATGATATCTGAATTTAATGATTTATTGGCAATCAATAAGATTTAGTTGTTTATTTAAGTGAAAAACCCAACCAGTGCTATAATCAACATGGAGTAAATTTCAATAAGACAAATGCTTTTCTTTTGTCAAAGTGTTATCCAATTCCTTTTGTGCCATTTTCTTTCTGATTAGGACATAATTCATTTGTGAGCAAGTACCAATGGTCAAGTTTAGACTCACTGTAAAACAAAACAAAACAAATCCTGAAGCATGGCTTTCACAGTTTAAATTTAAAGTTATAAAGGGTTTAATTGTCCTGTTTAGTCAATGATAATAAGGATTGTTATACATCAAAGGAACCTATAGAAACTTCCCAACCTCAGAAGGCATTCCTCCATCTTCCACACACTGGCTGACTCTAAGACCCTGAGAAACAAATTCAGGACCCCAGCAGGTAAAAGAAGATGTAAAGCACAGTTGGGATAGTAGAAATGCTTTATTCAGAGGTAGCAGCAGCCCCCAGCTTCTAGCCCCACAGGCCAAACAAAGAAAGCACATTGCCAACAGGTTACATAAGTGAGATCATATTCACAAGCAAATGTTTATGACCTTGGGAATATATCCTGAATCAGGGTGTTTATGACCTTGGGCTACATACTAAAATCATAGTTTGCCGGAATTCTTGGCAAGAGAGCCTAACTACATTTGGGGCCTGACCTACACTCGGTAAGTACATTCTTTGCAAATATTGTCTAGGAATAGGAGTAGCCAGGAACTGACCTGGACTTCAAAGTAAATCTCCAAATGAAGAATTCAACTTATTTAAAAAAAACTTTCCAGGAGATGTAAGGCAAAAGTTCAGATGTTTCAAATGTGGTTCTTGGTAAAGACTAGAAGGAAGTAGGGTAAGAAGGTACTTATCAAGATGGTAGAATTGTAGGTTCCTTCTTTACTTCCATTATTATAGTTATAGCTTTTGTGCAAAACAATAAGTTAATATATTTTAGTTTACAGGCTATCAAATCTTCATGAATACATTAAGTAAAATTATACTTCACTGGGGATGTATATTAAACTATGACAAACATCTATCCCCAAGGAAATAATTCAGTAAATACAATTCCTATCAAGTTATACCGGATGTAACTTTAGACCTGCAGTTATGGTAAAAGGCATCGCTGGGGTATAGGATGAGGAGCTAGAGATGCTTTCATCCTCCTAACTTTAACATTTAATTTGTGAACCCATTAAATCAGCTGTGAAACCATTTCCTTGTTTATAAACCTTTCTTCAGAATACTTATCTACCCTGTTGGGACAAGGAGAAAATTTATTTCCTGCTTAAATAATAATTTTTAAACAATAATGTTAAAGTAACAGGTATAGTTTATGATATAAAACCAAAATAAGAGGAAAAGTGAGATAATTCCTTTGTTACAACATGGTTTCTAACCACATTCCTTCCATCAAAATACAAGCTTTAGAAACAAATATGAAGTTTTTTATAAGTAAGCAACAGTAAATAATATTGACAGCTAAGTTCATTAGTTCAACTCTAACCACTAAAAATTCAAAATGGATATAATATCAAGAACAAAGAGAAGTCTTCATTATATTCATTTCTTACATTTAAATAAAATATTAAGTGCAAAATTACATATATTGCTATATATGTAAATTACTACTAGTAATATATATTACTATATATGTAAAAAGGAGATGAATATAGTTATATAACTTTCAGTTTGGGTAGTTCTAATGAAGATCATTATTCAAAGTGATTAGCTTCACAAAGAAAATAGCAATTCCTATTATGAAATTTCACTAGTATTTGGAACAAATCCATAACATTTTAAATATTGGTACAACCATATCTATTAAAGCATGAATTATTCCTAGTGTTATACTTTACTCTGCAAAATCAGTATGAAAATAATAAATTCAGCTTCCAGATTGAATCACCTTCAAACAAAGAGTTTAGCAAACTATTTAATAAGATGTTACTGCCTTCATTATTAACAAAAATGAGCAAAAACCAAGAAATTAATTTTATACTAGTTAAATAATTTCTTACTTCTTATAATAGGAATTTTTATTTATGCTCCATTTCAGTTGAGACACTCAAAAAGATCTTGTTTTTCTGACTTTGTACACTAAACTCATGTGACCTTTTTGACATTTTTTAAGAAACCACATGCACCTGGGGTTGTGTTAAATGTCAGGCCCTTATCTCTCTGTAAAACAAATTATCTAAATTCTTTCAACCTGTTGAAGGCATTTTAAACCACAGAAGAGGAGACAAAAATGTATTTCAATTGTTTTAAGGAAGTGCCTGGTCAAATATGTTTTTCACATTCACACTACAAAAGTATTCCCTAACAGTTGTTTTTAAGAAAGCATTTGAAACAAACTGTTCACAATCATAATGAAGCATTAGCTATCTTTACCTTGAATGTAATACAGGTCTGTAATAAGTGAATTTAAGTACAGTACTTAGAATAAGTCTGGCACTAAATAAGCACTACCTGTTAACCACTACTATTAGAAATGACTTTAAAATGCAATAAGCAACCATTAGAGTTTACTGTGCTATTCATGTTAGCAGGTACTCAATTTTTTTTGCAAAATCATTAAGAATTCAAAAACCAAGAATTATTTTGTTTACATTCTATATCAGAAAACATGTACTAACCATAATCAAATGGGAGTTATTTCAAAAACAGCAAGTTTTTAGTTATGTATGTCACTGGGTCATTACAAGAAAAAGCTTAAATAAAGTTTCTTTAGTTTCCATCCTCAGTCACTTAAGGGTCTCAATTTCCTCTACAGCATCATTTTTCTTCCTTCATCTTTGCATAACTGACTTCCAAGTTAATACTTTAGTATTTACTTCTGAGCTATTAACATATTTCCACTTGCCCCAAAGACATCTCTATACTAGAATTTCAAATTCTACAATATTCAAAAACTATTATCTCTCCACACATATTCCCTAATGTTTTTCCTTTCTGAACTTGTTACTGCTTACAAGATACTAATCTCTTTCAGCCTCTCAGACCCTTCACTTTTTAAATTACTATTGTTATTACCTTCAAACTTTAAATAGCACTAGCACAGGATCTTTCAAAAACATTCTTACTAGCCACCTCCATTTAATATTCTACCTCTTCTAATTCACATTACACATCACTGCTGAGGTAATCTTCCTAAGTCATTATCTCTTACTCTCCTACTTAACATTTTTTTAAGATTTTTGAATGATTATAGAATAAACTCCAAAACCCTTTATTAAGTATCTAAGGCTGTTAGAATCCTGGCCTCTGACAGTACTATATTCCTCAGATAGCCTACATCCTAGCCCAAAAGGTCTCCTCCCACTTACCTGACTTCTATGCCTCCTGCTCTTCTGTCTCTATGCTTTTAATCATGCTAACGACGTTCATAATTTTACTCCAAAGCCAACAAACCCATTTTCCTGATTTCTTCATCATTCAGAGCCCAGTGAAAAAGATGCTGCAATATTTGCTAGAAAACCTTTCAAGGACTTTCTCTCCATACAAAGCATTTTATCTGTCTCCCTGTCCTCCAGTGGCACTACACAGCAATGAGCATGTACTACCTTATGTTATAGTTATGTATATTTCATCTTCTTTATTAGATTCATTATATACAAGTTCCTTGTTTTATTATTCCATTCCATCATTTGAAAATAGGAGGAAATGTCTTAATGGTTTATAGTATTACTAATACTGCCAATTTGAATTCATAATTAAAATATACAGTGTAACACACTGGTCTAATTATAATTATTCCCAACCTATGTATTATTTTTTCACTAGTAAGAAGCAATAACTTCTCATACATACCAGTAAAAGTCATTTTTATAAGTCAAATATTTCCCCCAAAAAATGGAATTAATAAGCTTTCTGTTTTAAAGAACAAGGTTATTACTATGACTGTTTTCTAGGTGAACATCCAGCCCCAATTGTCAAGAAATGAATGCAGGAATTAATTTCTATTCATCAGGAAAGACGCAAATTAACATAGACATGAAGAGAAAATCATAAGGATCTTTCAACACTGTTTATGGAATTCTAAGTTTCACAATAATTTGAGTTTATGTATGTCTGTACCAAAAGTTTTTTCTTACATGGGAACTAGTAGGAAAGAAAGAAAAAAAGGGATATCATGAAAGTAGAAGAAACAATAAGGTAGAAGAATGGGAAGGGAAGGGAGGAGGGGAGAATGGAAGGAGAAAATAGGGATTAATATTGACCAAATTATGTTGTATATATGTACAAATATGTTCCAATGAAACCCACTATTCTGCATATTAATATGCACCAATAAATCAATTTTCTAAAAAATAAAAACAACAAAAAGACTATACTGGCACACTACACTGAGCTACAACCCCAACCCCAAGTGATATTTTTAATGTTTTCAATGACTATGATTTACTCAACTAGATACTCACCCCTAATCAGTACAGGAAATGCTCTAAAAGCTTCGGAATTAATTTACAGGAATATTTAGCCTATAATTGCCTTTAGATAGATTCACTAACATAAAGAAAAATCCCATGAGTATTTCATGTATTTCTTGGCTTGAATAATATGGTTACCATGGTCTATCAGATATTGTGGAAAATGAGGGGAAAAAAGTATAAATAAAAAGAAGAGATTCTAGGTTTTGAATTTAACCAAAGTAAGCCTCAATCAAGGCATTTTTGTATTCTACAATTTTCAAAAATAAAATTATCAATTATAAAACATACCTTGCTGAGCTAAAGTTGATCTAAGCATCCCAGTCTTTGACCAAATTTTAATTTGTCCATCTTCTCCAACTGAAAATAAATAAACCATTAAATTTGCATATAAAATCAACAGTATCAATATAATCCATATTTAATATCTGGACATAATTTACTCTAAATGATAGAATGCTTTAGAATTGTAAAAATTAACAGAAATTAAGCCAGGCATGGTGGCACACACCTGTAATCCCAGCGGCTTGGGAGGCTGAGGCAGGAGGATCAAGAGTTCAAAGCCAACCTCAGCAATAGCAAAGTGCTAAGCAACTCAGTGAGACCCTGTCTCTAAATAAAATACAAAACAGGGCTGGAGATGTGGCTCAGTGGTCAAGTGCCCCTGAGTTCAATCCCTAGTACCACCCCCCAAAAGAAATTATTTTAAAACAATTTTGTCAAAATACCCTAACTAAATTGTATTTTTTCCTTCAATCTTGGTAAGACCTTATTTCAAAATAAAATAAAAAGGGCTAGTGGTCACAGCTCAGTGCTAAAGTACTCCTGGGTTCAATCCCCAGTACCATACACACACACACAACACTACAACTAAGAGAAATACTTTCAGAGTAGTAAAGACTACTGTAGCCAAATTCCAGTGAGTTGGAGACTGAATGAAATGAAATAATGGACTATTCTGTTGAATAGTTCAGCTAAAAAGGAAATAAAGGGAAAATTGTAGCAAGGCAGTTGTTACGAAAGGGATTTTTGTTCTTATTTTATTTTTCATTTTATTTTAGGCAGTGCTAGGGACCAAACTCAGGGCCTTGTGCATACTAGATAAGCGTTCTACAACTGAGCTATAGCCCCAGCCTGGAATTTATTTTCCTTCTTAATGAGTGAGAAACCACATTTAGATGATGAAAAAGAAGCCACTGGAAAAGTAGTTTTAAGATACATATGAGACCACTACTTGAAATTTTAGAGTAATTAGGCAAGTGAAGAAAATAAAAGGAAAACAAATAGGAAAGGAAGTCAAATTATCGCTTTTTACAGATGATATGACCTTATACTTTAGAAGATTTCAAAAGCTCTACCACAAGACTTCTAGAGCTGACAAACAAATTTGGCAAAGTAGAAGGATACAAAATCAGCATACAAATCCACTGAGAAAGAAATCAGGGAAGCAATTCTATTTACAACAGCCTAAAAACAAAACAAAACAAACAAACAAACAAAAAAACCTGGAAATAAATCTAACCAAAGGCATGAAAGACCTCTACAAGGAAAATATACAAACACTGAAAAAAGAAATTGATGACACTAGAGGATGGAAAGACCTTCCATGCTCATAAACAGGTAGAATTAATATTGTTAAAATGGCTATATTACCAAAAGTAATCAAAATATTAATGACATTCTTCAAAGATCTAGAAAAAAAATAAT
This sequence comes from Xerus rutilus, assembly GCA_028644305.1. NCBI lineage: Eukaryota > Metazoa > Chordata > Mammalia > Rodentia > Sciuridae > Xerus > Xerus rutilus. The sequence goes on from CM053409.1 coordinate 26,311,013, forward strand.
TCTAAACTTTATATGAAAGAACTACCCAGAATAGCCAAAAATAAATACTCTATTTCAAAGGTATTACAAATACCTTATTTGAAATAAATACCCTATTTCAAAATGTATTACAGAGCTACAATAACTAAAACAGCATGGCAGTGGCATAAAAACAGACCAATAGAAAAGACAGCAAACATAGTCATCTGATACAGTCATCTGATCCCTGATAAAGACACCAAAAACATGTTGGAAAACATACAGGCTTTTCTTTCTTTTTTTTTTTTGGTGGTGCTGGATATTGAACCCAGCACCTTGTGCATATGAGGCAAGCACTCTACCAACTGAGCTATATTCCAGCCCCTATACAGGCTTTTTAACAAATGATCATAGGAAAACTGAATATCCACATGTAGAAAAATGAAACTAGATCCTTATCTCTCAACTTGCCCAAAGGCAACACAAAATGGACTAGAGAACGATGAATTAGACCAGAAATTGTACAACTGCTAAAAGAAAATGCAGGTTAAACACTCTAACATATAGGCACAGGCCCTGATTTCCTCAATAGGACTACTAAAGTGCAGGAAACAATACCAAGAATTAATAAATGAGATGGCATCAAATTAAAGAGCTTCTACACAACAAAGGAAACAAGAGTGTACACAGATAGTCTACATAATGAGAGAAGATCTTTGCCAGCTACTCCTCTGACAAAAGCATTAATATCCAAAATATATAAAGAACTTTAAAAACTTAAGAACTTAAAAAACCACCAAAAACAACACAATCGACAAATGAACTAAACAGATATTTTTCAAAGGTACAGATGGCCAATAAATAAAAACAATGTTCAATATATGAAAAAATGATCTGTAATCCCAGCACTTAGGCAGGCTGAGACAGGAGAATTCCAAGTTCAAAACCAATGGCAAGGCACTAAGCAACTTAGTGAGACCCTGTCTCTACATAAAACACAAAATAGGGCTGAGTATGTAGCTCAGTGGTCGAGTGCCCCTGAGTCCAATCTCCAGTACCAAAAATATAAAATGTTGCCATCACGGAAATACAAATCAAAACTACACTGAGATTTCATCTCCAGTTAGAATGGCAATCCAATCATCAAGAATACAAAAAAGCCAGGCACAATGGCACAGGCCTATAATCCCAGTGGTTTCAGAGGCTGAGGCATGAGGATCAAGAGTTCAAAGGCAGCCTCAGCAAAAAGTGAGGCACTAAGCAACTGGGTGAGACTGTCTCTAAATAAAATATAAAATAGGGCTGGGGATGTGCTCAGTGGTCAACTACCCCTGAGTTCAATCCTTGGTACCCACCTCAAAAACAGAATACGAACAATAATAAATGCTGGAGAGATGGGAAAAAGGAATTCTTTTAACTGTTGGTGGAATTGTAAATTAGCATAACTGTAACAGTGGTCCACTTTATGCTTTGAATATAGCCCTTGCTGCTCTGCCAATGCAACTTATTTTTTAAATGGACATGTTTCTTTCTCTTCCTCTCTCCCTGCTCCTCTCTAATCTCTCCCCACTCCCTAATCTCAGGGGAAACAGCATTACCTTTCTTCCCCATACTAAGCAGTTATCTGTCCTTGAGTACATACCCACCATAGGAACAAAGTAATCCAGACTTTGGGGTTGGTACCAGAAGATCTCAGAAATGACTATCTCCTAGATTAACAAGTGAATTACAATTCCAACAAAGAACATGTGGAATGTAGCTTTTGATTCATCTCTTTTTAAAGAGGTGCCCCTGTTCCTGCTGATGGGCAGAATCATAGCTTTTGGAACAGGAATCCCCTGTATTTCTCCTTTGCTAGCAAAGCAATAAACCTTTTTCCTTTAACTCAAAACTGTGCCCTCATTATTGGATTGTCATAAGAGACAAGGACCAAGTTTTGCAACATAACCATTATGCACATCAGCATGGAGGTTCTTCAAATGTCTAGAAATGAAACTTTCATATGACTGAGGTATACCACTCCTCCATTTACACAAAAGAATTAAAGTCAGCATACTGTTACTGATACATATATATTTATCTGTTTATCACTGTGCAATTTACAATTGTGAATTGCCTAAGTGTCCATCAACAGATAACTGGATAAAGAAAATGTTGTATACATAGTATACAACGGAGATTTATTCAGTAATTTAAAAAAAGAATGAAGTCATTTGCAGGAAAACGGATAGAGCTGGAGATCATCATGTTAAGTGGAATAAACCAAACTCAAAGTCAAGGGTCCTTTATTTTCTCCCATATGTGGAAGCTAGATAGAAAAAAGAGGAAAAGGGATCTCATGAAAATGCAAAAGAAGCCAGGCACAGTGGCACATGGTGGCGCACGCTTGTAATCCCAGCACTTTGGGAGGCTAAGATAGGAAAATCGTGAGTTCAAAGCCAGCCTCAGCAATGGTGAGGAGCTAAGCAACTCAGTGAGACCCTGTCTCTATATAAAACACAAAATAGGGCTGGGGATGTGGCTCAGTGGTCCAGTACCCCTGAGTTCAATCCCCGAAACCAAAAAAAAAAAAAAAAAAAAAGAAAAGAAAAGAAAATACAAAAGAGACCAGCAGGGTAGAGAAAAGCAGAGGAAAAAGAGGAGGATAAGTGAAGGAAGAAGGAAATGAAATTGACCAAATTATATGCATATATGAATATGTCACAATGGATCCAGTAATATGTTTATTATGCATCAATAAAATTATGTTTTTTAAAAAGTACAGGTTACAGAGGGACAATTCACTGAGAAAAGTCCTCTAACCAAAAGCCAGGTAATAGCTAGGGTAGTTTTAAAATACATACACAAATTCTCTTTATTCCACCCTTCAAAAGGTATGATTTAATTTTCTATCCTTCAGTGTGGGTTGCACTGAGCAACTTGCTTCTAATAAACTTAGAATGCGATGGCAATGATTGCTAAGTATGATTGTTAAGATTAAGTCACAAAAAATATTGTGGATTCTATCTTGTTCTTTTTTTGGATCACTAAGACAAGCAGCTGCCATGTTATAAAAATACTCAAGCAGCCTTGTGGAGAGGCTTATGTGGCAAGGATATTAGTCTCCTGCCAAAGCCAGAGAGGAACTAAGACCTCTTCTCTTGCATATTGAGCCAGGTAAGTCAGTCAGCTTGGAAATGAATCCTTCAGCCCTATTCAATCCTTATTATGACTGTAGTCTCATCCAATAACTTGAGTAAAACCTCTTGACAGATACTGAGCCGTGAAGAGTCACCCACCTAAACTGCTCCCTGACCTACAGAAACTGTAAAATACTACACGTTTATTATTAAAAGTCATGAAGTATAATCCCAGAGACTCCAAAGGCTATCAGGAGGATCACGAGTTCAAAGCCAGCCTCAGCAATTCAGTGAGATCCTAAGCAACTTAGCGAGACTGTCTCAAAATAAAATATAAAAAAAGACTGGAGATGTGGCTCGGTGCTAAGCGCCCCTGGATTCAACCTCCTATACCTACCAAAAAAAAAAAGTCATGAACTGTTAGGTGATTTGCTATGCAGTAACAGATAATATATTATGTGAAGGTGAGAATCCTTCTTCAGGGATAGGGAAGACACAAAAGGAGGATAAAATTCAGTTCGATGAAACTATTTTGAATTTTGGAATTTTAAAGAATGACAACTTTTATTTATCTCAAATTTGACGACTCTAAAAGCCTTCTTTGAACTCAAAACAATGCCAAAAAACCAAATAACCCAATCAATAAATGGGCAAAGGAACTGAACAGAGACTTCACAGAAGAAATATGAATGGTCAAAAAGCATATGAAAAAATGTTCCACATCTCTAGCAATTAGAGAAGTGCAAATTAAAACTACACTTAGATTCCATCTTACTCTGGTCAGAATGACAACAATCAAGAATATAAGTAACAATAAATGTTGGCAAGGATGTGGGGAAAAGGGTATACTTATACATTGCTGGTGGGAAAGCAGTATGGATATTCCTCAGAAAACCTGGAACGGAACCATCATTTGACCTAGTAATCCTACTCCTGTTTATACCCAAAGGACTTAAAACCAACATACAAGTGATGCAGCCACATCAATGTTTACAGCAGCTCAATTCATAATAGCTAAGCTATAAAACCAACCTAGATGCCCTTCAACAGATGAATGGATGAATAAAATGTGTACACACACAGACACACACAGATACACACACACACACACACACACACACACACACACAGGAATATTACTCAGCCATAAAAAAGAATGACTTTATGACATTTACCAGAAAATGGATGGATCTGGAGACTAACATGCTAAGTGAAATAAGTCAATCCCCAAAAACCAAAGGTCAAATGTTCTAATATGTGGAGGCTAACACACAAAGAGGTGGGGGAGGGGAAAATAGAAGTTCATTGGATTAGACAAAGGGAAATGAAGGGAAGGCAGCAGCAAAAGAAGTAAGAATGATTCTGACATAGCTTTCCTATGTATATATGTATGAATACATCACAGTGAACCTCTACATCATGTACAACCACAAGACGGGTCCTAACTAGAATAAAATGTACTCTCTGACATATGTTTGTATATAACTAAAAAGAACAAAAACTTAAAAAAATACAAAAAGCCTCTTTAACAGAACTGTCTCTAAAAGAAAGAAAAAAAACTAACAATATGAGGGGCTCTGCATCCACTGCAGACTGCACTATGATGCTGGGCTCACGTGCATTCCAAGGTGAGAGGCCTGCTGCAGGCCAGATAGCCTAGCTTGCGCCAAAGAGCTCTTCCTGGTCAGATTCAAGAAGAACCTAGCAAAAGTGAACTTAATGAAATCAATCCATTTGTGAGACCCATGAAAATGTTCTTCATTGAAGAGTGTATGCTTGGTTTTCTTTGTCATCACAAACTCCTGTTGTTGCCTGGGCCTTTCCAGCACCCAGTACAAATGGCTGGAGCAGAACATCAGCTTGTATAGGTCCATCACCTTGACCCTGGCAGCATGCTGGGCTATCAGTCTCAAGGTCAATTGATTGTGGATTCCATCTGGTCCTTCCTAGAGGAAGAAGGAGGCCTGCTTACTTTTATAAGAACTTGGGAAGTTCATTTTGAAAATGCCAAAGTGCTCATTGCAAATGTCCTTAGAGAAGTTGCAATCAGTTTCAAGGGTATCCAGTTGCTGCCACAAGAGCCTCCATCCCCAAAACTCAAGCTGCTCTGTAGCAGAAGAGTACACAGAGGCTGATATTCTCTAGGAACTCTAAGAGACAAAGCACCTGTGGAGTACCTGGTATCAACCTAATAGAGGTCTTAAATGCAGGATGAGGAAAAGATATTGCAGTGACTAAAGACATATCACCCTGTCAAGTTTCCTAAGGGGAGATGAAACAAAATGACATTCCAATATGGGAACTGTGCCTAGGGAGGGTAAATGAAGAAGAGGTACAAAGATGTTAAACATCCAAGTGTGGGATGACTATTCTCGGCTTTCCTGTCAAATATATAAAAATGCATACATATACTATTTTTCATTTTTTTAAAATTATTTTGAGTCAGGGTCTTTTTTAAGATGCAGAGAGTCTCACTATGATGCTGAGACTAGCTTCAAATTTGTGATCCTCCTGCCTCAGCCTCTTGAGTACTTGGGTGGTACAGGCATGTACCACCACACCTGGCTTATCATTTAGCTTTTATATGGAAGGATACTATAGGTGGAAGTGCTAGCAAAAGTTCAAGTCAGCCTCAGCAATTTAGCAAGATGCTATCTTAAAAATAAAACATAAAAATGACTAGAAGCTGGCTGCGGTGGCACACGCCTGTAATCCCAGCACTGTGGGAGGCTGAGATAGGAGAATCACGAGTTCAAAGCCAGCCTCAGCAACAGCAAGTTACTAAGCAACTCAGTGAGACCTTGTCTCTAAATAAATCACAAAATAGGACTGAGGATGTGGCTCAGTGGTTGAGTACCCCTGAGTTCAATCCTCGGTACCAAAAAAAATGACTGGAGATACATCTCAGTGGCAAAGCAACCCTAGGTTCAAACCCTAGCAACAAAAGAAAAGAATAAGTTGACATTTAAAATAACATGAATGAAACTGAAGGACTTCATAGTAAGTAAAATGATCCAGACACAGAATGAAATATATATTCTATGTGTGGAATCTGGGGGAGAAAAAAAACAAAAAAACATTGAATGTTATAGAGAACAGTGATTACTAGAAGACAATAGTTAATAGTACTGCATCATATACTAGAAATTCCAATGAGAATATAATTGTAGGTGTTCTTACTGCAGAATGAATGCAACATGATGGATTTCATTAACACATATCCACTATACATATTGAGATTTGGTGTGATATTTCCATATATGCATACACATGTACTGATAATGTCCAACCCCCCGTCTTCCACTTTTTTTTTTGGGTAACAGGGATTGAACTCAGGGGCACTTGACCACTAAGCCACATCCCCAGTCCTAGTTTGTATTTTTCTTAGAGACATATTCTCACTGAGTTGCTTAGCACCTCACCATTGCTGAGGCTGGCTTTGAACTTGCAATCCTCCGGTCTCAGCCTCCGGAGCCCCTGGGATACAGGCATGCACCACCATGCCTGGCTCCTCCTTCCACTCTTGATGCCCCTGAACCCTTCCCAGCCAGAGTCAATACTCTATTTTCACATCAATTTTATTTTAGCTGCCATATATAGTAGCCAGCATGTGATACTTTTCTTTCTGTGTCTTTTGTCACTTAGCATTACATTATCCAGTTCCATCAAAGCTGCTGAAAATTACAGGATCTCATTTTTGTTTATGGCTGGATAATAATACACCACTGTGAAAACATAATGTACTTTCTGATGCATATGTTAAATTACTTACCTACATCACTAATTTTTCTCTTTGTATGTATTCCTAAACATAGTTACACAACTTAAATTCATACAACAAAACAAAGACTAAATTAGAAAAAAAAGAAAACTAAAAATATAAAACTTTGAATTATAACATTTATATAGCAGCCTAGATTCTGTGAAAAATTATTTGCTATCACACAGTGAAAGATTTTATTAAATCTTTCATTGCTAAGTGAAAATATTCTCTTTCTGTTTCTTTGAAATTTTTCTTTAAATATTCATTTAAAATGTCACTTTAGGGCTAGGGGATACAGCACAGCGGTAGAGAACTTACCTAGCATACATAAGGCAGCCCTAGGTTCAATCCCCAGCACCAATTTTTAAAAAGTTATTTTTGCAAATAACTTACCTGTAACTAGTGCTGTACCTTCATAATTCCATCTTCCTGCAAGTACTGCTCCACAGTGAGCTTCTACACTTTTCTCTACTCTTCCTAACTTAGAAATCAAATGAAATTTACCTAAAAAATCGGATTTGAGAAATTTGTTTTATTAATTTATTCAATACACAAATATCTGTTGAGCATCTACTACTAGAATAGTTAGCTTCTGGGCATAAGATGAAACAATATAATTATTCTTAATCTCAAGGAAAACATAAATCTAATGAAAAACAGGCACAAAAAGAGAATTATAAAACCTAGAAACAAGTGGTATAATAGACATGTGTATTAATGCTATCATGGTTCAGAGGGACAGTGAAATTCTACTACAGTATGAGTAAGGTATACCAAGAGAAATGTCAATAAACCCTTATATTTAAGCATAATTTTACATTTTTATTTTCTTTTTCAGCTACAGAACAGCTGAAAAAGGTACAAAGAATAAAAACCGAAATAGTTATATAAATAATCCCAGGTTTTTAAAATGCTTGCCTTATATGATTTTATACCGTTAATCAGGTACCAGGACAAAAAATAGGCCAAGTACTTAGATGGTGTCCTCCAAAAGTTTGTACATATACAGGCAAAAAGTTTAAAACAACTTTAAAAGACATAAGTTAAACTATACCAGATGTCAAGGGGGAAAATCAAATATGCAAAAATAAGTGGTACAGAAAGACAAAGTATCCATGTGGTTTTTGAATAATCATTAAATCTAGCAATATATAGACAGTAATAAAACAAAAAAGTATAGTGAATATACAAAGTTTTCCCCAGAATACATATATACATGTTCATATGTGCATATATACATATATATAAAAGAATATATAAATATATGCAATAAAAGAATTTGATTAGCTGCCTAATCAAATTTCAACTAAGGATTTATTCTGTTTAAAACCGCTTTTAACATACACCTTTGCAAGATTCATTAAAATATATTTAAGAGCTGGGAATGTGTATCAGTAGTCAAGTGCTTGCCTAAAATGCAGAAAGCCCTGGGTTGAACACAAAAGTTTTATACACACACACACACATACATATATCTCCAACCCAAATATGTATATATGCGTGTGTATACACACACACACACACACACACACACACACACACACACACACGGCAGATGCTTAAGATAGCTTTAGACATTCAATACCTAGCACCACCTACTCATTTTCACCAAAAAAAGTTATTCTCCCTTTTCTATACAAAGGATACTTTATTTATAGCTAATGACAATGAAAAAATTCTGAGAGTCCTAAATTTAATTACAAAAGGAAGGGGACAGAAAGGAATAGAGATGGGAGGTGGTTAATCAGAAATAAGCTACAGGCCAAAAAGAACAAAAGACTATTTTATATTCTTGAATATATTTTAAAGGCTTTTTAAAAATATCCTATCCTGACCTGTTATATGCTACCACATCCCTGGCAGGCAACCTACCTATCTCAAAGTCCTTACCACTTTGGGTAATCCTGCCCCTCTACTAAACAGCCAAGGTAGGGTCAGTGGAAATAACTTGAACCTTCTCTCACCAAACTTTCATTATAAAGTACTCTGGTCTTTAGATACAACAGACATTTTTCTACCTGGCACCTATGTTTGCTGCTGGTGGCTAAAGGAATTTGTCCCAGGACTAGTTCTTTCTTTCTGGTAAGCATCTTTATGGTTCAATAAATTCTCGTATTCCAGAGATCTCTTGGTCTCAAGAATTTTGACTTAATACCCTGTTAAAGTATGTTTTAAGTTTTGATTCCTTTCAGGACCAGGGCCGTATCTTACATTTTTATTTGCAACAGTACTTTTACATAATCAGTTGGTTAAAATTAACCAACTCAGCAGCCCAAAACATAAGCTACTTTGACATTCTTTCTTTCCCATTAATTTTAATGTCTTCTCTCTTCATTCATTTTCTAGGACCTCAAAAGAAGCTATCTTATCTCGCATCTAACAATTCACTAGCAACATCTACTCCCCCCACTTCCTTTTAACTTCATATTTACTGCTGTGTCATTTTTTCTAATATAACAAGATTATTTTGAATTCAAATTCTAATTCTTTATTAAATTAGAATTAATTTAATAATTAATTCTGTACTAATTCTTTATTAAAAACAACTTAAAATTAATTTATATATGTTTTCCATATATTACTTTATAAACAAAATACAAGGGGAAAAAGTCTCAAAAGAGGCAACTAAAGATCACATATAGTAAGCAGAAAGCTCATCCTTTATTTACTTTATTCAGATGTTTCATTAAATGTTAGCATGTCTAATATATAACATCCACATAATAAATAACTGTTGAAGATAATATATGAATCCATGAAAGAAATTAACCAAATAACTCTTGACTAAAAACACAGAGTCCAAAACTTATCTTTCAACATATTCTAATTCTTAAAAATTTTATGTATTTACATCACTGATATTTCTTACCCTAAAATATCTAATAATGATTTTCTGACAAATACTAACATTACTCATGTTACCCATAACCTCAAAGAAAATACATCCTGGAAGAACTGAGGTTTCTGGTTTTGGGATTTTTTGCACAGATTTGGCACACTATAAATATTTGGTCTTTGTATTTTGTCAATTGTCATAAACTGCTTAAATGGCATACCCAGAGTATAAAGTATAAATGTAGAATTATATAAATCAAATATGGAAAAGTCCATATTTATCCATTTAACTACTTGCGCTCTTCTCTACAACCTTCTCAGCTTTTCTCTACAACTAGTTATGGTATGCTTTCTTGCTTTATATAGTAGGGTATTTTTTTATACTCTCTTTTCTCTACAACTAGTTATGGTATGCTTTCTTGCTTTATATAGGAAACCTAAAAATAAAATTAAATATTATGACTTCTCAAGAGTCATGACATATTTTTCTTTATTACTCTTATAAATTTATCTTTTAAATTACATTTTTTTACATTAGACTTTTTTCCCTATCAGAAAAAATCCAATGAGAAGTAGAGAGCCAAGGAATTATTAGTTTATAGTGATTAAGTAATCTGAATAATTCATAGAAACAGACAACAAAAATTATCAAGACTATTTTTACTGTTCAAACTCACCAGATAAAAGTCAATCCTCATATACTACTGAGTTTAAAAAGAAAAATGTAAAGAAAACATAAGATACTGTATGTGTAATTTTAAAAAGTTGATATGAGAACATATACATCTACTTTTGCCTAAAGAAATGTGAGGACAAACCAGAACCAAAAAGACTGGTTACTTACAGGGAATAAATAGAGTGTATAGAATTGGGTGGATAAAGGTAGTGACATTATTTTGACTATATTTTTATATAGTTTTGAGTTTGCTTCATAATTGTTTACATAAATAAAATACACTCAAATCAATAGGATGAGGAGGAAGAAATTTCAGATAGAAAATAAAAATAAATGTAACTATTTCAGATGAATAACATTATACACTTAAGCAGGGGGCAAGTGTAAGTAACTCCAGAACACAGAACTTTGACTCTATGGCCTCAATCAAAAATGAAGTGTAAACAGATATTAAACCTTGATTTTTGCAGTAGTATGGGTTATCAATTCAGCAACCAAAGTGTATTGTAGAATTAGGCAAATATGTAAAGATACTGATAATAATGGAACCAGACTTCCTCACTGTTCTCAAATATAGAAAAAAAAAGACTAGGCCAGCCACGGTCTCCGGCGCCAGCTACGCCGCGGCCGCTGTCACTATGGCCCATTACAAAGCCGCCGACTCGAAGCGTGAGCAGTTCCGGAGGTACTTGGAGAAGTCGGGGGTGCTGGACACGCTGACCAAAGTGTTGGTAGCCTTATATGAAGAACCAGAGAAACCTAATAGTGCTTTGGATTTTTTAAAGCATCACTTAGGAGCTGCTACCCCAGAAAATCCAGAAATAGAGTTGCTCCGCTTAGAATTGGCAGAAATGAAAGAGAAATATGAAGCTACTGTAGAAGAAAATAAAAAACTGAAAGCAAAGCTTGCTCAGTATGAACCACCTCAGGAGGAGAAGCGTGCTGAATAGGATTCTTCTCAGTTGAAAAGACACTGAAAAAATGGTTTTGTATGACTTGAATAGTTTGTATAGTATATAATCCTTTCTGAACAGATGCTATAAAACTCTTTTAATATGTTAAATTCACACTTTAACTGTTATAAACACATATACTTAGAATCACCAATAAAAACTCAATATAACTTGCTTTGGGTCTTAAAGCAGAAGAATCCAAAGTGAATCCTGAAAAAAAAAAAATTAAACAGCCATCTAATTCATTACCTTAAAAGATATCTATTAGTCTGATAAGGAATAATGGTACTAGTTGTATTTTAGTCAAGGAAGATTAGCATGGGAGGTATTCATTGGTTTAGTTCAGGATATGAGCATAGATAGAATCATTCTCGACAATGAAGGTACAGTGTTTATATTCTCTTTAGGCAGCTGGAGAGATCTGTGTGACAAGATGCTTTTGCATGGGTTCCCACGAATCATCTTCTCTTATTTATATAATGCAGAACAAATAACTTCTTTGCCACCACTTTGCCTTAGATAACTGTGTGTGTGCCAGTTTGAACTGACACCACGTTTTCCTTCTATGCAATCATGCCCTATCTGATAATGTTGCCTTGCTTTGCTGTGTGCTTTATTGAGTCCTAGTTGCACATTAGCCTGTCTGTTTTTCACTTTGCTTAATAATGCAGTTACCCTGATTGTAATTTATATAATTTTAAACAGGATCACACTTTATTACCCTGCCTTACTTAGTTGCTTAGTTGAGCACAGAAATAATATAAAATTCTGGTTCATGCACAAACTGGAATGAGAGGAATGAGCCATATATCATGGTCAATGATGGGTATAATTATATAGCGCTTTTTTCCCCTCAAAATATTTTTCTAGTTTTGAATTCATTTTATCTTCATTATCCCTGTGAAGTAGGTAGGGCAAGTATGAGGGGAGGTTGGGCACTGAATTTTTAGGCCAAAGATTGATATTACTACAAACTATTTGCTAACTATAGAACCTTGGGCACATCAGTTAACTACTCTGAGATTCACTTTCTTCATCTGTTAAATGAGAAGAATGTCTGTGCTGCCTACCTCACAGGGTTGTTGTGAGGGTCAAATGAAAATGTATGTGAAAGATTTGTAAATGGTAAACCA
>CM053409.1:26323949-26426417 GCA_028644305.1 Xerus rutilus
ATATTACTACAAACTATTTGCTAACTATAGAACCTTGGGCACATCAGTTAACTACTCTGAGATTCACTTTCTTCATCTGTTAAATGAGAAGAATGTCTGTGCTGCCTACCTCACAGGGTTGTTGTGAGGGTCAAATGAAAATGTATGTGAAAGATTTGTAAATGGTAAACCAAAAAAAAAGAAAAAAAAAGACTAAAATTAAAACTGTGGTATTTAATTAGAATTGATGTTATAATCATCAACTCATGGTTTAGACAGCAAACACACCCCACTGAAATGAACACAGCATTGTTATCTTGGCTTTTAAATATCCTTAACACCAAAAACAGAACAGGTCTCCTCGGAAAATGGCTGATTTGGGGGCTGGAACCAGGAAAGGACAAAATAAGCCTAAAACACTTTTTAACAGCAAGGAAATTTTCAAATGACAGTATATACAAACAAAAAACACTGTAGCTGCCTCCATTGATGGGGCTCCCCCTGGTCAAAACTGGTACAATTTTAACATCAAGATTTTAAAATGATAGTAATAGAATATTCATGAAATAAAATAAGAATCTATAAGTCTAATCTGATATAAAAAATAAAATAAGTAAATGGGCATGGGACGAAACCTCTTCCTTGGAATAAATTATAAATTACCAACTATTCAATATGGAAGAAATCATGAACACAGAAAACCACCATTTGGCAACCACCTTATTAATAAATGATTTAGCCAAGAATCATCAACAGATGCTAAAAGAGTAAGAGGAAATCTAAGGAAGGAGAACAGTTTTATAATCTCAAAATATTCTTTCACAAATTATTTATTAAATGGGAAAAATAGTAACTTTACAGTAAATTAACTTAGTAAACACAACCTATCAAGTAAAGCTAACATAATCAATAATGGGTCAAAACCAACATCATGAATCGCCTAATCTGGTACCCTGAGTATTCCTGGTAAAAATGTATAAATTGAATCTAATCATAAGAAAGCATCAAATAAATACAAGTTGAAGGACATTCTATGAAATAACAGGTCTATATTTTTCAAAATTATCAAGATCACACAAGAAAGACAGAAGAGTTATTCCATATTAAAGGAAGCTAAAGAGATATAACAAAAGCAGTATGCTATCCTGTACTAGAAAAAACAAAATTCTACAATAGGTATTGTTATGACAACCATTAAAATTTGAATATGAACTATAGATAATAGTATTGTATCAATGTTAAATTTCCTGATTTTGATGAATGTATTGTGGTGATATAATAGAAAATATTTATTCTTAGGAAGTGCATTAATGTACTTATGGCTAAAGGGGCATGTCTACAAATTACTCTCAAATCTTTCAGAGAAAAAAATGTGTATGGATGTGTGTACAGAGAGAAGAAAGAAACAAAAATAAAAAATATAGGACAAGCCAGGTGCAGTGGCACTTGCCTATAATCCCAGCAGCTCAGGAGGCTGAGGCAGGAGATCAGTAGTTTAAAACCAGCCTCAGCAAAAGCAAGTCACTAAACAACTCAGTGAGACCCTGTCTTTAAATCAAATACAAAATGAGGCTGGGGATGTGGGTCAGTGGTTGAGTGCCCCTGAGTTCAATCCTGGGTACCCCCCCCAAAAAAATATGGGTCAAAATGATAAACCAGTCAATCTGTAATAAAGAATATGCAGAAAAATTTGTGCAATTTTCACAACTTTTCTGTAAATGTGAAATTATATCAAAATAGAAAACTTTGTTTTGGTTTAAGTGAACCTTTCACTTTACCATCCGAGGTAAAATTAAATTCTAGCTGTGATTACCAAGGGCTTTCACATATATATCTCATTTAACCATTTCAGAAAAATAAGTTTAATAAAGAAAAAAGACTTTCTGCTAATGAAGTGCAATCTGACACTAGTATTAGCCATAACATCCCTTCCCTTTCCACCTCTTCTCCTTTCTCTTCTCTTTTCCATGTAGTAGTCTTAGGCTTGACATGCTCAATTAGTGTCCTATTCTCTTAATTAAAGTGATTCACATGAACCAGGCTCACACAGGACTCTCTCTGAAACTTAACTACAAAAGGTATTATGGAGCCAGGCGCGGTGGCGCAAGCCTGTAATCTCAGCACTTAGGGAGGCTGAGACAGGAGAATCACGAGTTCAAAGCCAGCCTCAGCAATAGCGAGGTGCTAAGCAACTCAGTGAGACCCTGTCTCTACATAAAACACAAAATAGGGCTGGGGATGTGGCTCAGTGGTTGAGTGCCCCTGAGTTCAATCTCCAGTACCAAAAAAAAAAAAAAGTATTATGGATGAAGCACCTTTTCTGCTGACATTTCTTTTCCAGGACAATGAACCTTAGGCTACTGGGCACCATCATGCTCACCATGATGGTGTGAGACCTATGTGAGAGATGGTAAGAAAGAAGCTTGATATAGCTGTGCTTGAATATCTACCCCTAGAGTCAGGTAAACCAGAAAACTCCATTTGTTCATGTTAGCCAAGTAAGTTCTGTTACTTACAGTGAAGAAACCATAACTGAAGTACCCCTAACTGACATAGTAGGTCAATGTAATACAGACTAAAAATAGTTCAAGTATTTCTAAATAAACAAAAATTAAAACAATAAAATAAAAATGAAAGTAGGAAAATCATGCTTTCTATTCACAAATAATAAAACTATGGTCAAGTTAAATAAATATTCAACTCTGTAAGTGGAAATTAATATATGCTAGAAAATAAAGGATATATTTAATAAACTGATTATGTCCATCCATATTTTTCTAGTCTGGTTGTTAATTTAAATATGAAGAAATTACAAAGCAAAATTATGAAAACAGCTAAATTCAGTTCATCAGAGCACAGTGAAAATAAAGCCAAAGGCCCACATTCAATCCAATATACGCTACTTTAATTCACTGTCTTTCATAATAATAATTCTATGACCCAAACCAAACGACTATACAGAAAATAAACATGTGAATGAAGGCACGCAGATTTCCAATTGCCAGTTTTGCAAAACAACTGAAAACATGTTATACATGACATACAATACTTATTTAAAACTTACCATCAGAACTTGTGAGAACAAAGCTTTCTGCTTGTGTCTGTTTCTTTATGCCTAAACTTTTTGGAAACCAGTGAAGATCTATAGGGTAAATATCATCAGGAAGCTTTACTATTTGACATGTTTCACTGGTTAACAAGTTCCACTTCACTATCTGGTGATCATCACTACATGAATATAATTCTTCAGCAGTAGTCCAGCCCACACAGCTTACTAATTCTTGATGTAACACCTTATTAAGGAGGCATAAAACACACAAAAAACATAAAGCACACAAGTCTTAAGTCTTAATAATTCACAGATGCAGATTATGAGAAAGAAGTAAAATATAAAATGGATAAAGTTTTCAAGCTTCTAAATGTTTTGTTTTTCATGTTTGTTTTGTTTTTTTGGGTTTTTTGTTTTTGTTTCTGTTTTTTGTTTTGGGGGAGGGGGGCGGGTTTGGCACCAGGGGTTGAACCCAGGGGTGCTTAGCCACTGAACCACATCCCAGCCCTTTTTATTTTTTATTTCAAGACAGAATCTTGTTAAGTTGCTGAGGCTGGCTTTGAACTTAGAATCCTCCTGTCTCAGCCTTCCAAGAAACTGGAAGGCTGTTTTTTAATTTATGATTTTGATATTTTTCTATGTAAAGGAAATTAAAAATCTACCAAAACAGTCATAGGAATGGAAAGCAAGGAAGACAGCCAGATGCCAAAGAGAGGATTTGACTACATGAACATTTAAAACTTAAATTACAAAATAATTCTTTAAACAAGGCCAAAAGATATACAAAAGAAACTTAATAGATTAAAAGGGAGGAAATGATCTACACTTAATTGTTGAGGACTAGGTGGGAAGAAAGGGAACTACTATATATGTGTATAGCATACATATGTATCAATTATTAGAAAGCACATATTACTTCAGTTAAGTAAAACAATATATCAAGTACTAAAAGACTAAAACTTAAGTAAAATATTCCCTTAAATAACACAGTATAACAGTTTACCTAGGGAAAAACCCATAGCTTAAAAGCTGAAACTAAAACTATCTCAAAATTTTTTTTCATTTTCATTTTAGTTATTTATTTTTAATTGACAATACCTTTTTTTTTTTTTTTTTTGCGCTGTTAGGGATCAAATTCAGAGCCTCATGCATGGTAGGCAAGCGCTCTTACCATTGAGCTACATTCCCAGCCCCCCAATTTTTTGATGAGAATTAATTTGACTGCAATTTACTGTATTTACAAGATGAATAAAATATGACCCCTAAAATTCTTTTTTTCTTTTTTGGTACTGAGGATTCAACCCAGGTGCACTTTAAAACTGAGCTACATCTCCAGCCCTTTTTATTTTTTATTTGAGATAGAAGGTCTTGCTAAATTGCTGAGGTTAGCCTCAAACTTGCAATCTTCCTGCCTCAGACTCTCAAGTCACTCGATTACAGGGACCTGCCAAATTCTTCAACCCATTTTTTTCAGTCTCTGATTTATTATAAAATTTCTATACATGTTGAGATGCTAAAGTTGCTCTTACATCCTCCATCAAGACAAGTTGCTTATCCTTGTAGAAATGTGCACCTAGAAAAGATTATTTTAGTTTGTCATTTACAACCAACGTTTTTTTCTTCTTTACATTTGAACTGGAGACTTGCTGACAAAATACAGGGTCATACATTTGAGAAAATATTAATAATTGCCACCTTCCCTTATGAAATAATAAAGGTCTCACTGCTCAGATTTCTCCAGCTTGTTCTCTACTTTATCAAGAATGCAAAGAAATTGAGCAAAATTCAATGAACACATTAGAAATTATTCAGTTAAAAAAAAAAAGCTTCACTGGGCATGGTGGTGCACATCTGTAATGTATGCAACTAAGGCAGCTAAGGCAGGAAGATCACAAGTTCAAGGCCAGCCTCAGCAAATCAGCAAGGCCCTAAGCAACTTACTGAGACCTGTCTCAAAAAAAGAAAAATTAAAAGTGCTGGGGATGTGGCTCAGTGGTTAAATGTCCCTGGGTTGAATCCCCAGTACCAAAAAAATAAAAAAAATTTTAAAAGCTTCTCTTTAATATCCTACTAGACTAAACAAAAACTACTTTTCAAGTACTTAAGTACAATACTTGAGTAAGAAAAATGTCAATAAAAATTTGAAATTAAGATTCAGAGCAAAGAGTTTGCTCTGGAGAAATACCTACAATACATGATCTCAAATATTTGAAAAGTGATTTAGTTAAACTGCCATTAAAGGTATAAAAAATAAGTCCATTCTCTACCTATAATACAAAATAGAAGAAAACCTAATAATTTTATAAAATGATTACAATGAAGTTTATAAGTATTAAAAGGATATGTTTTGGTTCTTTTAAAAGAGATATCTTCAGTCTCATGTTTCCACTTCCAGCAAATTTTTAAAATACCACTTGGATTGTATTCACTGTAGAAAGAAAAGAAGAAAAAAATGTCAGCATTAAAAACAAACATGTGCACAAAAACAATAACAAAAACAAAAAACAAAAAAAACTATCTTTGCATCCCAAGGAGCACCACAGTACCTATAATTCTTCTGGCATCAAATAGGTGGAAAAGAGGAAGAAAACTAGTAGATATGCTGATCTGCCAAGAGATGATACAAACCCTGGGGATGAACCAAAGGGGTTCTCTGTAATTTGCCAGAGACTCCTACTAATCCAGAATTATTAATCCTACTTAGTAAATCTGTCAGGTAAAGAAATACCGAAGGCTGTCCTGAGGCCAAATCAAAAGATTCTTCAAACTGGGAACTTCTCAATCACAGATCAATTTGATCCTTCTAATAGATATCAATTAAACTCTTAAGGTCTGATGGAAAGCTAAACCACATTTTTAAAGGCCTTAATTCTACACATGGAAATAATATAACATTATCAACCTAGTGCCTCAATCTGAAGCTCCATCTGTTATGAGAAGATACACTGCCCAACGGTTATGGCTACCATAATGGCAATGTGAAAAAACAAGTGAATTACTTAAGAAAGAGGTAATAAATTGCTTAGAAAAATTATTTAAGGCTCAATGCAGTGGTGCATGTCTGTATTCCCAGAGACTTGGGAAGCTGAGGCAAGAGGATCAAGATTGAGACCTGCCTGGGCAACTTAGCAAAACCCTGTCTCAAATAAAAAATAAAAAGGGCTATGGATATAATTCAGTGGTAGAACGCCCTGGGTTCAATGTCCAGTGCCACCACCAAAAAAGAAAAAAAAATATTATATAAATTAAGTGTGGTGGAGCACACTTGTAATCCCAACTACTTAGAAGGCTAATGCAGGATTATCCCTTCAGCCCAGGAGTTTGAGGCTAGCCTGGGCAACATAGTGAGATCCCATTTCAAAGAGAAAAAAAAAAAAAAGTTATATAAAAAAAAATCATAGTATCATTGCCAAAGGAAAATTTGGAAAAAAGAAAATTAACACTCTCCAAATAACCACAGCATCAAAAGATACAAGTGAAAAACATGCTAAATTATCTGAGTACAATTTACATTTACAGAATTCTTTCTTAGCAACATCACTAACCTAAATAGAAAAAAAATCAAATTAAAGTTCAATTAAAGGGGGAAAAAATCTCTTTAACAAGTCCAAAATTAACTGATAACTCCATCAGAGGAGGTGCTTACTATAGATAATAATTCAATAGGTCTCCCTTAGATAATTTCTTATTCTCCTTAATACAGGAAGACTTTTTTGTATCAGCAAGGTGTAAATACAGCTATATTCCAACGCACTATTTTTCACTTCTCTCTCTCGGAATTTTCTTTGGGTGATTCTCTTCAACTTTAAAAGTATGAAAGTATGGTAGCACAACCAAAGCTACAATACAATCAACCCCAGGCATACTTCCCAGGTTCATTTCTTGGTCCTTAGGAGCTACCCACCTTCCTCAAAACTCCTTTTTCACCTCCATCAGACTGCCAAAGAACGATAACATTTTATACAGAGCTGCTTCTTTATAATAATTCAAATTTACTCAGATTACAAGAATCTTAAAAGAATAAAGAGAGGAAAAAAATATTTGCTTCTGGAAATAACAAACACAACAGACAAGGAAATACATATAAAACCAGAATATAATGTTATTATCAGAAACTTAAAAGATTTGGCAAAGGCATGATGATTTTACATCAGAAAACCTCAAAATTCTGATATCTATAATAATTATTTCCAAAAGAAATCATAATACCTTTTTTAAAATTTTTTTTTGAATTTTTTTTTAGTTGTAGATGGACACACAATAGCTTTATTTATTTATTTTTATGCGGTGCTGAGGATCGAACCCAGTGCCTTATACTTGTGAGCCAAGTACTCTACCACTGAGCTACAGCCTCAGCCCCACCTTTTACATAGTAAAGGCAGTATGGTTTTTGTAAGAAAGGACTAACCAACTATTCAGACACATGGTGCCAAGGAATTAAAGAAAAAGGAAAGTGGTATCCTAACACCGGGAAGATTATCCCTTGTTCAGAATAATCTTCCCCATGCATTCCATTTAGTTTAGATCATTTGTGTGAATAACATGTGCATTCTGATACTGGATTGAATAAAGGAATAAGAGGAAAATAGTAGTATAGCACAGCCAATTGAGGAACATCCTAAATGCTGTACTGAGGTGTTTATATCTACCCAAAGGCTTTGGTCACCTACAGTCTAAGAGTGGTACTGGAGCAGTGAGGTGGGGCAGATAATAGAAAAATTCCAGGGCACATATATATAACTTTACAACATTACATCAGGAACAGCAACTATGCCTTTGTACTAAAAATCATTTAAAAGTTCTTTGGCCCCATGTAGGTCAACATTTATGAGGCTTGACAAGAAAAATATGCCTAGCAAAATCTGACGTTCCACCCAACCACCAAAATACACTCCAAATCTTCTCAGCACCTCACCATAATTCAAAGCCACAATCATTCCCTGCCTCAATTATTGCAGTAGACCCAGAAGTGATTATTTCTGCTCCTACACTTAACCACTTCAATTCTTCTAAATATACCCCAGCAATGCCATTAAGGCTAACTCAGAACACAAAGGCCAAAATGACTAAAACACAGTAAGTAAAGATACTCGCAGGAAATTAGGAAGGAAAAGGGGATACAGATCATGTAGGGTCTTGAAAAGTCACAATAAAATCTTCAATTTTCCTTCTGAATGAACTTAAGAATCCAGTAGAGGGGTTATGAACAAAGGAAGTATGTGACTATATACAGAAAAACACAGTGGTGCCTGATGTAAAACCCAGCTACTTGGGAGGCTAAAACAAGAAGATTGCAAATTCAAGGCCAATCTGGGCAACTTGGTGAAATTCTGTCTCAAAATAAAAAATGAAAAGGGCTGAAGATGTAGCTCAGTAGTGGATGGCCCCATGGTTCAATCCCCAGTACCACCAAAAAAACAAAAGCCAGAATAGTATGCAAAAGCAGACTATCAGAAGAGAAAATAAATAGGACTAGAAGTAGGGAGAACAACTGGATTTCAGAAATCCAGAAGAAAGCTGAAAGTGGCTTGGACAAGGAGAGCAGTATTACAAGTAAAATGAAGTGGTCATATTCTGAATATGCTTTTTAAAAAATTCCAAGGCAAACCCAGGACAGCTCTTCTAATCCGTGCGGAGCCCAAGCCCAGGCACATGACTGCCCACCACATTGAGAACCACAGCATACACCAGAGTGCTGCATCTCTGAAAAAGCCTCCCAAAGTCATCACCAGGTCAGCCTCATCTCTAAAAGTGGTCACCTCCATCTTGGGACACCTCCAACACCATCTCAGGTTACCCCTGCTGCTGTCACCACCACCTTCTATCTTGGGACACAAGCCAGTGGCTAGAAGCCCAACACCAAGGTACTTACAGGTTTAATGCTGCCACACCCACAAACTACAGATGTGGCCAGTTCCATCTAGGGACAACAGCTAAGACATGGAAGACCATCACCAAGGTCCCTGCAGGCTTGGTTACACCAGAGGTATCCCTGCTAGGTGTACTAATAGCCACCATCTTGTTGCAGAGGCAGGAGAGAGCCTTGCACTGGGTTGCCTCTTTCTCTCTTTTCTCTTGTTAACAGCCAACTTCTTTTTATTCATCTTTCATTCTTCCTATAATGTAATACCTCTATATTCTTACCTTCTACCTTGTAAGCATCACACCCTACCCACCCATTTCTCTTTTTGTCCACCATTAGAACCTGTAGACCCTTTTGCAAATCTGTTGTTTACACTGCAGATAATTGAACATAACATTCCTGTTTACTGTGACAAAACCGTAATTGTCTAAATAAGAACTATTTGGTTTAAGGCTGTATATCTTTTGCATCAGTAACCTGCAGGAACACTATAAGATTATAGGGTAGAAACTAGTATCTCGAATCTGCACTACTAGAAGGGAAGACACATGGTAAGCATGAAAAGACAAGGGGAGAAAGTAGCCTGAACCAAGATGATACAATAGCATTCAGGAACAACATAGTAGATGAAATGTCAGAGAAGGAATTCAGAATGTACATAATTAAAATGATCTGCAAATCTAACAATGACATAAGACAGCCAATACAGGCAACAATTGATCACTCCCACAAAGAGGTAAGAGAGTAAATACAGATAGCAAAACATTACTTCAAGAAACAGATAAAGATTCTGAAAAAAAAAAAAAAAATCCTTGAAATGAAGGAAACAATAAACCAAATAAAAAACTCAATAGAAAGCATCACCAACAGGCTTGATCACTTAGAAGACAGAACCTCAGACAAGAAGACAAAATATACAGTCTTGAAAATAAAATTGACGATACAGTGAAGATGGAAAGAAATCATAAACAGATCATCCAACAATTATGGGATAACATCAAAAGACCAAATCTTAAGATTTATTGGGATAGAGGAAGGCACAGAGATACAAATCAAAAGAATGCATAATCTCTTCAATGAAATAATACCAGAAAAATTCCCAAACATGAAGAATGAATTGGAAAATCAAATACAAGAGGCTTACTACAGGACACCAACTGTAAAAAATTACAACGGGTCTACACCAAGGCACATTATAATAAAAGTGACTAGCATACAGAATAAGGATAGAATTTTAAAAGCCCCAAGAGAAATGTTTCAGATGACATATAAGGGGAAACCAATTCAGATTTCAACAGATTTCTCAACCCAGACCCTCAAAGCTAGGAAATCCTGGAAAACCATATGCCAAGCTGTAAAAGAAAATAGATGCCAACCAAGAATCTCTTTTTTTAATTTTTTTTTGTAGTTGTAGATGGACACAATATCTTTATTTTATTTATCTTTATGTGGTGCTGAGGACCACACCCAGGGCCTCACACATGCTAGGCAAGGACTCTACCACTGAGCCACAACCCTAGCCCCAACCAAGAATCTTATTTCCAGCAAAATTAAGTTTCAGATTTGATGATGAAATAAAAACGTTCCACAATAAACAAAAGTTAAAAGAATTCACAGTGAGAGCCAGGCGCAGTGGCACAAGCCTATAATCCTAGCAGTTAGGGAGGAGGATATGGCTCAGTGGTCAAGTACCCCTGAGTTCAATCTCCAGTAACAAAAAAAAAAAAAAAAAAAGAATTCACAGTGAGAAAGTCTGTACTACAGAACATTCTCAGCAAAATATTCCATGAGGAGGAAATGAAAAACAGTAATGAAAAATCAGCAAAAGGAGGAAGGACAAACTAATCAAAGGAGAAACCAAGTGAAGGGAAAAAACAAAACAAACCAAAATGACTGGGAATACAAACCATATTACAAATAATAACCCTGAATGTTAATGGCCAAAACTCATCAATTAAAAGACACAGGCTGGCAGATTGGATTAAAAAACAAGACCAAGCGATATGATGCCTTCAAGACACTCATCTCATTGGAAAAGACATCCACAGACAAGGTGAAAGGATGGGAAAAAACATACCACTCACATGGAACACATAAACAAGCAGGGGTTTGTTTCCACACTATTATCAGATAAAGTAGATTTCAAACCAAAGTTAGTCAGAAGGGATAAAGAAGGACATTTCATACTGCTCATAGGAATCATAAATCAACAAGACATAACAATCATAAATGTTTATGCCCCAAAAAGTGGAGCATCCATGTATATCAAACAAACCCTTCTCAGATTCAAGAATAAAATAGCCTACAACACAATAATACTAGGTAACTTTAACACACCTCTCTCACCACTGGAAAGATCTTCCAAACAAAAACTAAACAACAAAATTATAGAACCTAAAAATATAATCAAGCCGGGCACAGTGGCGCGTGCCTATAATCCAGTGGCTTGGGAGGCTAAGACAGGAGAATCCCGAGTTCAAAGCCAGCCTCAGCCACAACGAGGCACTAAGCAACTCAGTGAGACCCTGTCTCTAAATAAAATACAAAATAGGGTTGGGGATGTGGCTCAGTGGTCAAGTACCCCTGAGTTCAATCCCTGGTACTACTACTACTAATAATAATAATAAAATCAATAATTTAGACTTAACAGATACATATACAATAAATATTTCATCTATTAACAAGCAAACAAACTTTTTTCTCAGCAGCACATAGATCCTTCTCTAAAACAGACCATACATCATGCCACAAAGCAAGTCTTAGCAAATACAAAAGATAGAGATAGTACCCTGCATTCTCTCAGACGATATAGAATAAAATTAGAAATTAATGATAAAATAAAAATAGAAGTTACCCCAACACCTGGAAACTAAATAATACACTACTGAATGATGCATGGATAGCATAAATTCAGGGAGAAGATAAAAAAATTCTTAGAGGTAAATGAGAATTCCGATACAACATACCAAAATCTCTGGGACACTATGAAAACAGTGCTAAGAGGAGAGTTCACTGCATTGAGCTCATTCATTAAAAGAAGAAAAAGCCAACAAATACATGACCTGATGTGGGGAGCTAGCTCTATGCTATGCCCTTATGACTAGCCATTGTGTGTAAATGGAAAAGGCACAAAGGAAGGAGGAATTATGTGATTGGATTACTGTTGGTTCCGTGAACGTGCAGCTCAAGGATAGAATTCAGTGGGCTTACTTGCCTTGCCACATGGACAGCTGTTGCCTACGTGCACTGTCTCTTATTGGCCGAACGGCCCTATAAGTTGAATGCTTGTTCCGCAAATAAACGGGTGCCTGCTCTGACTGTACTCCATAGCATATCTGATTGTCCTGCGGCGGCAAGGGCTGGGAACGGATGGTTAGTCGGCTCCAACTCTTCCCAACTTCCACGGCTAGGTGAATGTGGGGGTGCCCCTTCGACCCGCTGGCTCGGGACGGACTGCCACCCCACAACCTGAAATTACATCTCAAAGCCCTAGAAAAAGAAGAACAAATCAACACCAAAAGTAGTAGAAGACAGGAAATAATTAAAACCAGGGCTGAAATCAATGAAATTGAAACAAAAGAAACAAATGAAAAAATTAACAAAACAAAAATGTGGTTCTTTTAAAAAATAAAATTGATAAACCCTTAGCCTCCATTAAAAAAAAGCAATATAGAAGATAATTAGAAACTATTTTGAAAATCTGTACTCCAATAAAATAGAAAGTTCCAAAGACAACACCAAATTTCTAGAGAAATATGAGCTGTCCAAACTGAATCGGGAAGACATACACAATTTAAACAGATCGATTTCAAGCAACGAAATGGAAGACGCCATCAAAAGCCTACCAACCAAGAAAAGCCCAGGAACAGACAGATTCTCAGCCAAATTCTACAAGAGCTACAAAGAAGAACTAATACCAATAGTTCTCAAATGGAATAGAAAAGGAGGGAACCCTTCCAAACTCATTCTATGAAGCTAGTATCCCCCTGATACTAAGCCAGACAAAGACACATCCAGGAAAGAAAACTTCAGACCAATATCCCTGGTGAACATGGATGCAAAAATTCTCAATAAAATTCTGGCAAATCACATACAAAAACATATTTAAAAGAGTGCATCATGATCAAGTGGGGTTTCTCCCAGAGAAGCAAGGTTGGTTCAACATACAGAAATCAATAAATCATAGACTTAAAAGACAAAAATCATATAATTATCTCAATAGATGCAGAGAAAGCATTCAATAAAATATAACACCCTTTCATGTTCAGAACACTAGAAAAACTAGGGATAGCAGGAACATACCTCAACATTGTAAAAGCTACCTATGCTAAGCCCAAGGCCAATATTATTCTAAATGGAGAATAATTGGAGGCATTCCCTCTAAGAACTGGAACAAGACAGGAATGCTCTCTCTCACCACTCCTATTCAGCATAGTCCTTGAAACTCTAGCCAGAGCAACTAAATGAAAGAAATTAAAGGGATACGAATAGGAAAAGAACTCAAACTATCACTATTTGACGACATGATTCTCTAATTAGAGAATCAAAAAAACTCCACCAAAAAACTTCTAGAACTCATAAATGAATTCAGCAAAGTAGCAGGATATAAAATCACCACCCATAAATCAAATGCATTTCTATACATCAGTGACAAATCCTCAGAAAAATTAGGAAAACTACCCCATTCACAATAGCCTCAAAAAAAATAAAATACTTGGGAATCAATCTAACAAAAGAGGTCAAAGACCTATACAATGAAAAACTACAGAACAGTAAAGAAAGACATTGAAGACCTTAGAAGATGGAAAGATCTCCAGTGTTCTTGGATAGACAGAATATTGTCAAAATGGCCATAATATCAAAAGCATTGCAATTCCAATTAAAATCCCCAAAACATTTCTCATAGAAGTAGAAAAAGCAATCATGAAATTCATTTGGAAAAATAAGAGACCCAGAATACACAAAGAAATCTTTACCAAGAAGGGTAAAGCAGATACCCTTCACAATACCAGACCTTAAACTATACTACAAAGCTATAGTAACAAAAATGGCATGGTATGGGTACCAAAACAGACATGTAGACCAAGGGTACAGAATTGAAGACACAGAGGAAAATCCACATAAATACCGTTATCTCATACTAGACAATGGCACCAAAAACACACATTGGAGAAAAGATAGCTTCTTCAACAAGTGGTGCTGGGAAAACTGGAAATCAAAATGAAACTAAACCCCCATTTCTCACCATGCACAAAATTCCACTCAAAGTGGATCAAGAACCTAGGAATTAGACCAAAGGCCCTGCACCTAACAGGAAAAGGTGGGCCCAAATCTTCATCATGTCAGATTAGGCCCTGACTTCTTTAACAAGACTCCTAAAGCACAAGAAATAAAATTAAGAATCAATAAATGGGATGGATTCAAACTAAAAGCTTCTTCTCAGCAAGAGAAACAATCAACGAGGTGAAGAGAGAGCCTACATTTTGGGAGCAAATTTTGCCACACACACATTAGATAGAGCACTGATCTCCAGGATATATAAAGAACTCAAAAAATGTAACACCAAAAATACAAACAACCCAATCAAAAAATGGGCTAAGAAGCTGAACAGACACTTCTCAGAAGAAGATACACAATCGAACAACAAATACATGAAAAAGTGTTCAATATCTTTAGTAATTAGAAAAATGCATATTAAAACTAAGATTTCATCTCATGTCAGTCACAATGGAAATTATCAAGAATACAAACAACAATAAGTGTTGGCGAGGATGTGGGGGAAAAGGCACTCTATACATTGCTGATGGGACTGCAAATTGGTGCAAACAATCTGGAAAGCAGTATGGAGATTCCTCACAAAACTTAGAATGAACCACCATTTGACCAAGCTATCCCACTCCTCAGTCTATACCCAAAGGACTTAAAAACAGCATAATGATGCAGCCACATCAATGTTTACAGAAGCTCAATTCACAATAGCTAAACTGTGGAACCAACCTAGATGCCCTTCAATAGATGAATGGATAAAGAAACTGTAGTATACATACACAATGGAATATTACTCAGCAATAAAAGAGAATAAAATTGTGGCATTTGCAGGCAAATGGATGGAGTTAAGAGAATATCATGCTAAGTGAAGTAAGCCAATCCCAAAAAACCAAAGGCTAAATGTTCTCTCTGTTAAGTGGATGCTAATCCATAATGGAGAGAGGAGACATGGGAAGAATGGAGGAACTTTGGGCAAAGGAGAAGGAGGGAGGGGACTGGGCATGAGGGCAGGAAAGATGGTGGAATGAGAATGGACATCATTACTCTAGGTACATGTATAACTGCAACTCTACTTTGTGTACAACCAGAGAAATGAAAAGTTGTGCTCCATTTGTGTACAATGAATCAAAATGCATTCTGCTGTCATGTGTATCTAATTAGAATAAATAAATAATTTTTTAAAAAAGATACTGAATCAGGCAATGATTTTCTGAATTGGACCCTAAATGCACAGGAATCAAAAGCAAAATGAAGAACTGTCATTCAGGATTGAGATTCTAGAGGAAGTGTATGCATAAAGACAAGTGGGAAAATAAATAAATAAATAAAAAGACAGTGGAGAAGCCAGATACATGTACCTGTAGTTCCAGCTACTTGGGAGGCTGAGGCAGTAGAATCACTTCAGCACAGCAGTTTCAGAGATTCAGATAATGAGATGCTTAAAATAGATTTTGGAGAGAGTACAGATTGGTAATGACAACGTAGATTATTACTGAAGGCAGGAAGAGACTGGGTTGATTTGTGGATATTTAACGCATTGAAAATAAAGAATAATGATGAAGGTAAAGACGGTTACTTGGGTGCTAAAACATTCACTGAATGAGTAGAAATAGCAAAGATTTTGCAGACGACTGCAAAAAAATAGGATCAATGTTTTAATCTGCTAGGACTTGTTTCAAAGGAACCACGCAATCTTAGGAAAGAGGAAGAAAATCAACTGTCTAGATACATCTTTTGATACATGGGAGCCTAGAAGGCGAAACAGCCTCTACTTGAGATGTCTACACAAAAAGTAGTTTCCTTAGGTGTTACAGTTTGGACACTGAGTGGCCCCCAAAGGCCCATGTGTTGAAAGCCTCGTTTCCAATATGTGGTACTATTGGGTGGTAGTGGAACATTTAGGAGGTGGGGGTCTATGGAATGAAGTTAAGTCTTTGGTAGCGTGACTTTGTTTCCTCTTTCTCATTGCCTCCTGGCTGCCAAGAGGTGAGCAAACCTGCTACACCATGCATTCCCCCACATAATATTCTGACTTGAACTAGGCTCAAAAGCAACAAACTAAAGCCAAAATAAACTTTCCCTCCAAAAGTGAATTCTCTCAGGTATTTTGTCACCTTGATGGAAAGCTGACTAACGCACTAGAAACCAACCAGACTTAAGTTTTACTATGAAGCTACAGGAATTATTCAGAGTAAACGCTGAGGACACTGATTTGGCTAATGATATTCTGTGAGTTCCAAAAGGGTTTAGATGGTGAAGAGATACAAGTTTTGGGCAAATGATGGATAGGTAGACAGGTAGAATATGTATGTGTGCATTTATACATCATGTACATGTATGTTTTTGTGTTTATAAGGACAGAAAAGTATACAAGTTAAAGAAAAGAAACAGAATGGTAGCTACGAAAGACTTTTAAGTTAGACCTCAGTATGTTTAGAGACAAAGGACAAAAAAACCAGTAGACAGGTATAAATTGGCAATACTATAGAAACAGAATAACCAGAAGCATGGTCTCCTTCAGAGTCATTTGATCAGGGCACTGATAATGGGGCATTTCTATTTTTTAAAATTACAGTGACAGCTCACAGAAACATAAATGCAGATGGTAAAGGGACAATAAAAAACATGAAACAAGGCGGGTGCGGTGGCACAAGCCTGTAATCCCAGCACTTAGGGAGGCTGAGATAGGAGAATCCTGAGTTCAAAGCCAGCCTCAGCAATGGCAAGGCACTAAGCAACTCAGTGAGACCCTGTCTCTACATAAAACACAAAATAGGGCTGAGGATGTGGCTCAGTGGTCCAGTACCCCTAAGTTCAATCTCCAGTTCCAAAAAAAAAAAAAAAAAATGAAACAATACTTCCAGCCTCAATTATAATTAAAGAAATAAAAATTAAAATAACAAGGTAACATTTTTCTATTATCAGCAGGCAAATGAAAAATACCCAGAACCCAATACTAGCATACAGAGAAACAAATATTTTTATATATTATTGAAGAACAGATAAATTGGTGCTGCCTTTTCTATACCTGAAGAATTCCCTATCTTGTGAGTCCTTCTTTTCTTTATAAAAACCAATTTCCTGCTGGGCACGGTGGTGCATGCCTGTAATTCCAGTGACTTTGGAGGCTGAGGCAGGATTGCAAGTTCAAGGCCAACCTCAGCAACTTACCAAAATCCTGTAGCAAAATAAAAAGTAAAAAGGGCTAGAGGATATGGCTCACTGCTTAAATGCCCCTGGGTTCAATCCCTGGTACTGAAAAAAAAGAAAAAAGCAATTTTCTCTTTAGCCCTTCTTACAGTTAGGACAAGGAAAATAACTTGGGCTCTCTCAATATAACTATGCCATATATTTTAAATTAGAAAATACTGACTTGAAGGAGAAATCTACTCTGTAAATAACACTTTGCCATAGGAATTTACCACATACATATAAATGAACACCCAGAATATACACAAATTTATTCATTACAAAATTCTGTATAGTACAAGGTAAGCATCCCTAATCTGAAAATATTCTATCCCAAATGCTCCAAAATCCAAAAATTTTCTGATCATAAACATAACACTACAAGTGAAAAATTTACGTGATGAGTCACAAAATCAGGTGACAACTAAAAGTATTGTCTAAAATTACCTTCACTCTATATGTATAAGGTGCTGAGACATAAATTAATTTCATGCTTAGACTTGAGTCCTGCACACAAAATAACTCATTATATATATGCACATACTCCAGAATCAGAAAAAATCCAAAATCTGAAGTACTTTTGGTCCCAAGCATTTTGGATAAGGAATATTCAACCTGTACTATCAAAAACTAGAAATTTAAATGTTCATCATAGATTGTATACCTATGTGGATATATGAATATTTAATGTGAAAGAGAGAACCAATAAAATATAATTAAGAATTAATGTTAAGAATTAGGCCAAAGCATTATGTAAATTGAAATAAGCCAAAAGGACAAATACTATACGGTTCCACTTCATATATGAAATACCTAGAGTAGTCAAATTCATAGAAACAAAAAGTAGAATGGCTGCTGCCAGTAGGGTGCAGGGAATGGAGAGTTATTATTTAATGGGTAGAGTTTCAGTTCTGGAGGATGTAGAGTTCTGTGCATGAAGGTAATGGCAGCAAAACGAAGTACTTAATGCCAATGAACTACACAATTTAAAATGATTAAGATGGTGTTGAAGAAGAAAAGAATTCAATTAAAAAAATAAAACTAAGAGATAAAAGCATTAATGAGAAAAGTTTTAGGCAGGAAACAGGGAAGGCATGACTTGTCAACAAGAACATACCTATAGGTAAGTGGCTGAAAAACCTCAACTAGTTAACCCTGAATGTGAAGAACAGATAAGAAATGCAAGAGCTTGATTATAAACATAGTTATACCAAATTCTACTTGGGTTATTTGCCTATTAGCTAACCTTAGAGTACTGATATTATTAGAAATAGCTATCTTTAAAAGTGCAGTTTTTATCAAAGGTTCCCTAACTTGATAACTCTGAACCGACTGTTGTGTTTCTTCTCCAAGAGAGAAATAAGAAAGGCAGAGGTGTTTTTTACTCAGATTGGTCCCATTATAGAACCACTAAGATCACTTGTGTGGCAGAGAAGAGAGAGGGATGGGCTCCCTACAGCCAGGCAAATAATCAGAGACTAACAACCAAAGAAAAAAGGCTTATAAATGGGCAGAATAGTTCAACCAGTAAACATTGCCAACCTTCACCCCATCCTAATTCCTGCATGCACTTGCTACAGTGTATGTGTAGGTTGTAGCATATAAGTTTCCTTGCAATTCTAGCTATGATTAATAGCTATACCACAATGTTATTCTTATGGGCTATATTTACAATTGTTTTGCAGATGTCTAATAAATTCTAACCAAAAAAAATGTGATTCACAAATTTAAAAATATATTGTCACTTTTAATTGACTTTTAATTCAATTAGCATAAAAATCACATTAAACCAATATACTAGGAAGCAGCACAATCATATTGAAAATGAGCTATATTTATTGATATAGAAAGATGTCTATGTTAAATGACAAAAGCAAGGTATATAACAATATTTCAATTCCTTTTATGTAAATAAGTGATATATATTTAAGCTTTGGATACTAAAACATTTTTCTGGAAAGACATGTAAGACACTTAATAATAGACACCTAAACTGGGCACTGTAGGGCATTCCTGTAATCCCAGCTACTCCAGAGACTGAAGCCATCCCAAACAACTCAGCAATACCCTATTTAATTTGGGGTTAAAAAAAAAAAAGGCACACCTTTGTGACAGAACACTGGAATGAGAAGGGAAGTTTTCAGCTATCCCCCTATTCCTAAGAAGAGAAGCTTTTTAATACTCTTTCCATGTGTTTGAAATTTTAATCATTTTCATAGTATTTTATTTATCTATCCATTTATATATTCAACATAGGTTTATGTGAGTGGTAAGCCTATGACCCAATTGTGTTTTATGCATTTCTGCATTTAAAAAAACTAATAACAAACTTTTTTCCATAAGATTACCATTCTTTTTGAAACTCTCATAGCTTATCTTCTGTATACTGCATTATTTTCTTTCTTATGTAAAATAGGCCTAATACCTACATTACAAGCAGTTATGATGATTAAAAAAAGATAAACTATGCAAAGTATCCAGTAGAGTACCTAACATAGTAAGCAGTTACTAATTAGCATGTATTTGCAAAGTTATTTTGTTACCCAGTATGTATTTGTTCTTTTTCAATATAAAATAATTTCTCTATGGAACACCACTTCCTCATTCTTATTCTATGTGGTTTGAATCAAGCCAGCATGAGGCCCAGAGATAAGCCAACCTTCCATTCCTTGTGCAACAGAGGCTATCCAACAGTTAGCCCACGACTTTTATTCAAACAAATGATGGGAAGAGAGGCCCTCCTTACATTTCATTTTAGCCCCACCCCCTTTCATTTTAAGGCTGTAGTTACTGTGACTATCTTACCACAGCAAGGGGATAGAGATCATGGACTACCAAAGTCTACATATGGAACCTTAAAATAGTGCCATGGCAGTGCAATGTAAGCAAGTAAAAAAAAAAAAAATTCTGGTGTTTTTGTCTGAACCCTGATTCCAGTAGTTACAGTCACCTGACTCTTTTACCCCCATGCTGGAGATTAAGTCCAGAACATGTTAGGCAAGCACTCTACCACTAAGATAGGTCTCCAGTCCTAGTCACCTAACTTTCTAATTATGGGAGACAATTTTTTTTCTCAAAAAGTTTGGATTAGGCTTTCTGTCAATTATAATCTAGGGAGGGTCCTATCTTAGACATTACCTAATATTTCTTCTTCCTATATTCTAAAAATAGATACTTCCTAAATAGCCTTGCTAGCCTCTTTCCACTTATAACCTTTAAAAATGTGACTTATTTTTAGTATTTCAACTATTCTTCAAACACTATCCCATTCTATTTTCTCTCCTGAGCTATATTTTCTACTGCTGCCGCCAACTGAAAATATCTTTCCATAATTCCAAATTCCACTTGTCCTTTGCCAGGTACCGGCACGCCTATAATCCCAGCAGCTCAGGAGGCTGAGGCAGGGGGATCTCAAATTCAAGGTAAGCCTCAGCAATTTAGGGAGGCTTTTAGCAACTTAATGAGATGCTGACTCAAAATAAAAAATAAAAAGATGGGGATGTAGCTCAGTGGTAAACCACCCCTGGGTTCAATCCCTAGTACCAACAAACCAAAATTTAAAAACCCATCCTTCAAAATGCTATTTCCAAAAAGAACAATTTTTTTTAAAAAATGCTATTTCCAGAAAACAACTATTCTACTTCCTAGCTCCCAGAGTTTTTTTTATTTTGCTTCATTTGGGGCATTCTGTGATAAATTAGGTGAGAGTTTCTTTAGATTAACAAACTAGGAGATTTTTTTTTGGGGGGGGGGGATTGAACCCAAAGAGCCTCAAGCATGCTAGGCAAATTAGGTGAGAGTTTCTTTAGATTAACAAACTAGGAGATTTTTTTTTTTTTTTTGAGGATTGAACCCAAAGAGCCTCAAGCATGCTAGGCAAGTGCTCTACCAAGCTATACCCGCAGGCCTAGGGGCTTATATTATCAAGAGAGATATTCATTTCTATCTTCACTATCTCTATCCAACTTACTAATTTTGAACAATACTCTATTTATACACTATCATAAATTCATGTGTATTTTGATTCGTTAGTATATAACTTATCAAAATATTTACAATCTATTTAAACAATTATTCAAATCTAATTTCAGACTTTCTGCAACTTATTAGAAGGTAGATAAAATATACATTATTATAATGATAACAAAACTGTGCACTTAAAGAATTGCAAGTGAGAATTTTAATTCTGATTCTGATTTTTTCTTTGAATTTATTCTTATTTCTCCCTGTGGGGTATAATTTTACTTTTCTAAGGTGAAAAATGAGGCTTCTTTTCTCAGACTTCCTGAATTTGCAGATAAGGATTGTTAGTAGATGATTTTAGACTAGAAAGATTAGACACGGTCATACTGTCCAAAGTTGGGGTTATGATTATAACCTGGTCTTTTCCAGGTACACTAGCTTCTCTTTAAATTAGACTCAGTTAATTTTATAAGAAGTATCCAAAGTAGTGGCAACAATCAACTAAAAGTATTTCTTATACTCCTAATACCTTCTTAAAAATTACACTTACAATTTTAAAAAAATTCTGAATGTCTTATTTTCATCATATATATTAATCTTCAAATTTAAGTCTATTCTGTAACTGTTTTTATGTTTTTCTTCATTCTACAACCTGGTTTAGGCCTGTTTTGAAAATATTTGTTCTAAGTGGGGCACAGTTAGATTCAATTAAATTTAAGACCATCAATTAAGTGGTTCATTGAAACATTTGTTTCGCATCAGTCACTGAGAACTTTCATACTGACAGCAATCATCTAAGGCAATAAAACTAGTGTTTATCTATGACTTATCATTCTTCCTATTCCCTCTTCACTAATTCAAGGATTCACAAAGAACAGTACTTGACTGACCTTAAGGGTCTGTACTCTTAACCATCAAAATCCATAAAAGCTATAGATTTTTTTCCAAAAATGACTGATTTTTTTCCTTTCTACTGTGTAGGCACTTTTTTAATTATTATGTTGACTTATTTATTTTTTATTAATGTGGCAATTTTTGTTTTCAAGAAAACTGCTCATTTTGTCAAGAAGATGTTCAAAAATAGGATAGATCACAGTTGTATATTTTCTTTTTTCCATTATTTTATTGGTACATTATAATCTTACATAATAGTGGGATTTGTTGTTACAAATTCATATATGCACACAATATAATTTGATGTGTAGGCAATTTTCACCTCCCTTATGGAAGGTGGTACAATAACAATCTAACTTAAATGCATGACTGATCTCATGCTCTTTTTTTCAACTTTTTTCCATCTCATATTTAATATCCTTGACTTGGCTTTCAGGATACTTCCTAAGCTACCCTTCCTCTAATTTGGAATCTCATATTCATTTTTAGCACGTACACTAGTAAGTCAATGTCATAAACACAGTAACATCAAATGTTTATATATGCTAGATGAACAATTATAAACAACACTATAAGGTAGGCATTATATGCTAGCTTTATAAATACCCTCAAAGAGACTGATAATTGAGTAAACTGCCCAAGTATATAGCTTAAAAATGATGACATGGGGGATTATAACTATTTTCCATTTATATCTTTCAACTACATTGTACTCTCTGCTCCTCATACAACCACTCAATTTGGTCTAGCTGATGGACCCAGTCTAATTCTATTTTAAGTTTGGGAGTCATCTCCTCCCGAGGTCATAAAAAAGTTCATTTTTGTTCAGCTTGTTAGGAATTCTTGCCCATTCCTTGAACTCCTCAGCACCTGGCTTGTTGAGTAGATAGCTTTGATTGGGTAATCACTCTCCCTAAAATCTCAACGACACCTCCTAAATGCCAAGGTTAAAGTCTGAGTTCACTTGCTATCTAGAAATGTTAAATTATAAGTTCATTAATTTGCTATCTGCTTCTGTATGATGCATGCCAAAACCCTACTTTTGTAACTCTTTGAGATATAAAAACCTCTCTCCTCTGAGACCAGGCTGCTGATCTCTGGCCCTGTTTGCAAAGAGAGACAGCCACTGTACAGCTAATGTGCCCACAATATAAGCTTGCTTAATTTGATTTAAAATTGGAGTCAGTGGTCCTTTCTTTGGGTCCTGGGTTCAACATAGTCTGCGTTTTTCATAGTTGGTATTTCTTTCTTTTTTTAAATATCTTTATTTATTTTTATGTGGTGCTGAGGATTGAACCCAGTGCCTCATGCATGTGAGGCATGCGCTCTACCACTGAGCCACAATCCCAGCCCCAGTTGCTATTTCTTTCACTCAGGCTCTACAGTGTTTCAAGATCTTTGAATATGTAAGATTCCGAGACTTCACAGAGAATCTCTATATCCTCTTGCTATGCCTACCAGCCAAAAATTGTTTTTCACTCAGCTTTATTTTCTGTATTTTTTTTACTTTATAAAAATAATTATTATTTTTTCAACTGCAAATATAAAGATATAATACTGAGTCAATGTCGGCAGCGGTGGCCAACGTCTGTAATACCAGCAGCTGGGGAGGCTGAGGCAGGATTGTGAGTTCAAAGGCAGCCTCAGCAAAAGCAAGCTGCTAAGCAACTCATGAGATCCTGTCTCTAAGTAAAACACAAAATAGGGTTGGGAATGTGGCTCAGTGGTCGAATGTCTGAGTTCAATCCCTGGTACCAAAAAACTAATAATAATAAAAATACTGAGTCAATGATTATTCAAACTACACCAGTCTTCCAAACTCACTTGGGAGAGGAGGGGAGGGGAGGGAGAGGGTCAGGAGGAGAAGGAAAGAAAGAGGAGAGAAGAGAGAAGAAAGAAGGCGGCGGCTAGCAACTCAACCTAAAAGCTGTTGAATAAAAAACTTACTGAAGGGAATCAAATCAACTAGTGGTTTTTTAACACTGTAGGAGATTCTGGATCAAGTTTAAGAATCTGGTGAAAACTATAGGAAAAATTAACTGCAGAAAAATGTACACAGAGAATTTTGTACACAATTTAAAGGGAAATTACGGACTCTAAAAACCAACCAACCACTAGCACATCCACAGACTCTAAGTTAAATAGCCACTAACAGCCAGACCGGAGCAGTGCAGACCTGTAATCCCACAACTGGGGAGGATGAGTGAGGCAGGAGGATCGCAAATCAAGACCAGCCTTCGCAACTTAAAAGGGCTCTAAGCAACTTGCTGAGACCGTCTCAAAAAAATAAAAAATTAATGGGCTGGGGTTGTAGCTCAGTGTTTAAGCGTCCCTGGGTTCCATCCCAGTACCTGGGAGAGAGCAGGAAGCCACCAACAAAACCAAATTATCTGGGAACAGGAATTGTCATACTTGTTTAATAATCCTGATTACGCCGTTCACTGTGCAATGGATACAAAAGTTACTTAAGAAATTTTTGATGATTAGTAATTCCCTCATAAAGATGGAGATGACCACTGCCAAACGTTTCATCCATTATGAGCCCTTCAAATGATTTTCAAAAGTCCGAAACATCTTTTACTAAATAAATAGAAAAGCATTATTTTGCTATTCACATTTGGACTACCTGACCATTCACTAGTCCAGGTCTTCTCTTCTAGTTGCCTTCCCTCTACTGTCTTCAAAATCAGGGATTTCTTCTTGGTATCCAAAAAGCCCTGCCAAGAGCCCCACCGCCCCCGCCCCGCAGGAAGACAAAATAACACATGCACCACTAACCACACACCCTCAAGGAAAGGGAAGGCGAGATCTAGGGATGGCTACGAGTTCCAAATCCTTTCATCAAAACGTCAGGAGGTGAGGAGATTTACCTCAAGATCCAGGAAAGTAGTGGCTACTGCTTCTAGAGATGGGACCGGTTATCGAGAAGACTCCCGACCTTTCCGTCACCATAGCGACTTCTTAGCTCTAGGTTTCCTCCCTCTTCCCGCGATACTTCCCAGAGGCGCGTCATCCGAGCGGGCCCCAGACCCCACCCCTAAGCAAGCCCGCCCTCTCGTTAAGGGGCGTTATTGGACTACTGAGCCCTTCCTGTAACTGCGGGCAGGGGCCTGCTCTATTATTTTTTTTTTAATTCGCCAGGTTGTTTTTTTCAAATGCTGTAGTTGCAATAACAGTGCTTCTGCTATAAACCACAGAGAACACATTTCTTCACTTTTCCTTTCCACCGAGAAACCTCTGCGGCTGGGTGGGGGGAGTCCCCACCACGATTTCGCGCATGCGCGTAAAGGAGCAAAAAAATGGCGGTGGTAATCGCCGCACTTTTTTTTCAAATTAGTGGATCCCAGAAATCATTGCGCGCATTTGTAACGAATTTCCGTTCGAGTTTGGATTTTAGGCGCCATTTTCGAGTGAAGGACCCGGAGCCGAAGCACCGGTAGGAGCAGGGGGAGGGGGTCTCTACAACTGTTTCCAGCCCTGGTCTGAGCGGACTTGTCACGCAGGTAAAGTACTTACTTTCCAGATACAGTTGTCACACTCTTACTTTTTGCCCTGTCCACGGGCGACTGGAAATTAGAGGCCTTGAACTAGAGCAGCGAAGTCTAGGGTGAGGAGGCTGCTACTGGGAGATTCTGTCGCTGTCACCCCTCCCCCCTCGGCCGCTCCCTGCGGCGGGGGCTCGCGCGCTCTTCTCCTGGGCGCCACTTCTCTGAGCTGCTTACAGCGTTTCTTAGGGTGGCTTCTAGTCTCTTGGATCTCTTCTCAGAAATCCTACTCTCAGAGAAACGGCGTCTTCTCCCGAACCCCCCCCCCCCGCGTCTCCCAAGGGACTAGTCGCCGAGTCTGACCCTTTCCTGGTGACTTTACTTACTACAGCCCAACGGGACTCCAACTGGGACCCCAGAGAGACAAACCCCTAGTTACCGCAAAATGATTGAACCCGAGCAAGCCCTGTCGGCGTCCAATTTGAAAGTGGCTAGTGGTTGATGCCAGCTTCGGCCATACTTCCCGGTGGGACTGGGGAAGAGATCTCGAATCCCCCGGGCGCTCTAGACGCCAAGAGCTAAATGGCGGGGAGAGGAAAGAGGGCGGCAAGTCGCCGTGGGTCTTTACCCTGGAAAGGGTTGATGGCATTCAAATGTGAAGCTAACAAGAAGTCCTCTAAAAAGTCGGCGCGCTTGCAACCCTAGTCCGAAAAACGTGGGAATGTCAGCAAATGAACGCTTATGGGAAATGCCTCGTTTAGAAATAGATTTGAGTACATTCTTACACTGGGAGTGGATGGGTGGAAGGCCTTAAAAAATAAAAAGAACCTTAGCAGTTGCTATAGCCTTAATTTCCAGGCACAT
Organism: Xerus rutilus; assembly: GCA_028644305.1. NCBI lineage: Eukaryota > Metazoa > Chordata > Mammalia > Rodentia > Sciuridae > Xerus > Xerus rutilus. The sequence continues at coordinate 26,350,504 of CM053409.1, forward strand.
CTAGATTTTCCCACCTATATGGGTCTTGTTAAAAATACCCATCCCGCCTTGTTGCCATTCGGGGCTTTTTTGTGGCTTTCTTGAGGATTCGTCGCCTCTGAGCGGGATTTTAAAGTGCTACTCTCGGAAACAGATGGGGTGGGGAATAATCGGGATGGGTCTTGCGGGCTGACTTGCTCCAGTTCTTCCCAGACCCCAGCGACCATGCCCCGTAAAGGCACCCAGCCCTCCACAGCCCGCCGTAAAGAAGAAGGGCCGCCGCCGCCGCTGTCCCCGGACGGCACCAGCAGCGACACGGAACCTGAGCCGTGGACCGGCCGCCGCGAGAACCAAACTGCAGTCTCAGGTGAGTGAGTGGTCCGCCGCGACTCGGTAGGATCGCACACCGGGGCGTGCCGGTGCCCGAGACTACCTGTGGTTGTGGCACGCGAGCAAAAGCTGGGGTTGACGTCTGAAGATCCAGTCACTCCCTTAGAGCAGCTCTAGAAAGCCTTTCGGCGATTCAGAGGTCGGGCTCCCGTGCAATTTCGTTGTAACGGTGCTAGAGGGGATTGGGTAAGCGGATTCAGTTGTGAATTTCTGTTTGTGGCATTTTGGAATGGTAGTGACATCTTTATATTTCTGCTTAAATCAGCATGGTCAGCCAAGAGCTAGTGAGGTTTCTTTCTTTTCCCAGACAGAATCAGCTTGACTGAACATGATTAAAAGTTGCTTGACCCTAACCTCATCCCTTTGGTCTTAGATTGCCTTTAAAGGGAAGGAGGTGACTTATTTGAATCTATTGTAACTTTTTGAGTCCACGATCTGGGTGATTCAGGCTCTGTGACATTGGCGCTGAAGCTAAGTGAATTTTTCAGATAAAGATACGGACAGTGAAGTCTAGAGTTTCAAATCCTGTTTAGGGAACCTGGGAATCAGTTTGTTGTGGTTTTCCCAGATTTGTTTTATGATGTGGTGTTTTGACTCCTAAGAAGTATACTGTAGTTCTATAAAATTGTAGGACAGGTGGCATTTCTTTCGAGATATTTTTTGTTTTTTGTTTTGTTTTGTTTTTTAATTAAACCGAGCTAAAGGATTTGTCATCTCCAATTTGTGTGGAAAAAATGAGTTCCTAGATTTCATAAGTAACATTTCTGATTCCATTTTTTAAATATTAGCAGGCAATAGTCCTCTAAACTAGTAGTATTAATGTAGGCTTCTCTCCCTCCCACTCCCAACCTTTGGTTGACTTAAGAGACTCCAGGCGAAGAGCTTGATAACAGAAGTTTAGAAGAGATTTTGAACAGTATTCCTCCACCCCCACCTCCAGCAATGACCAATGAAGCTGGAGCTCCTCGGCTTATGATAACTCATATTGTCAACCAGAACTTCAAGTCTTATGCTGGGGAAAAAATTCTGGGACCTTTCCATAAGGTATTTTCCCATTTCAGATAGTTATTTTAAAGGAATACAGGATGTTTCAATTTTTTAACTATTCTCTCATACACACTGTGTGTTGTTTCCTTTGATTGTAACAAATGAAATTAGCTTTTCTTTATTATCTTTGATACCTCTTTAGCTATAAAGATCTCCTCCCCAAAGGAAATCCCTGTTTGTTTGAAGGGGAGTATTTTCCCTTTATTAGAATGACTTTTGTAAAAAGTGAAATAGAATTGTAACATGCTTTTATTTAAGCCGTTGAAGCTTATGATAGAAAACTCAAGATGTCTATCTTCTAACAATGAAAAATTCTTGTAGTTTTTAGTGTGAATTTAAAAAAGCAAGCAGTTTAAATTAAAGTACTGGTGTAACCTTTTAAAATTTGAAAAAAATTTTGTTTTTTATGCAGCGTTTTTCCTGTATTATTGGGCCAAATGGCAGTGGCAAATCCAATGTTATTGATTCTATGCTTTTTGTGTTTGGCTATCGAGCACAAAAAATAAGATCTAAAAAACTGTCGGTACTAATACATAATTCTGATGAACACAAGGATATTCAGAGTTGTACTGTAGAAGTTCATTTTCAAAAGATAATTGACAAGGTAAGGGGCTTTTTTCTATTTTAACTTCAAGCAAGGAAAACAGAGGACTTATACATTGTATATTATTGTTGCCTCAACTCAGCTTTTTTTTAAATGTGTGTTTAATTAAAGCATAGAGATTTATTTGGTTTTCTCCATAAACTGTATTTTCTTTTTGGAAAGTGGTGTTTATTAAATATAAACTAGAATTTTTAGCCACAGAAATGAATTATAAATAGCTCATGATAATCTTTACCTTTTCAGAATAAAACATTCACCAATTTTGGGATCCTGGGTGCAAAATAGGCATTCTGTTACTAAAGATTTTGTTTGAAGTTGTATTTTCATTGCTTGAAAATAAATTACCTAAACTCGAAAATATAGTAGTTGACTGATCTCCATTATTTTGGTGCACATTAAATTTGTGGTCCTAAGAGAACTTTTTCTCAATTTGAACAAGTGATTAAGCCCTTTTGAAATCAAAGAAGGGCAAGCTAACGTGTTTGTTTTTTAGAAATAGAGATGATTATAGGTAAGTGTCTACTTAGATTATTCACATAGTTGTGTTGGCATTGTGGGCCCCCCCCATCTATTTAATGATTAACTTTAGGGAAATTACGGTTCAAGAATTACTAAATGGAACCTAAAAATAAAGGATTCTAATTACATAATGAAACAGGAAGCTGACTTAGCTGTTCTTTTTAATATAAAGTGATTTGATTACAAGTATCTTTTAATTTGCTTGTTAATACATTTTATTATACAATTTGAATTAGAAAGTAGATTGCCCATCAATCAGATTTTATTCTTAGTAACTACATTTGGTTCACCTAAAGTTGAAAAACCATAGCTTCACTATGACAAGTTTTAAGGATAAGTGAGTTTTAATACTAAAGTAGATTTGAAACTTAACTTTTTTAAATCGGGGAGATTTCATTGGAAATTTTTTACAATTCTTTTTACCTTCAATTAATGTCAGATTCTTTAACCTCACCCCAATAAAATATCATCCCATTACTACCTTTCTTTTTCCTTGAAATATTTCTTCTTATAGCTTTTTTTTAAATGGACTAGAATTGCAATCAGTCAACAACATGGTTTGGTTTGAATATGGTGGGACTCTACTCTTTGCAAATACGTTTTTTCACTTGTTTGGAGCTGGAGTTTTTGTTTGCTTGATCTGGCTTTGGGGTTTTTAGAATCTTTGAGAGAGGAATCAAACAACTTAGAAAAGTTTCCTTTCCCAAGTGAGGTTATTTTTGAGAACTATTGCTAGTTTATGTGCAAATAATCCATAGAATTAATTTTAGTATGAAGTGAGTAAAATTTGAAGCAGACCTGTGACTTACTACCAACAGTTGTTTTCTTGTTTTGGTTTTCCTCAAAACAGGAAGGGGATGATTATGAAGTCGTTCCTAACAGTAATTTCTGTGTATCCAGAACGGCCTACAGAGATAATACTTCTGTCTATCACATAAGTGGGAAGAAAAAGACATTTAAAGATGTTGGAAACCTTCTTCGAAGCCATGGAATTGACTTGGACCATAATAGGTTTTTAATCTTACAGGTAAATTTATTAAAGACTTAAGAGGTTCTCTTGTTTTGTTTTCCAGTAAAGCTGAAGGTGGGATTCCACAGTTGGATGAATTCTATATATTTGAGGCCTTAAAGTACTGTAGCAGCACATCATGGTTTACATACTAAAGTCAAGATGCGAATCATTATTTGCTGCTCTAGAAATTTAAGGAAATTCATACAAAACTATATTTTCATCATCACATGTTTATTTTATATTTGCATGGACTGGCATACTTGTTCCACTCTAGCAGCACGTAAATATTGGCGTAGTAAAATATATATTAAACACCAATATTATTGTGCTGCTTTAGTGTGACAAGGACATAGCAACCATCATTGTTTGTATTTCCTTTTAAGAACATTTTTAGTGAGATTATCTTTTAATAGTCTGTCCTTTTCTTTTTTTCTAATATAGTGAATAAAGAAAATCTGTATACTTGGTGTTTGACAGATTTCTCTCTGAGCATCCAATTTAATCTCCTTAATAGTTGTCTGTAAGTTTGCTCAAACTGGATTTTTTTCTTTAAAGAAGTGTCAAAATTACATACTTGATTTTTATTGAAAAATTTGTATTTTAAGTAAAAGTATATTCTACCCACATTTCCTGGCAAGAAAAATTCTTTTTCCTATCTTACTTTTCAAAAATTGTAGTTATTTATTTTTTTAGTATAATTCTACAGCTTTGGCAGATGTTTTTGAATTCTTAGTTGATTTGACGGCATCATCTTATTCCTGTGTTCTATCCAGAATTACTGAGAGCATAATAAGAAAAGCAAAAACCAATTTTTATGCAGAAATAACTACTGGTATACTTAAGTGTCTTTAAATTGGGAATTTTGATTGCATACTGTTTTTGGGGAATGACCAAGTGTTCCCAGAGACAAGCATGAAACGTTAACGCCTATTTCCACTTTAATCTGTATTTTTTAGTTACTTTTAAAAATACTGTTTTTATTATCTGGGACTTTATAGCTCAATGGTGGAGCGCTTGCTTTGCATGTGTGAGGCATTGGGTTCAATCTTCAGCACCACATAAAAATAAACAAAGATTTTTAAAAATATTGCTTTTAGGTATACATAGTGTACAAGGCAAATCAGTAACATTTTGGAAATAACTTTTTTTTAATATTGTTTGTTTATTTTTATGTGGTACTAAGGATCAAACCCAATGCCTCATGCACACGAGGCAAGCGCTCTACCACTGAGCCACAATCCCAGCCCCTGGAAATAACTTTTTAGTATCTTTTATTCCTAGGCACAATCCACTTGCAGTACTTCTGTGACTTCCAAACATTTGTAAATGAATGTTGGGAAATTAGTTGCAGATATATACACATACACACACACACACACATATATGTATACACATATATATGTAAAACAATATTTGAATTTATGAAAATGTGGAATTATAGCAGTTCGGGTGTTTTGGTCTTTAAATCAAAACTATTTTGTGGACTTTCATATTTAGGGATCTTGATCTGATTAATTATGAATAAAACATCCCTATATAATAATGAATTTAATGATGGTACCATTTTACAGGAAATTATACTTGTGTTTGTCTTTTCTTTATTCTTCATTATTGTCACTTTAGGATAATCAAAGTTTTACATCTCTGCAAAGACTGATCAAAATAAAGTGTACTGCATTTTTGTTTTTCTAAGAATATCATTTTTCTCTGTGCAGTTTCTTTCTACATAATTCAGTAATAAAGGAAGCTAATGATGTAATAATTTCCCATACAAATAAATAAGAATAATCTATAGTTGTCTAGTTTATGTTAAATATATTCTTCTGAAGTACCTAGGATGAATACTTAAGCCATTTGTTTTAATAATAATCTGAACCTTTTTTCTGTGCTTTCCTCAAATTGTTTAGACTATTTCCCAAATAATACCAAGGCAAACTTTCCAAGTTAACACAAATTATAGATAGGGACTTTAGAAAAAAGTTTGAAGGAAAGTGGCAATAGTTTCTCTGGTTTGTTTTCTGTTTTGCTTTTGTTTTTTATTTATTGTTCCTTATCAAAATCTAAAGACTTTTACACTAGGGATTTAAAGCATTCAGGTAAGTAAGATTATGACTTCTTATTTTCTCACTCACTGACTAACATTTATTTTTAAAACTATCTATGATTGAGAAGGATGAGAAATTGAAGATCTCATATGACCATCCAAGATATAAATTATTACTTTGAATAAACTCTATGGACCATTTGGACAATGGTAGTGATTCGTGATTAAAAAGCACTGAATTTTAGAAGTCCATGAAGGTTTCAATATAACAATGTATAGTGTTTATATAATGGTTTTATGGATTTTGTAGGGGGTGGGAGGAGGTACTAGGAATTGAACCCAGGGTCACTTAACCACTGAGCCACATCGCCAGCCCTTTTTACTTTTATTTTTGAGACAAGGACTCTCTAAGGTGCTTAGGGCCTGGCCAGGTTGCTAAGGCTGGTTTTGAACTTGCAGTCCTCCTGCCTTGGCCTCCCGAGCCTCTGGGATTATAGGCATGCATCACCACACCCAGCTGGGTTTGGTGGATTTTTTTCAAGGAAGCATTTTTAGTTCTTTGATACATTTAAAGTCTCATTAACTGTTTGAATGTTCCTATTGAGGTGGTACTATGCTGATAAGTAATATAGAAATGGTTAAATTCTGTTTCTTGTCCTTAGAGACACTTACAAAAGACCTTGAAAAGAATTAGATTATGATTATTGTAGTTTCCATAGGGAAACATACATTTATTAACTCTATAATATTTCATAGGTAACTGACTTACTAACTGGATGTAATTGATTTTGCTCCATTAGTTAGTGCATTTCCTTCATTTCAAGGGTAAAAGAATGGAAACCTGAATGCTTTTATTATACTCCAAAGTTACATTAACAATTGCTTTCCCTGGAATGTTTTCGTAAACTCCTTAAGAACTAAACTATTAGCACAACTTTAATTTTGTCAGTTTGAAACTTAATATGTCTATTTGTCTTTGTATTACAAACAAACTCTAAGTTACCCCAGTTTAAAACAAGAACCAAGTTTTTTTGGCATTTGTTTTGGGGTTTTGGGGGGTGGGGCTTGTGTGTGTCTGCATTGGTTTTGGTTTGGTTTTTTGGTTTTTCTACTTTGGAGATTGGATTAACAGATCTGAACTGGTGCTTATCTGTCTTGTCTTCTTTAATTCAATGTATTTTTCCTAAAGTTGGCAGGCATATAAACTATTTGGTTCTAGTTTCTAGTCTATAGAAATAATTAAGTCAATGACCATCAAAAGAAACTTTGGCCTTATCAAATATGCTGTACCTCAGATTTCTAATATGATTGAGCATCACCTCAATTATTAAAAAAAAAAAAAATAAGAAGCTACTCCTAAGCAACCAAAACAGATAAACTTCAACCATTATATATATAAAGCATTATCCTATATATACACTTCAGATATAACTTTGATGATTTGGTTTCTTGGCCTCTGGTAGCTTACAAAGACCAAATGAAAGTAAATTGTACTAGAGTAAGATAAAGAACAGTTAATAATTTATAGTGCAGTGAATAATGGAAAAAACAAGATTTTTAAGACAAAATTTCCAAGCCAAGGATAGAAAGGTACATAGAGTTCAGTGGTAGATAACTTGTCTAGCATGTAATCTACCTGGGTTCAGTCTCTACCCAAAAAAAAGTGCAGTAATCCAGAACCATTTAATTTTGATACAAACACCCATATTTATTTTAATCATTTTGGGACTTAAGAAAAATGTTTTATTATACCTACATAGTATTTTCTACAGTTCATGCTTGCTAAAATTTGAATTACATGTTAATAAAAATAAAGAGAATTTTCCCTAATATTTCCTCTTATATTCTTTTTTGTGGTGGTTCTGGAATTAAACCCAGGGCCTCATACTTGGTAGGCAAGCATTCTACCTGAGCTGGTTGCCCTTTCCTAGACTAAACAACTTAAAATGAGTTTGTTTTATTTTAGGGGTGATGGTGTTGTATTTTTTTTCTTTTGTTTTTTTATGTCATTGTGCCACCACTACTCAGTTTGGAGCCTTGATATAAAAGTAATTTTTAAATTCAGGTTGATTTCAAATTACTTATAAAATTCATTGAGCTCATTGCACTAAATGAAAACTTTTTATAATTTCACATGTGATAGTTTTCTAAAAAAATAAGTGGTCCTTCAGGCACAGAGTATTGACCTACAGATTTTGCAGTAGGTGCCACAAATGGGAAAGAAGATTAAGAGGTAGCAAGGTAGAGAACATCGAGGAACACAGCCACAAGAAAAACCACAGGAGTCCTCATAGTCAAAAGACAAGTAAAGGCCTAATTGCTCATACTCTGTTGGCTCAGTAGTGTTCAGCTAGTCATACAGTAAATTTTCTTTAAATGCTACACAGTATAATAATCTAAAATGTTATATGGGACTTGAGGTGGAATTATTTTGATTCAGAAAATTAACTTATTTCTTTTTTAAAATCTGAGCAAATTTATCAGATGGAAGGAAATCAATTGTATATCCTTCATCTTATTTGAGGAGGAAGGAACGCGTAACCAAAACAAGCAACTACTGTGCTTTACCTAAAACTAGCCTTTTTCCTAATAGCTTCTTCAAGAAGTAATTTGGCCAGGAAACATGTGAAGCTAGTAGGGATATTTTTATCTGTAAAATGTTTCAATGGATTTCAGCTTTTGGTTATTTGAAAAATCTGAAATGATACATTATGGCTATTTGACTCATGGAAATTTCCCTTGGCATGATTTTTCCTTTATCTTAAAATTGACTTTCAGATATTCAACTTGAATTAAGTAATTAATTAGAAATCAGGTGTCAGATTGTTTATCATTTGGATTTTAGCCCAAAAGATTTAAACTATGATCTCTAGATCAGTGGCTTTCACCTTGGAGTACTTCTTCACTATCCACCTCCCCCAGGACAACTGGAGACATTTTGAGTTGTTAGACCTGGTAGAAAGCAAACATAGTAAGTAGAGAGCAGAGGTGCTCTTAAACATTTTACAATCCCCAGGAGAATTCCCTGTGGCACAGAATATCCAATGTAGAATATCAGTGCCACTTGATAAACCCTTTGAATGAAAATAAAAAATAGAAACTTTGAATAAGACCTGGTGATAACTAAAATTCATCCTGTTATAATTGGAAACTTTGAGCATTCTTTCATGCTTAAGTCTTGTTTAAAACTCACATTCTGTAAACATTTGGGAAGAATCATAATTGAAAGTAGAAAAAAATAGTGTACATAAAAAGCTACATGTTTTAGTTTGTACACTGATTCATACATGATATACTGAATGCTCTGAAGAATAAATAATAGGCCTTTTGGGCAACAATTTCACTTTATACTTGATTGTATAATGCTAATGGGTCACCAAAAAGTGATTATGATGTCTAAAGCTGTTAAAAATTATACCTGTCAATGATGTTTTAAAGTGAGTTGTATTATATTTTTTTAAAATCTCTTGTGCTGAAGCTTTTGCTTAAATGTGACACTGTCATTAACAAGTTTTATACCAGATTTTTAAGTTTGAGTCATACACTGAGAAATGAGATTTGCAAAACTATTTTATTTTAATGTGGTTTTTACTTTTTCCCCCACATGCCTGCTTTGTACCTTTTCTTCTGTTGCATAAATAATATTAGAGAATACAAGCTGGCAAGCTACTTCTGTGAAGTAGAGTAACAGCATTTTACCTAAACATGTTCAGACAAAATTTTTTCAACCGTCAAACTAAATGGCAGTCAGCCTTAATAGTAATTGTAGACTTTACTTTTTCTCATTGTAATTAAACTGCATAAATAAAAATGTGTTGCTAATCTAAGATTTTAATTAGTTCAAAGTTAGATTAATGATTACAAACAAAAGTTTTCCTATTGTGTGTACCAATGTCATTAGTTTTCTCTAGTCAAGATCATCTGTTGGATTTTTTAATTGCAATGAAAAGTAATTTTACCAATAAAAAATGTGAAAATAGATACTTGCTATTTATGATTCTTGTTTTTAGAAAATAGAACATTAAGTTTTAGGCATCCTATGAAACCCGTCACTTGTTGAAGAACTTCTAACACCAGGTTTATGGAGAAACTATATATAAAGAGAAACTATATTAACCACCTTGGAGCAGGGTTCTTTGTACAATTTAAATATAAAGGGTCTTTTTGAAAATCGTTTGTTTTAGAATCAGAAGCACTATTTTATCAATGGCTGGTAATGTTGCCTCCATAATCAGATTGCTGATTATATTAATACTTAAGTTTTGCTTGAATATCTAGCTTCATTTATGTTTAATGAACATTCTAAATCAGGAAACATCTTCTAGCTTTTGGGGGGGGGGTCCTGGAGATTGAACTCAGGGGCACTTGACCACTGAGCCACATCCCCAGCCCTATTTTGTGTGTTATGTAGAGACAGGGTCTCACTGAGTTGCTTAGCGCCTCGCCATTGCTGAGGTTGGCTTTGAACTAGCTAGTCTCCTGTCTCATCCTAAGTGCTGGGATTACAGGCTTGTGCCACCGCACCTGGCTGCTTTTAGCTTTGTATATGTATGTGGTATACATTATAATTTTTAAAGAATTTATGTAAGCAAGTATGAAGACGTTTATTGTCCCTGATGTAAAATCTCTTTAAGCCACTTGATGAGCCTCATTTAGTTTTTCATTGCTATTCTTAATTGACTACTCTCAATTCTCACTTAAGATTGATTTAGCTAAACATATACAATGATTTGAAATATGACTTTTTTTAAAGGGTGAAGTTGAACAGATTGCTATGATGAAACCAAAAGGGCAGACTGAACATGACGAGGGTATGCTTGAATACTTAGAAGATATAATTGGTTGTGGACGGCTAAATGAACCTATTAAAGTCTTGTGCCGGAGAGTTGAAATATTAAATGAGCATAGAGGAGAGAAGGTAAGTCTTTATTGAGTCAGATAGTCTTGTTATAATTCATAACTGAAGAAATGTTTACTATTTCAGATTGGAATTTCTATTTTACATTATCAACATTTAAGATGAACATGCTCCTTGTTAACTGTTTTTATCTAATATTGGCATACTTTAAATTCAGATTGTATGAAATGTGTATTCAGTCTTTAAATTTATAATTTTTGTAGTTAAACAGAGTTAAAATGGTGGAAAAAGAGAAGGATGCCTTAGAAGGAGAGAAAAACATAGCCATTGAATTTCTTACCTTGGAAAATGAAATATTTAGAAAAAAGAATCATGTTTGTCAATATTATATGTAAGTACCTTGATTCATCAATTTTTATATAAGTTCTAACCATTAAGTCAAATCCCTTTTTTATTGTAATAGAAAACTGAGAAAACTAAAGCAAAAAAACTTGTAATAAATGTTTTAAGTAATAAATTAATTAAAATACAAGATCATTGACACTGACTTTTGAGTAACTTACCTGGGGATTCACAGGTATTAATTATTGTAATACTTTTTATGTATACAGTAAGCCCCCTCATACAAGGGTTGGTAATGTTCCGAGACCCTAAGTAGATACCTGAAACCATGCATACTACCAAACCCTATGTATACTATGTGTTTTCCTTTTTGCCCTACAACAATGCCACGTAATACAAAGTTACTCTGTCCTTCCGTATTTTGTGCCCTGGTGCCTCCTTTGCATTGTGCTCTTGTGCTTTGGGGCCTTATTATAAAGTAATAAGAGTTACTTGCACACAAATACTATAGTACTGTTAACAGTACTATAATACTGATAACTAAGATAGCTAAGTGACTAATGGAGGAGGGAATAGTGCATACAGTGAGTACACTGAACAAAGGGGAAGATTCACAGAATAGACCATCATGTAATTTAAAACTAACAAATTGTTTATTTCTGCAATTTGCCATTTAACACTTTCAGGTGATAGTTATCCCCAAGTAACTAAAATCATGGAATGCTAAACAGGATTAAGGACATATTTGTTTAAATTCATGTAATAGCAGATATAATTTTATTTATTTAAAATGAACCTATTTCTTTCCTGAATTCTAGTCTTGACCTTGGGAGTTTTTCCTCCTCAGTAGCCCTGGGTAATTGTAAATTATAGTTAAGAATACTTCTGAAACAGCTTATTTTATTAAAATTGGTGTGCAATTTTAGAAATGGCATTTTAGGATCTTCATTTTTTTTTTCCTTTCTCACTAGTTATGATCTGCAGAAACGAATTGCCGAAATGGAAACTCAAAAAGAAAAAATTCATGAAGATACCAAAGAAATTAATGAGAAGAGCAATATACTATCAAATGAAATGAAAGCTAAAAATAAAGCAGTAAAAGATGTAGAGAAGTAATATTCTTTTGAAAAGTACTAAAAGTATTTAGATTGAGTTAATTTTATTATGTGTCTACATGTAAACTTATTGTTGACATGTTATATTTCTTAGTATATAAGATGGTCTCCTTTTGCAGGAAAAAAAAAATGAAACTTTATAGATACAAGGATATGTTTACACATCTCCAACTCATCTTTACAGGTTGAGTGCCCAACTCTGAAGTCTTAAAATAGTGGGAGTGCTACCCTCTAGTGGCAGAACACAATAACAAAACTAAAATTGAACGTTAGACCTGATAGGTTAATATTTAATTCCGCAAATCTAAATCAGAGGCTGAATTTTGGTTATCTTAGTGTTATCTGTGCCAGTCGTCAATTGACACCAGTGTTTCATTTTTTTTTTTAACTTTTATGGTAAGTTTTTATATAAATAGACCCAAGAGTCACTAGAAAATGTAGTATTTCCTTTATAGCTTAGAAGGGCAAAGAAATCCTCATAAACAAGAATTCTAAGTACTTATTTCAACTGAGAGAAAAAATCAACTTGAAGGAAGAATTTTAGGAGTCTGTCTAATAAAAATTTGGACATATTTATAGAAGTGTTCCAGGAAGGCAAGCTAATATTGCTTTAAGGTCAATAAATATTCAAAATAATAACTGATTTATTTGCTTTGTTAGGAAACTGAATAAAATTACAAAGTTTATTGAGGAGAATAAAGAAAAATTTAGACAATTAGATTTGGAAGATGTTCAAGTTAGGGAAAAACTAAAACATGCCACAAGTAAAGCCAAAAAACTGGAGAAACAACTTCAAAAAGATAAAGAAAAGGTAGGTGTTAAGAAAAAAAAAACCCTGAAAATTTCATGTCTAATCTAGTTTTTTGCTTTACACAAATTCCTACCCCTTGTTGCCTAAGAGAACGAATTAGAAATACAGGTGTTCAGTGTTTTATTTCTGAAGTGTTTTGCCCCCTGCCAAGGGAAACCTTGCATATATTGACTTGAAGCTTGTATTACAGAAATATGTTGTTGGGAGAATATCTACCAAATCACCAGTTCCATTTTGGTGCTAAAGATTATTTTCCCTAAAGCAGTAGTTTAAAAAGAAATTTTTGATTTAGTTGTTAGACCTTTAAAATTTTTACACCCCCCTACCCCCATCCCCCATTGCTCCCCCCTACCACCACCAAAATCAAGCTAGCAGGATTAGGGTAAGTTCCTAGATGAGAAAGCTCATAATTTTCCAGGGACCAATCATCTATTTTTAGGTCAAACAAAAAGAAAATGAAGTTTGGACTGGAATATGTAAAAGCCTAACTACTCTGGCTAGAGAGAGATTCTAATCAACTAATATTTAAAGTTTTTTAAACTATATTCATAGCTCTATCAGATATTAATAGATATGACATCTAAACTTTAATCTTCTGAAAAAGCTTTCTTCCATATAGTGACAGTGATTACAGTTGAGACTGCTACCTCATAATCATTTACCAAATGTATTTATTAGCAAAATACTTTGTGCTCAATATAGCTTTAAAAAGTTATATAATTATTTGAGGAGCATCATTTTGAGAAATATTGAATTTCTCTGGTACTAATGGATTTGAGAATAACCCCAAAATTGGATAGATTAAACAAAGTGTGTTACAGAAATATGACTTTGAGGCATAAGATGTAGATGTGATTATTACCAGAGGATATTAGTAGTATAAATTATTAGTCCTCCATGGTGACTCTGGAAGGGTAAAAGTTATGAAAGATCTTAGGATTGAAGTGAAGAAATAGAGTAAACTCCATGTGGTCAGGGCATTTTTATGGTTAACGAATAATTTATAGCTTAAAATCAGAGATGAGAGACAGACTTAAAGCCCTGCCAGAAAGAATTTTCTTTTTTTTTCTTTTTTTTTTTTTTTTTGGTACCAAGGATTGAACTCAGGGGCACTCGACCACTGAGCCACATCCCCAGCCCTATTTTGTGTTTTATGTAGAGACAGGGTCTCACTGAGTTGCTTAGCGCCTCGCCATTGCTGAGGTTGGCTTTGAACTCGCGATTCTCCTGTCTCAGCCTCCCTAAGTGCTGGGATTACAAGCGTGAGCCACCGCGCCCGGCAAGAATTGTCTTTCATAAATGGGAATTTATAGAATTGGTTTTGCCATTAGACTAAGAATATTGAAATTACAGTGAATAAATGCCAAAATACCTGATAAAGCCAGTTAGTTCAAATCTAACTACAAAAACAATAGCAAAGTCCTACAGATCTTAAGAAGCGCTTTCCTAGCCGGGCACAGTGGTGCAAGCCTGTAATCCCAACATTTAGGGAGGCTGAGACAGGAGAATAGTGAGTTCAAAGCCAGCCTCAGCAACAGCGAGGCGCTAAGCAACTCAGACCCCTGTCTACATAGAACACAAAATAGGGCTGGGAATGTGGCTCAGTGGTCAAGTGCCCCTGGGTTCAATCTTCAGTACCAAAAAATTAAAAATAAAAAGAAGTGCTTTCCTTTACTTTAGGTTTTTTTTAGGGGGTTGGGAGTTGCTTTTTGTTTGTTTTTTGGGTTTGTGTGTGTATGCACACATATATGTATGTTCATGCGTAATCCCAGAGCCTCTACATGCTAAGCCCATGCACTACCACCAGGTTTCACTCCCAGCCTAAGAACTGCTTTTTGGATTAGTCAAATAGTAGTAGTATTGGATGGCCCAAAGGAATATGTTCTATAACTTTAATTTCTAATCTCAGGTTGAAGAATTTAAAAGTGTACCCGCCAAGAGTAAAAATATCATAACTGAGACAACAACTAGAAATAATTCCCTTGAGAAGGAAAAAGAGAAAGAAGAAAAAAAATTAAAGGAGGTTATGGATAGCCTTAAACAGGAAACACAAGGGCTTCAGAAAGAAAAAGAAGTAAGATTTTTATTAATATTGATTTTGGTGCTTTTTATTTTTAATTTGAAGATTGTTTTTGTAGTAATACTAAAAGCTGAACTTAACAAAAGAGTAAGTAAAAGCATGAGATTATCACATTGATAAGTTATCTATTCGCAAAAGGATGAAGTTAGCTTTGTATTCAAAATAGCCTTTTGAAAATGCTAAGCATATAAAATACATACTTTACTAAATAATAGTAATTGAGTTTACTAAAAAGAAAAGTCATGGACTTAATAGATTCCAATTTGAAATATGAACATATTCTAATGTTGCACCACAAAACTTTTGTAAGTAGAATGCCTATGTAATTAAGTGGCAAAGGGATAATATGGAAAATTTTATAATGAATACTTAATGAATGGTAGATTTGTGTGTTTGCTAATTTAATGTATGTTGAGTACTTCTATGCACCCTATGTACTTTGAATATTTTTATTCCTTGGCATAATTTAAAATATAAATACAGTTGAGAAAATTTAACAGGTAATTCTTACACTTGGTAATGTGGAAAGATCATGGAATCTAAACTTTAGACCCATGTTTTTCTCTTTGAATTATTCTTTTTTGTTTTAATCCTAAAATGAGTATACTAAGACCTATCTCATGAAGCTCTTATGTGATCACTTGGGAAAAGACTTTATGTACAGTGAACACTGGCAACTAATATGCTATTCATCTGTTCCATTCATAAGAATTGTTTATTTCTATATATTATGCTTGTCAAGACACCTTTCTTAAATTAACTTCAAAATTATGGTTTCCATTTCAATCTAGGTTTGAAAATAAATATATTTCAGATTTAATGGACTCATATTTTAACAGAGTCGAGAGAAGGAACTTATGGGTTTCAACAAATCAGTAAATGAAGCACGTTCAAAGATGGATGTAGCCCAGTCAGAACTCGATATCTATCTCAGTTGTCATAATACTGCAGTGTCTCAATTAAGTAAAGCGGAAGAAGCTCTAATTGCAGCTTCTGAGACTCTCAAAGAAAGGAAAGCTGCAATTGGAGATATAGAGGCAAAACTTCCTCAAACTGAACAAGAATTAAAGGAGGTAATAAATCTTTCTATGTTTCACCTAAAAAATGTGTCAACTAGTTTTGTAGATATATACAATTTTTAATCTCAACATCTAAGTGGTTATATATCTTTTTTCATTTAGTCTAATCTCAAAAGAATGGGGTCAGCATTTCATTAGCCCGTATTCGAAAGAAGAAACTAGGGCTGGAGAGGGGGAGGGGGACAGGGAAAAGGAAGGTACTGGGGAATGAGATTGATGAGATAATGTGCGTGTACAAATATGGCATAAAGAATCCCATTATGTGTAATGCACCAATTAAAAAAATTTTTTAAAGAAAGGAAACTAGAGCTGGTACCTCAGTGGTGGAGGCTTTGCCTAATATGTGCAAAGTCATGGGATTGATCCCTAGCATCACAAAAGAAAAAGAAAAAACAACGAAACTTGTCCCCAGAAGCATTGAACAGCAAGTAACCAGTACCACAATCCCATGCAAATAATTTAAACAAAAGAAAATTTGTGTTTCTCTAAATCTTAAATATAGACAACTTACATTAAGGATAAATAAAAAACATAATGTTTAAAACATTTTGGGGGAGGGAGTACCTGGGTGCATAACCACTGAGCCATGTCCTCAGACCATTTCATGTCTTATTTGGAGACAAAGTCTAATTTGCTGAGTCTGGCTTTGAACTCCTGTCCCAGCTTCCCAAGTTGCTGGAATTACAAGCATGTGCCACCACATGCCACCACATTAAGACTATCTTAATGTACTTGTTTCTGTTTGTGAATCTGTGGATGTCATCAGTATGCCACATCCCTGAATCTTTGAGTGAATAAGATGACTAACAAATTTCATAACTTTAATCTCTAAAGTCTCAGAAGGCAAGATGACAATAGAAAATGCTGTTTGGGCAAGGTGGCTATGTTCCTGTTTTCCCAGCTACTTGGGAGACTGAGGCATGAGAAGAGTTTGAGGTGAGCCTGGGCAACATAGCAAAACTGTATCTCCAAAAAAGAAGAAAATGGGACCAGGTGCACTGGTGCACACCTATAATCCCAGCAGCTCGGGGGGCGGAGGCAGGAGGATCACGAGTTCAAAGCCCGCCTTAGCAATTCAGCCAGGCACAAACCAATTCAGGAGACCCTGTCTCAAAATATAATACAGGGGCTGAGGTTGTGGCTCAGTGGTAGAGTGCTTGCCTAGCATGTGTGAGGCACTGGGTTTGATACTCAGCACCACATAAAAATAAATAAATAAAGGTATTGTGTTCATCCACAACTAAACAAAAAAATTTTTAAAAATTAAAAAATATATATATAATACAAAGTAGGGCTGGGGATGTGGCTAAGTGTTTTTCATTTTAGTATATTTGCAGTAATCTGATCATCAGGGGCCTTTGTGACCATGTAGAATTTTTTTTTCCATATTTTATTTATTTGTTCTATTTAGGCTTACCTGATAACAGAGTGCAATTTGATTCATTGTACACAGATAGAGGATAATGTATCAATTCTCTAGTTGTAAGTTGTATAGAATCACAACATATATGCAGTCATAATACATAAAGTTAGGGCTATGATGACCATCATATTCCACCACCTTTACTGTCCCCATGCCCCCTCCCCCCTTATACCCCTGTGAACAGAGTTCCACCATTGTTCCCATGTCCTTCCCCACATTATGGATCAGCATCCATTTTTCAACAAGTACATTCAGCATTTGGTTTTTCGGGATTGGCTTACTTCACTTAGCATGATATTCTCCAATTCCATCCATTTACCTGCAAATGCCATAATTTTATTCTCTTTTATTGCTGAGTAGTATTCCATTGTGTATATATACCACAGTTTCTTTATCCAGTCATCTATGGAAGGGCATCTAGGTTGGTTCCACAGTTTAGCTATTGTGAATTGAGCTGCTATAAATATTGGAGTGGCTGCAGCACTGTAGTATGCTGTTTTTAAGTCTTCTGGGTATAGACCGAGGAGTGGGATAGCAGGCTCAAATGGTGGTTCCATTCCAAGTTTTCTAAGGAATCTCCATACTGCTTTCCAGATTGGTTGTACCAGTTTGCAGTTCCACCAGCAATGTATGAGCGTGCCTTTTCCCCACAACCTCGCCAACACTTATTGTTGTTTTTATTCTTGATAGTTGCCATTCTGACTGGTGTGAGATGAGATCTTAGGGTAGTTTTGATTTGCATTTCTCTGATTGCTAGAGATGTTGGACATTTTTTCATATATCTATTGATGGATTGTATATCTTCTTCTGAGAAGTTTGTGTACAGCTCTTTAGCCCATTTATTGATTGAGTCAGTTTTTTTGGTGTTAAGTTTTTTGAGTTCTTTATATATCCTGGAGATTAGTGCCGTATCGGATGTGTGTGTGGCAAACATTTGTTGCCAGAATGTCAGCTCTCTGTTCACTTCATTGATATTTCTTTTGCTGAGAAGAAGCTTTTTAGTTTGAATCCATCCCATTTGTTGATTCTTGATTTTACTTCTTAAGGACATATGGTCCTAATCCGACATGATGAAGATTTGTGACCATGTAGAATTTTATTGTGGATTAAATTAAATGCAGTGAGTATTCCATTTCCCTGGTGATTAACTTTATTTTATGAAAGATTATAACTTTGAACATTTACTTTATACCTACATAACAGTTAGTAGAGATAATTTAAAGCTAGGAAATGGGGGAAAATACCAGGTAGAAAAGAGTACTAAATTGGAGATTGAGAAATTAAGAATTTAGTTTGTCTTTAGTTCCTCTATTATTGCCAGCTTATCTTTCTCCTCCTTTTTGCCTTTTTTATTTTGTTTTATTTTATTAACCAGAAAACAAAGCACATCATAATTATAGTCTTGTCCGGTCACTCATACCTGGGATCCTGTCCCAAGATCTGCCTTTGATCAGGAAAAAACTTAGGTAGGACATAATTAACATTGTGGAGCCAAACTAAGATTTTCAGGTTTTCATAGCTGCAGCTCTGCTTCATCGGGGTGGACTGTTCCTGGAGTCATGTTGTACCTATTTTCCCCTTTATTGACCCAAATAATTTATGCCTCTGAAAATAAGAGACACATCCACATTTTTCATAGCCAGACCATTGATTGCTATATGAAAGCTTGGTTTGGGCTCGTGTATTTATTTTTGGTCTTTTCCTTTATTGTTATTAAATTACAATTAAATCTATGCTATGATTGGGCATATTTAGGATCTAATGCTTCTGAGTGATTTTCTTTAATTTTTCACTTGCAGAAAGAAAAAGAACTTCAAAAGCTTACACAGGAAGAAATAAACTTCAAAAGTTTGGTTCATGATCTTTTTCAAAAAGTTGAAGAAGCAAAGAGTTCCTTAGCAATGAATCGAAGTAGGGGGAAAGTCCTTGATGCAATAATTCAAGAAAAAAAATCTGGCAGGATTCCAGGAATATATGGACGATTGGTAAAGTAGATTTGTTTGGGAAAGGCTACATTTTCTCAAGAAAACATTGTAAATTATATTCTTATCTTGACTTAACTATATAGAGGGTCACTGTATACAAAATAACATTTTTGTTGAAGTGATACTTGTTTTTTAAACATTTTGCTATTATAGTTTTTTCTTTTATATAGTTTTAGATGATTATAATTATATATACATACCAAGAAAAAAAACTATTAGTGATAAGCAAACTTACCAAACCTACTTTATCCTATTTTTTAAAGTAAGAATTTGATATATTCTGGGTTTAATAATATTATACTTAAGGTTTTGGTTGTGGTTTCTGTGTGGTAATTTTTTTTATCCCTCCTCTTAATTATTAGGGGGACCTAGGAGCCATTGATGAAAAGTACGATGTTGCTGTTTCATCCTGTTGTCATGCATTAGATTACATCGTTGTTGATTCTATTGATACAGCCCAAGAATGTGTAAACTTCCTTAAAAGACAAAATATTGGAGTTGCAACTTTTATAGGTTTAGATAAGGTAGGTATTCATAATAAGCTACTTATAATTTAACTTTTTTAGGCCAACTGTTTTTCCCCTTTCTAGGTTTTCCTTTACCGTTATTTAGTGAACACTGGTAGTTTTGAGAATTATTTTACATGATTGTGAAAAAAAAAACTTGGAATGCCTCCACCAAAGGAAGACACATTTCAGTGTTGAAGTGACTGGCAGTTTGTATTTCTAACTTTTGTCAATAACTACTTTTTTTTCTTCAACAAAACTTTTGTATAGTATTCACACAGTAAAATTCACTACATTAAAATATACAGTTCAGTGGGTTTTAGTATATTTGCAGGGTTGTCATCCATGAACATTATCTAATTCTAGAAAATTTTCATTGCCTCACAGGCATTAGCAGTCACACCCAATACCTCTCCCACATACACAACCAGGGTAGCTAATCTACTTTTGTCTCTACAGATTTATCTATTCTGGACATTTTATATAAATGGAATCGTGGTCTTTTGTGCATCGCTATATTAGGTATAGGTTGTCAGGTTTACCTGTTTTGTAGTATATACTCATCCTTCATTTCCTTTTTGTTGCTAAGTGATTGTCCATTGTATGGCTAAACCACATTTTGTTTCTCAGTTTGACAGTAGATGGGCACTGGGATTGTTTCCAGTTTTTGGTTCTGGGTTTACAGTTATGAAAAAATCTTGCATTGGTAATAATGCTGCTATGAAGATTCGTATTCAAGATTTTTGTGTGAATGTGTTTTCATTTCTCTTAGGTAAATAAATGCCTATGAGCAGAATTACTGTCATATTGTAATTCTGTGTTTAACTTTTTTAAGGAATTGCCCATTTGTTTTCCACAGTAGGTGTGCTATTTCCTACCAGCCTATATAAAAGTTAAAATTTCTTCGTGTTTTTTTTTAATTATGTTACTGTATTTTTTATACCTTTATTTTACTTGTTTATATTTATGTAGTGCTGAAGATCAAACCCAGTGCCTCACGCGTGCTAGGCAAACACACTACCAGTGAGCTACAACCCTAGCCCCTTTCTTCATGTTCTTTACCAGCATTGGTTATTATATGTCTTTTTGATTACAGTTCATCTTAATGGATATAAAGTGGTGTGTCATTGTGCTTTTTTTTTTTTCCTTCCTTCCTTCCTTTTTTTAACTTTCAGATGGCAGTATGGGCAAAAAAAATGACCAAAATTCAAACTCCTGAAAATACTCCTCGATTATTTGATTTAGTTAAAGTAAAAGATGAGGAAATACGCCAGGCTTTTTACTTTGCTTTAAGAGATACCTTGGTAGCTGATGACTTGGACCAAGCCACAAGAGTAGCATATCAAAAAGATAGAAGATGGAGAGTGGTAACTTTACAGGGGCAAATCATAGAACAGTCAGGTAAGAGTGTTTTCCCCCCTCCCGTCATTGAATTTTGTTGTTGATGGGTAACACATCTAAGAATGGCTTCTCTCCCATGTTCTCCAGGTACCATGACTGGTGGTGGAAGCAAAGTAATGAAAGGAAGAATGGGTTCATCATTGGTCATGGAAATCTCTGAAGAAGAGGTCAGCATATGTAAAATTGTATTCAGGCTTTGCTTTGTGTGGTTTTTTTTTTTTTTTTTTTTAACTGGTTTACTAGGGTAAAACCTACATACTACAAAATTTGGCCATTTTTTAAAACTATACTCAAGTTTTAAGTTAACAGGTTGAATTTTCTACTAATTATGAGACTGAGAGTTTTTAATGTAAAGTTCTAAGAACAAAACATGTTAATTAGAAAGTTTATGTAAAAGGGCTGAGGATGTACCTCAGTGGTAGATCTTTTGCCTGACATGTACAAGACGTTGGGTTCAATCCCCAGCACCAAAAAAAAAAACACCCTAAGTAAAAGTACAAGTTAAATATATACGTCTTTTTCAATTCTTTTATTTAAAATCATACAAGTATTTCATAGTTAAATGTTCACTTACTAGTTGATATTTGATATTTAATATATTGTTCTACCACAGAATTATTGCTGCATTGCATAATTAGTATTTTCTGTTTCTGAGTAAGGTGTAACAAAGATGTATGATTAGTATTTCCACATTTTATTTCAGATGATTTCAGGGCACTGGAGGTATAACTCAGTGGTGGAGCACTTGCCTACCATGCTCAATGCCCTGGCTTTAATCCCTAGCACTATAAGAAGGGAGGAGCAATTTTTTTTCCTATACTTATTGTCCCACAAAAGATTTATGAGAATGTAAAAAAATCCAATAAAAACTACCCTGTTCCATTGTTAACCTCAGGACACTATATAAACTTTTTTCTTTCTTAAAAACATGTTTTTCCCCTGACTTCACCCAATGTTACTGACCTCCTTCGTGTCTGTGTAATGAAATTTAAAAAGTTGATGACTGGTTCTTTTTGGTTTCTTTTAAAAACAACAACAACAAAAATGCCCTTAGCTGGGGAGGGGAGTTCACATACACTGGTTACCTAACTTTTTCTCTAATGTGCCTTCATTTTTTTTTCACCCATATTTTGAACTAGTTGCAAGTTTGCAACATGATTTATCGGCCATCTCCTAAGCTTCCAGTATTGGGTATGGAGAGTTGTTTAATGTTCTGGTCATTAAAATGAGAAATTTGGGTTTTCTTTGTAATCAACTTGAAATGCTCTGTAGAATAAACTGAACTTTACTCATACTTTACTTTTTAGGTAAATAAAATGGAGTCACAGTTGCAAAGGTATTCTAGAAAAGCAGTGGAAATCCAAGAACAGAAAGTACAACTTGAAGAAGCAATGGTTAGGTTAAGGCATAATGAACGAGAAATGAAGAATACCTTAGAAAAATTTACTGCAAGCATTCAGGTATTGTGTGTGCAAGAGAGCAAAACTGTTGGAATTCTGCAGTAATTTGGCAGAACCACTTTGATGTTTTCCTCCATTTTTAAATATAAGGGATGATTTTGTTTCCCTGAGTACTAATGGTAATACCTGCGTATTGGCTCCCACCACAGCCATTCCTGTTTTCCATTTGTATTCAATAGAAAAAATAATTCCCTTAGCCAACATATTACTATTTATTTCTTTTTCTTTTTTTTTTTAATTTAATTATTTTATTTAAATGCGTTTCAAGTCATAGTACATAAACAGCTCAGTTTTTCCATTTCTCTGGTTGCAAATCAGATAGAGTCACATTATTTGTGTCTTCATACATGCACCAGGGGCAGTAATGACCCTCTCGATCAACCATCATTACTATACTCATTTCCCTTTCTTTCCTCCCACCTCCCTCCCTGCTGCATCCAGAGCTCCTGCATTTCTGCTATGTTTCCCGTTCCCATCCCCCTTATGTATCCTCATCCACTAATCAGAGAGAACATTCGGCATTTGGTTTTTTGGGATTGGCTTACTTCACTAAGCATAATGTTCTCCAATTCCATCCATCATTCTCTCTTCAAAGTGGAATGTTGTGTCAATTTTGAAACGCAATGCATGTACACTGTCTAAAAAAAATTCTTTTTCAGAAAATAGCCAAAGGATCTTTAAAATGTTTAGTGTGCATGTATTTATGTATGTGGTAGATGTCTGTCTCTTTTATATTGTTTGCATATGGCATTTTTAATTTCATAGTAACTTTTCTTCCCTTAATAAATTATGGTTTTCTTTTCAGGCCAGTGTAAATTTTCTTTTCAGTTGCTTAAGAGCATCTAGTTTATATCATGTATTGATAAGTTTTTCTGCACACACATGCAATTAAGATTCCTAAAATTAAAAGTATTACATAATATATATACAGTGTTTAAGGCATTTATTGTGTAATCTCAAATTGTCCTCAAAATGTTCTAATTTGTGCACTACTGGTAGCATATGCAAATAATTATTTTTCCAAGTCTTTGAACACTTGTCTTAAGCATATTTTAAGTTTGCTACCTTCTGTATAAAAAATGGCATTTTAACTTGTCTTTATAATGAACTTATACATCTTCTCATTTGTTGGCAATTTTCATTTTCTATATTGTTCATGTTTTCTATTCTTTTCCTGTTAGTGTTTGTCTTTTCTTACAGATTTTAAATGAATTTATTAAAAATTCAAAGTGTTGAAAGCAGTATTATTGTTACTGAACTAAAATATTGACCTCTTTAAATGTTAAACATTTTTATAGCGTTTATCAGAACAAGAAGAGTATTTGAGTGTCCAGGTTAAGGAACTTGAAGCTAATGTACTTGCTACGGCCCCTGACAAAAAAAAGCAGAAATTGCTTGAAGAAAATATCAGTGCTTTCAAAACAGGTATGTTTAAAGATGCACACTGTTTGAAATGGTCAAAAACAGGTTTTTAAAGTTTGCAGTGTTTAAGATTTGTAGGGTAATAAATTGCAGCTAAATAATTAAGTGTAAGTCACTGTACTGCCTGTTGTATGGTTTTTACTATTTAATTCTCACAAGCCTATGAAGTAAGTACTCTTCATAGCCTCATTTAACAAATAAGGAAACAAATTACTGAATGGTTTATATAATATGCCTAAGGGCCTATAACATGTTGGTATATATGGTATGATCTGATTCCAGAGCCCGTTTTTAATTTTATATTCATATACTTTGGTCCTGGTCTTCACAAGAAAGCTTCACGATAATAAACTTATTTTCTATAGATTTAGAAATCTGAGATTTGGGGGAATGAAATCATTCAAATAAAAGCACACAGGAAATAAAGGATATGTAAACAAAACAAAACAATACTTATCTGAAAACTTAGGAAAAATTTTTTCTTCCTACAACCTTTTCTTCTTTTGGGTATAGGTGAATACCCAAAGTCTCACTAAGTTTCTTAGGGCCTTCCTAAATTGCTGTGGCTGGCTTGAACTTGGAATCCTCTGCCTAGGCCTCCCAAGCCTCTGGGAACAACCTTTTCTTCTTGTGCAATATGCACAGGTAAATATCCTGCCAAAATAAAATATCTAAGCAAGAAATAAAATTCATAGGCAGAATTGGCTCTGTAGCCTTAATCAAAGTCCCGTTTGTGTACTTGAGCACAACCCTGCTTCTGTTTCCATGTTGGCTCTAAACAAACAGATGTATTACTGCAAGAGAAAGAAATGGTAAGTTATGCCACAGACCCCTTGTAGGCTAATAGCATCTTAGCTACTGGCCCCAGAAAAACAATAAGCCTTCATTTTATCCTTAATAGGGATCACTGTTACATTTTGGTTCATGAGCCAAAGAAGAGAAATACTGACTGTCCCAAGAAACAGATGAGGGAACTAGACATGATGGTGTCCACCATTGGAAGCCCCATTGGAAGATCACTTTAACTCAGGAGTTCAAGACCAGCCTGGGCACCAAAACAAGATCCCATCTCAAAAGAAAAACTTAAGGAGGGATTTAGAGTGATTATCCATATGCTCCAAAAATAATAAGGGCGTTTTGTCTAAAAAGATTCTAAGCAGACAGATAACTAGTGTGTACATCAGATATTCACCTATACCCATACTTTGTTTTTTTGGTTGTTTTGTTTTTGTTTTAATTTTTTGTTGGGTTGTTTGTTTTTGTGGTTCTAGGGATTAAAGCTGGAGCCCAGCAACACTATGAAAGTGCTCTGGTACTGAATTACATCCCCAGCTCTATCTCCATTTTTAATATTCAAGCATTTGCTCAGTTGGTATCTGCTACTAGCAACGTTTCATTTAGGTGCTATAGATAGATTAGTATATAAAATATCCCTCTTTCTAAGGAGCTCACAGTTAATATGGTGCAGAGATATCTGAGCAGAAGATCCAAAGGAAGTTTAAGCATAACCTTGAGGATATTTGGGAGAAAAGCATTTTAAGAAGAATGTAGAGAAGTAAAATGCAAAGGCCCTGCGGAGTATACTAGAGTGTTCAAGGAACACATGGAAGATATTATAGCTAAAGAATGGAGAAATCTAGGTATATTGATTGGCTTTATAGGCCATGGTAAAGATTCTGAGTGAAATAGCCATTAAAAGTGATACATAGACAAGTGGCATTATCTGACTAATTTGGGTTGTTTTTTTCCATTGAATTTATTTTCTATCTTTAATTCATTTTTGCTGACACACTGACTTGACACAAACTCCTTGCTCCATACATAAGTATTTGTTGTGGCTGCTTTGATGATGCGTAAGGATCAGTTGAAAAGCCAAGTATGTTTTTATTTATATCACTGATAACAGCCCTTAGAAAAGCTGAAGGAATCTGTTGTATTATAAACTGAAAAAGAACCTTAACTTTATTAGGTGCTTTCTATAATCTCCTTTCATAGAAATGCTGAGTACTATCAGTAGATTTTAATATCTGATATGGAAGACCCATTTCTGCAAGCTTATTAAGATTCAGTAGTTAATTTTATAGTAAAAATATATTTGGCAACAGATTAGGGGTGGAAATCTGGGCTGCATACCTGACCCATCCCTCAGTCAATGTGATGGTGGTACTGGCCTCAAAAGCAGGTGATGCTCTACGCACAAGTGAGCTGAATACTACAGGCAGCCTAATGGTATTGTAATCACAAAGGTCATCACTGTGAGCAAGCTAATTCCATCAACACAAATGTAGTAACTCAGATCTGAAAAAAGCAATTACCAGTGTAAGCAATATATAAGATGTTTATATAACATCCTTAAGAAAAAGCAGGATTTTTTTTCATGCCAATTAGTGATCTCAGAAAACTAGAGATGTTGGAATTAACTTAGGAGATGGGCTAAAAGATACCATTTTAAGCATTATCTGGTAATGTAATGCAGAGAAGTAAAGAAATGAGAGCTGTGGATCCTAGCTAGTGGTAGCATCCTTGTCTAGTTTGCTTAAGGGCCTAGATTTGACTCCCAGCACCACAGAAAAGAAATGGAAAGTTTAAGTTTTAAAATTCCACCATCTACCTAATAGGATAAACAAAAGAAAGGAAAAAATAGTTAAGTATCTCCAATTCTTTTCTCTCAGCAAATCAACATTCTTCTTCTACACCCTTAGGAGGCTGGGGCAGAAGGGTTGTGAGTTCCAAGTCAGCCTCATCAACAGCCAGGGTTACTAAGAAAATCAGTGAGACCTTGTCTCTAAATAAAATACAAAATAGGGCTCGGGATGTGGCTCCAGGTTGAGTGACCCCGAGTTCAATCTCCAGTACCCAAAAAAAGAAAAAGAAAACAATGGGCCAGGAGCAGTGGCACACACCTGTAATCCCAGCACCTCAGGAGGCTGAGGCAGGAGGATCATGAGTTTAAAGCTAGCAACAGCAGGTTGCTAAGCAACTCGGTGAGACCCTGTCTCTAAATAAAACACAAAACAGGGCTGCAGATGTGGCTCAGTGGCTGGGTACCCCTGAGTTCAATCCTCAGTACCCTCTCCCAAAAAAGTAATCCATGGTTGTGTGTATAGCTGAGCAGAGAATTTAAGCTTGTGTATTTGTTGTGACATGGTGTCTTTTTAAGTACTTTTCCCTAAATATTTAAAATTTGTTATCATGCATCAGGGTTAGATCATTAAAGAAATTTATATCTAACAAATGTACTCATTAGCATAGAAACATGAAGTTGTTTATTTTTTAATTTCAGAATATGATGATGTGGCTGAGAAAGCTGGCAAAGTAGAAGCTGAAGTTAAACGGTTACACAGTATCATTGTAGAAATCAATAACCATAAACTCCAGGCCCAACAAGATAAACTTGACAAAATAAATAAGCAATTAGATGAATGTGCTTCTGCTATTACCAAAGCCCAAGTAGCAATCAAGACTGCTGACAGGTAGAGTATGCATACTACCCTAATCTGTCTTCTTCCCTACCTCCACATTGGAAAGGGGATTATATTTAATTTAAAACATTCCACCAAGTATTTCTTATGCTGTTACTTACTAAACCTGACTTGTTATTAATCTAACAGGACTTCAATGAGGGGAAGTTTACAATGAACATTTATCATATAGCCAATTTAAAAAAAAAAAATAATAATAGTAAAGAGGTATGCTTTGAGAAGCTGGAGGTATATACTCCAGTAGTTGTGAAGGGCATTAGACATGAGAGTTTTCTCTGCTTCAGGTGATAAGATGTAATTTAAATAGATTTAGGCTTAAAAGGTAAGAGGTAAGAATAGAGTCTTTTGGCAACATTGTCTTGGTAACTGAGTTTTGGTTTGAAGTATTAAAATACTTATAAAGTAACACTAGCTGTGTACATTAAAATGTTGAAATTATAACAGCTATTTCATTTATCAGTATTAAAAGTTGATTGTATATTATTTATCTGATGGTTAATCCAGTGCCTTTTTGCTCAAAATAACAAACCACTTGTTTAAGCAAAAGAATGCTTAAGACAGGTGCAGTGGTGTACACCTGTAATCCCAGTGACTCAGGACACTGAGACAGGAGGATTGCAAATTCACGGCCAGACTCAACAACTTTGTTAGACCATGTCTCAAAATAAATTTTAAAAAGCCTGGCAGTGTAACTCAGTGATAAAGCATCCCTGGGTTTATTCCTCAGTACCAACAAAAGAATGCTTAAGATTAAAGGATTCAAATCTGATAAGAAAGTGACAAAAATACTTGATCTAATAGATAACTTGGCATGAAAGTCAAAGGTTGGATAGCAGTAGAAGCTTATATAAAGAAGTTTCATTAATATATATTGAGTGTAGTAAAATAATTCATTCCACAGGTACTTGTATGAATGTACAAAAACCAAGATTGGTTTAGTAAGTCATAAACTTTAAAATCTGATAGGAAAAAAAAGTCACTAAAAGTTCTTTGGTAGGGCTGAGAATGTGGCACAGTGGTAAGATGCTTGCCTAGCACCCACAAGGCCCTAGGTTTGATCCCCAGCACCACAAAACAAAACTTTTTGGTGTATTTGCAGAAGCAACAGGTTGACCACATTTTTGTTGTGTCATTTGGCTTCTTTAGAAATCTTAAAAAGGCACAGGACTCTGTTTTTCGCACAGAGAAAGAAATAAAAGATACTGAGAAAGAAGTCAGCGACTTAACAGCAGAGATAAAAAGTCTTGAGGACAAAGCAACAGAGGTCATAAAAAATACAAATGCTGCAGAGGTAAGAATTGGATATGTAACCTCTGTGCCTTATAAGAAGTTAGTAGGTTAAAAGTTTTATAACTGTAAATTTGTTTGCACAACAAAAATGAGCATTATAGCATTTCTGTGTATTAAGATGTTTTATTTAAAATGGAATAGTTATGGGGAGAGATTGCTAACTCTCATCTTTGCAATGTGAAAATACATACCTGTTCTATTTGGAAAGGTCATACGTTATAGCAGTTCTTCTTGGTTTTTAGGAGTCCTTACCAGAGATCCAGAAAGAACATCGTAATCTACTTCAAGAACTAAAAGTTATTCAAGAAAATGAACATGCTCTTCAAAAAGATGCACTTAGTATTAAGTTGAAACTTGAACAAATAGATGGTCACATTGCTGAACATAATTCCAAAATCAAATACTGGCAAAAAGAGGTGAGATTGCAGGGGCTGGGGTTGTGGCTGTTGTAGAGTGCTTGCCTAGCATGTATGAGGCACTGGGTTCAATTCTCAGCACTGCATATAAATAATAAAGGTTCATCAACAACTAAAAAATATTTTTTAAAAAGGTGAGATTGCTACCATTTAGTTAAATTAACTTTATACCTATTTTTTATGAAAAAAGGTTTAAGGTGTTTTGTTTTTTGAGATATATTTTTATTCTTAATTCCATAATATAACCACTTTTCAGGTTTATAAGGTGTATAATGACCAATATATAGTTATAATTATACACAGAAATCTGTGTAATGGTTAGATAGGCCAATTACTTTTCACCTCAGCTGATCTGGAGATTTAACAAGAGGTTACATGAACACTTTGGTATTGTACAACTGTTTTAGTTGTCCTTTGAAAATTAGTTGATAAACAAATTATACAGCTGTTTTTTATGACTGTATTTTTTCATGTTCATATAAAACAAAAAAAAGCACAGTGGCCTATGTCCATAATCACAGCAACTAAAAAGGCTAACACAGAAGGATTGCAAGTTCAAGGCAAGCCTTGACAACTTGACAAGACCTTGACTCAAACAAAAAGCATTGTGGATGTACTTAGTGGTAGAGCTCCCCTGGGTTCTATTCCCAGTACTGCAAAAAATAATAATAAATTATAGAACTGTGCCTTCTCTCTCATCTAAATTGAACTTCTAGATTTCAAAAATATCATTACATCCTGTAGAAGATAATCCTATTGAAGAGGTTTCAGTTCTGAGCCGAGAGGATCTTGAGGCAATCAAGAATCCAGATTCTATAACAAATCAGATTGCACTTTTGGAAGCCCAGTGTCATGAAATGAAACCAAACCTTGGTGCCATTGCAGAGTATAAAAAGAAGGTATGAATGGATTATTTATATGTAATAGTCAATTCTTTTAGCCCTTAGTATAAATTAGGACCTTTAATGCTAATTCACAAATTTATATCTGAATAGATTTTTCTCAATCTTTTCACAGGAAGAATTATATTTGCAACGGGTAGCAGAATTGGACAAAATTACTTCTGAAAGAGATAGCTTTAGACAGGCATATGAAGATCTTCGAAAACAAAGGCTTAATGAATTTATGGCAGGTTTTTATATAATAACAAATAAATTAAAGGAAAATTACCAAATGCTTACTTTAGGAGGGGATGCTGAACTGGAGCTTGTAGACAGCTTGGATCCTTTCTCTGAAGGAATCATGTTCAGGTTTGTAAAGTTTAGAATCCTATAACCAAATTGACATTTCTTGGGAGTGAGATGTGAAGGTTGGATGTACACAACTTGGTTAGATAAATACTTATGGAAATATTTAATCTTTAATTCATTTTTAATTTTCAACCCTTTTCAATCTACAAAGACTGAAAAATTATACTGAATAAGGGGAGAGAATGGCAAGAAGTACTTAAGACTACTGTTAGCCTTGATTAATATTTTTATAAAATAACTCATAAAGTTCATATTTGTGAAGAAACAAATTAGATTTCCAAGTAGAAAGGTGGTAGAAATCAGCTAAACAAAACAAATCGTGAAGTCTTAACTTTACAAGTAATTTGACTAAAAGATTTTCATAATTTTTGCAGTGTTAGACCACCTAAGAAAAGTTGGAAGAAGATCTTCAACCTTTCAGGAGGAGAAAAAACACTTAGCTCATTGGCCTTAGTATTTGCTCTTCACCACTACAAACCCACTCCCCTTTACTTCATGGATGAGATTGATGCAGCCCTTGATTTTAAAAATGTGTCCATTGTTGCATTTTATATATATGTAAGTAAATGTGTAGGGTGGGTTTTTTGTTGTTTTTAATTCTGGAAGAGTCGTGGTTTCCAGACAGATTACATACAGAATTCCTTGGATTGTTCCTTTACTCCATGTCCTCTGGTATCAAAGTATTTCCATTTTGAAGAATTGATGCAAATTAGTAGAATCACAGCTAGAATTCCAGGTCTTCTCCTAGATCTTTTCTATTAGAGTTCTAAGCAGTTATGCTCCCAGACACACCCAGATTTTCCTCTTAAGCTCACATACTGATTTCATTTTCCTAATCGTCATTACTGTGTTAATTATCTAATGTTGAACTTACTGCCCCAAAAATACTTGAGCAAAGTAAAGCTTACCTGTTTGTGATTTACCTGTAACAACTTAATATTCTTTATTCTTTTTTTCTCTTCAGGAACAAACAAAAAATGCTCAGTTCATAATAATTTCTCTTCGAAATAACATGTTTGAGATTTCAGATCGACTTATTGGAATTTACAAGACATACAATATTACAAAAAGTGTGGCAGTAAATCCAAAAGAAATTGCATCAAAAGGACTTTGTTGAACTTGTTTATACTGAAGATTCTTCAAACTGAATTGGCATAGTCAATGTAATATTGGTTTTCTATTTTTAAAAAATTGAGTTGTATAAAATACATATTCATAAGCTATATGATAAAACTGGCTTCTACTTTATTTTATGCTGTTAGAATCATATAAAAAAACGTACATTCTCTGTAGTAGGAGATTGTAAGAATGAGTTGTTAAGTGCAAACTGGTGAAAAATAAAATGAGAGTTAGGTGACTTGCACTTAAGGCACTCTAAAGTGCCTTATTAGATCTGTTATCAAGGCTTAGCATAACTTCATGGACTTTTGGCCTACATTGGAAAGGCTAGCTAATCTTGGGTAAATTCTTAAGGCATTCTACTCCATTTCCTAATTCTGACAATCACTGTTTTTATTACATATAAACAGGAACATTTTCTTGCAAGTCATTGATTCTGAATTTTTACAGGGAAGTTTTAAACATATATTTCTAAAACTTGATGTGTCCATTTAAAACGTACTACAAGAGAATGTCTACGCAAAACTAGGCTGTCTCTTAAGTCGAAAAATGCCAGACTATACTTGGTTCATGAAAACAATTAAAGCATATAGTTCCTTAGTAATAAATGCAAATTAAGCTGTGTCTTGCGTGTTACCTAACAAATTGTCAGGATTTTACTGTATTGGCTCAAGGATGTTATGCTACTAGAAATAGACTGGCAAACGCATAGTTTTCAGAAGGAATTGTGGTATTGAATCAAATCTTTGCCTTAGCTCTTCAATTTCTA
The DNA here is from genome assembly GCA_028644305.1 of Xerus rutilus. NCBI lineage: Eukaryota > Metazoa > Chordata > Mammalia > Rodentia > Sciuridae > Xerus > Xerus rutilus. Next base: position 26,382,907 of record CM053409.1, read on the forward strand.
GATATTTATCCTCAGTATTCAGGGAACCATTGCTTAGATATTAAAAATCCAACATAGTTTGCCTCATACTAAAAGCCATTGAAAATGTAAACACTAGCAGCATGGATATAAATAAAGCAAAATCTGAAAATTCAAGTATGGTCATTATTTTAAATCCAAGTTACATAAGGAAAAAAGTTTAAAAATCTTGTAACTAAGGCTGGGATGTGGCTCAGTGTACGCATGCATGAGGTACTAGGTTCAATCCCAGCACTGTCAAAAAAAGGTCCTGTAATCAAGTGCTTTTTTTTTTATTGGAGAGAGTAGAAGTGAATTAAATTATTAAACAGTTAAAACCAAAAACACCTGGAACCCATATGAAAATTCCAAAGCTACCATCCTAATTTTGACCAATAATATACATAATAAAATTTCAAGATCATGTACTTGAATAAGTACAATCTCATCCTGGTGAAATACAAGAGAAGAGCATATAAGCAGTTACTTTAGTAATCTTATCTACTAAAAACTGGCAAGTTATTAAATATTGCTGTCAAGCCTAAAATGCTGTAGTTACAAATAATTCTTAGAACACAAATCTGTTAATATTAGTATTGGTCTACTTGATTTCTTTGAGCATAAACTGCAAAGAATGCATGTGTTATCTATATGACCTTGTGTCTTTTCTCCTATGCAAAAAATAGAGGTTAATTCTTCCCTCAGAAATGAGATTAGCTAAAGTTTCTTTGCTAATAAGTTACTAGAAAGCATAGGGCACTATTAATAAAGTGAAAACTTATAATTGAATTTGATTTTAATGGTCATCAAGGAAATGCAAATTAAACTACAACATCCTTTATTTATTAGATTTCTAAGCAAATAGTGTGCTTTAAGTCTATGTACCAGATCCCACTATTTTTTAAGACTGTTTTAAGCTTTACATCTCTCACCTCCATTGACACCCTTCCAATGTTCTGACCACACTGTGATCGTGCTGAATATAACCTGTGATCATAAATCAGTGTAATACAATCATCTGTGTTGACTTAATCTCAAGCAGATAAGACCTTCAGAGTGCTTTAGAGCTAGTTCCCTGAACAAAGTTCATTCATTCATTCATTACAACCTAGCTATACAAAATCTGTATGGCTAAGAACATTATCTGAGCTGGAAAGTCTCTGAACCAGGTAAGGCTCCCAGAAAGATGATCCAAGAGCAGCCCATCTGGTATTTCTGGAAAGCAAATGAGTTTTCCCAGGATGTCGCACATAATGGGCCAAAAGTCCTCCCCCAACCATCACAGCTACAGCCCATTTAGGAAATTGAGTTCTGACTTAATAGGCTCCCTTAAGAAAAGTTCAAGAATGTAAAATTGCATTACCATGGGAACATTTGACAAAATTTTTATTTAAGATGAATATAGTTTACATAATGCTATCAAAATTTGTTGGAAATGAAGTATATCATCAGCATGACTGTCTAGTAAACATGTTCCACAGTTTTTATCCAAGAACTGACTTGACTGATAAAAACTAAAACATTACAAAATATTTTTTGGTAGTGCTGGGGATCACATGATAGGCAACAGCTCTAAATTTTTTTGTGAGAATGGAGGGGGGAAGGGGATCTTGCTATATTGCCCAGGCCAACCTTGAACTTGAGATTCTGTCTCAGCCTCCCCAACTAGGACTACAGGCCTGTACCACCACACCCAGCTCCCAAATGACAATCTTAAAATCAATACATAAACTTATTATAAGTATTAGAAATTTTCATTGTTCCCTAATATTGTCCAAAAGCAACGGATTTGGAATGAATGGTGTTATGTTCAACTAAAAATATCCTAAAGCAGTCCTTTTATCACTTAAGACTTTGCTGCTTGACTTTAATCTTTTACCATCTTTATTCATCCATACAAAAGCTTCAAGCTTTTGAGGGGTTTTTTTGAGGATTTTGCCATCTTTTAATCTAAAAGCTATATAGAGAGAAAAATACAAATCCAACCATCGAAGTAAAAGACAACATTGGTATAAGATGTGTAAATGGTCCCAGCAGCTTTTAAGTCAACCTCTTTCAAGCCAATAAAAATGATTTCCAAGCCTCGTGCGGTGGCACAAGCCTGTAATCCGAGCACTTAGGGAAGCTGAGACAGGAGAATCACGAGTTCAAACCCAGCCTCAGCAATGGTAAGGCACTAAGCAACTCAGTGAGACCCTGTCTCTACATAAAAAATAGGGCTGGGGATGTGGCTCAGTGGTCCAGTACCCCTGAGTTCAATCCCCAGTACCAAAAAAAAAATTATTAATTTCCAAATGAATTACTAGATTTTATTGTAATTATTACTTGAATATTATCTGACAGCTCTAATCAACAAAAGCATGAGTTTTAACATTTCTATATATATTTGTTACAACTCAAATTTGGTTTGCTATTTATGCTACCCCTATTTCACCATTTAGCCTCTGCTATATACAATAAATCCATTTACAATTATCAAAGTTTTCAATAAGAAACTATTTTCCACATGAATTCCTTTAACAAATACATGGTATGACACAGTATATTTTTTAAATCATTAAGACTGTTAGATAAACTTTGGTAAACAGACAGAGAGACTTCAGAAAAACATATTGAAGTGATTTCATTTAAGAAGGTTATTATGTGCTGGTTGAAAAAGAGTATCAACATTAATATCACTGAAATTAATGTAACTATAACAATGTTTAAAATTTTAAAAAATTCAACTTCTTTTTCATCCTTATCAGGCCAGGAATATGGCATTCTTTTTGAAGAAATTTTCATTTCAGGAATGGCAGCTTTCTTAATTTGTCCAATTTCTGTTCTGCTCCATTCTTCTTTTAGTATTTTGCTTACTCGAGGATAAATTTCAACAGGCTGGACATCAGGAAGTGGTCTTTGTTTCAAGATTTGCACACGTTGGCGGACATCATCAATTTTTTCAAGAAATTTAAGTGGAGACTCATCTTGTAAAGATGTTGTCGCTGTCATTAATTCAAGCTGCTGCTCTCTTATTTCTTTCATTCTTTCAATTTGCGGAGTATATTCTTGATTAATCAGATTGCCAACATCACAGAGAGCTGTTAAGAAAGCTTTTTTTTTTTGTTCCAATGTATCAGTAAGCTCCTTAAAATACTGGAGAACAACTTCCTTATCACCTTGGACCATTTTCTCAGAATGAGATTTTTGTTGTTCTAGCTTTTCAATAAGACGAGTAAGATCTGTCCAGTGTGTATCAGTTAACTGTTTAAGCAGTTTTTGAGGTGTGTCCTTTTCTTTCAAATAAGCACTTTGAAGGTCATCTATAGGATGACCATGATGTTGACCTATTGTGAGGCAATGACCACAAACTAATTTTTTATCTAGTAGACAATAGACATTTAATGGTTGCCGATAATGTTCAGGGCAGGTGACAATATCTGGATGGTCTTCTTGCTGGTACTTTTCAATAATAGCCCTTAATGCAAAATTAACAGGTAATGATTCAATACCAGTTGGAGCAATTTCAATAATACTTCTGCAATTAGGGCACTTGAGTGGAATTCGTATAGGTCTCCATATATAAAAATTCCCAGATGCCTGAAGAACATTTTCCAAACAATTTCTACAAAACGTATGAGAGCATGGTAGTACACGAGGATCTTCAAATATACTGTAACAAATGGGACACGTTAACTCATCCTCAAAATTGTGCATTTCCTGTCAAGAGAAAGAAGTATTTAAAGTTTACATATAACAAATAGATCTGCACTTGTTATATAAAGTTTCAGTCATTAATTCCAAATTAATATACTGTGTTTGTCACTGAAAAGGTCAATTATTAAAATTTTTTAAATGACAGTAATTCAATTCCCAATATTGAATTGATAATCTTTAAGAGTTTATTCCTTTATTTAGAAAAGTCAACCCAAGCAAAATGATTCTAAATTAATTTGTAATACAATGCTTCAAATTAGTCATTTAAATGTTACCATGCAATGAAGACTTAAGTAAAAAAGTATTCTGCTGAAATCTATAACTACTATATGCAACTTTTTTCATTGTAAGATGCTAAAATCAAAACTATATAATGAATACGTATATAATGAATAGACAAGACTAAACATTTCTATTACATAATATTATACAAACTTAGCAATATAATGTTTTTTAATTCAAAAGGAAAAAACATGCTTTTAGTTGGCTCAATTCTTTAATTCAAAAGGAAACACACTCCCTGTTGGCTCAATCATGTTTTGTTCTTTGCTGTACTGGGGATTGAATTTAGCTCTAACCCGAAGCTACATCCTCAGTCTTTTTTTTTTTGAAATGGGATTCTCACTAAATTACCCAGGCTGACCAACTTGCAATCCTGTCTCAGCCTTCCAAATTGCTGGGATTATAGGTGTGTGCTGCTACACCTAGCTCAATTACAATTTCTGAAAGGAAGTTATGTATTTAATTTCTCTAGAAGCTGTTATATATAAATTTCTTAGCTGCTTGAATTGGAATAGATAAACTTTAAGCCCAGGATCACCATAATGTTTTGGTTTTGTTTTTGCAGTGCTGAAAACGCAGCCTTGTACATGCTGGGAAAGCCCTCTACCAATGAGCTACATCCTCAGTCCACAGTGTAATTTTCTTTTTCGTTGGTTTTTTTTTGGTGGGGGGAGGGGTGCCTGGGATTCAACTCAGAGGCACTTGACTTCTGAGCCATATCCCCAGCCCTATTTTGTATTTTATTTAGAGACAGGGTCTCACTGAGTTGTTTAGTGCCTGGCTTTTTGCTGAAGCTGGCTTTGAACTTGTAATCCTCCTGTCTTAGCCTCCCAAGCTACTGGGATAACAGGCATGCACCACCATACCAGAAAGAAAAAGTTTTTTAATTAGTCCTTAAAATAAAAATAAGTTCAAAAGATGAAAAGCTGATTATGATGACTCTGAGGCACTGAATTTTTAAGTGGAAAAACTAAAGTACTAATGGTAAAGAAGATAAAGGACACCATTAGTCATCTTTCTTTCACTAAAAATGTGTATGAGTATTCCAGAGACAGAAAAAGAAATCCAGTAATAGTTCAGAAATTTACTCTGACACAAGCAACAACTAATTTGCAAGATATTAATATTCTCAACTACAGAAGCCTGACAGTTTTGTACCCTGCCACCTCTCATGGGTTTCCTATTCTCAATGCAGGCAGCAATCCACAGAACTGACTGACCCCTTTGATGGAAAAAAAGTTACACCATTGTTTAAAAAAAAAATAAGACAAGAAAATCCAAGTGCTATTCATGTAAAATACTATTGAATATCAAATCCTCCTCTATTACACTAGATTTTAAGATTAAAAGTCTGTGAAAGCAGTATCTAAAACCTAACTACACATTTTTTTTTACCCAATACCTTTACTTTTTTTTTTTTTAATGTAGTGCTGAGGATCGAACTCAGTGCCTCACACATGCCAGGCAAGTACTCTACCACTGAGCCACAACCCCAGCCCCCTAATTACACTTTTAATAAACATAAAAACCTCTGTAGACTTTGGCTGTTAGCTCCTTTACTATATACAAAGCTCCTATCCTTCAAGTCTTAACATGAACCTTCACCAGTTTAGGTCTTCTTGTTAATCTTATTGACTGCACTTTTATTTCATAGCACATAAAAGATTTTACTTATAAGAATGTTGTAACATTGTACCACACATAGTGACCCATACCTGTAATCCCAGCAACTTGGGAGGCTAGTAAGGCAGGAAGATCACAAAGAGGCCAGTTTTGGCAACTTGGTGAGACCCTGTCTTGAGAAATAAAGGGCTAGAGATGTAGCTCGGTGGTTGAGCATTCCTAGGTTCAACCCCCAGAATCAAAAAAATTGTATATATTAGAAAGTTCCTATTAGGGCAGGAATTATATCTAAACTATGGTATATTTCTACAATCTATGCACAGAACTTAACACGTTAAGCAAAAGCTTTAGCAGAAGTCCATCAGAAAATACTCATTCAGACTGACAAAATTCAGATCCCTAATAAGCTAAGCTGTGTCATATAGAGACTAAGTTTGAATTGTGAAGTATTCCAGGAAACTAAAGTAATTGAGCAATAGCCCAGAAGACGATATCACTGCAGATAAATTCAAGTGGATGCATGTTGGAAAAAATCTTTACAGCTTTACCTCACACCTACAGAGAGCTCTGAAGTCATTCAAAAACCACCCAAGAAAATCAAGAGTATTTCAATGATGTCATAATGCACAATGAAGGAATACACAGAACAGGAATAAAAGTTAAATAGGCATTCAACCTAGACTGAATATTATTAGAGCTATTGAATATATAAGTAGCAAAACTAGCCCTAAAGAATCTAATTTTTCAGTCCAAAGCCTTTTTCTATACTTGCCAGAAAGCTAGAGAAGGGCTAGGATTGTAGTTCAGTGGCAGAGAGCACTTGCCTCACATGTGTGGGGTTCTGGGTTTGATCTTCAGCACCACATAAAAAATAAATAAAATGAAGATACTGTGTTCATCTATAACTAAAAAACAAATTTAAAAAAAAAAAAAACAGGGGAAACTCTGAGAATGCATGTAGGGACCCAAAAACTTGAATTTTAGAATGAGAATATTCACAATAATGAAAAAATTGCCATTTTGAGAGCTTATGTAAAATGGAACATAATGGAATAGGAAATCACAGTCTCAAAGTTACTGCTACAGTATGTAGAATTTTTATCAAAATTTAACCAAAAACTCATAAATTTAAAGATCAGAGAAATAAAATTTTATTCTGACTACCACCTTGCAGATTTATTAAAAACTGTGGGTATCAAATTAGATAAAAATCATAACTGGTTAAAAGAGACAAGCCTAACTGGAAAAAAAAAATTTTTTTTATAAGGCCAGGAACTTTCTGACTGGTTCCTGCTAAGAATTACAGGATTACAAGGGGCTATCACATTTAGGGGCTATTTACTTCCAGGAACCAGTATGAAACTTTATGCACCAAAAATTTCCACAACCTGCCGAGGGGTGGAGAAGGTGCATGACAACTGTGTATATTTTCTAGGATGAACCTCTTAAATTTAGTTAAGCTGTATATAAGTTTTCAAACATCAGTTACAACACTGGAAACTAGAAGACAGCAAAGCAATGCCTTCAATATTCTCAGGGGGCAAAAAGGCTTTCTTAATGGAATCTAAAATTAATTTTGATATAAAGATACCTAAACATGAAAGCTCTCACAAATGAGACCCTGCCAATCATTCTTAAAAGAAGCTACTGCTGGGAGAAAGGAAAATAATTCTCATCAGGATAATATGGAAACAAAGTCCAGGACAACTGTGCAGTCCTAAAGAACAGGCAGTCTAGAAGACAGGTCCAGGTGTGTCTTTAGGTTATTAAATAAACGGAACTGACAAAATTTTTCATGTATTTGAACATACTGATAGGTCATGAGAAAACTAAATTTAGGAAAAAGGAGTAGTCATAAAAAGAGAAGAAATATATGTCCTAGCTATTTTATTTACACACACACACACACACACACACACACACACATATAAATGTATAAAACTGATTTTAGCAGAGCAACAAAAATAATTTTAGAAGTTTTTTGTTGTTGTTGTTTTTTGCGGGGGGAAGGGTCAGGTTTCTAGGCATTGAAACCCAGGGGCTTTCTACCACTGAGCTATATCCCCAGCCCTTTTGATTTTTTATTTTGAGCCAAGGTCTCACTAAGTTGTCCAGGCTAGTTTCAAACTCCCCTGCCTCAGCCTCCTAAGTCACTGGGATTACAGGCATGGGCCACTGTGCCCAGCAAAAACTAAATCTTAACCTTCCCTTATAAGAAAGCTATTACATACTTAAAATGAAAAAAAAAAAAACACACAGTAAAAGCATATTACTTGAAAATATAGAAGTAAACACCAAAAGAAACAGTTAAGAGAGATGATTTTGTTTCTGGACAGTAAGAATCATAAGTCGGGAAAGTGTGGGCAAGGGTCTACTGTTTTCATTATTACACAGTGGTTTGACTTTTAATCATTAACAGGCAAAGAAAAATATGTTAGCCAGTTGTGACTCTAGCCTGAATCCCAGCTACTAGAGAAAATGAAGTAAGACTGCAAGTTGGCGGCCAGACTGAGCAATTTTGCTTAACCTCTAAATTTTTAAAAAATTTATAAAATGCTAAAGCTATATGAACAACCCTACAAGCATACAGGCAGAAAAGCAGGATGAAAAGAGCAAAACAAAAATATAATGGTCTCGAGATTGTCCTCTGGATGATTCTAATTTCCAAAGAAAACTGGAATGACCACAATGATCTCTCACATATGCTTTCTATGATGTGGCTTTTTTAGTATGCTCCAGTCAAGAGATGAAATCTACTGTTCCCCTAGGAAAATATACAGGCCAGGGACTGCTCTGACCAATAGGATACGATAGAAGCAATGTTTTGAATTCTAGGTATAGCCCTTAAGATGTCTGGCTGGAGCCCCACACGGCGCACGCCTGTAATCCCAGCACTTTGGGAGGCTGAGACAGGAGAATCCCAGTTCAAAACCAGCATCAGCACCCATGAGGTGCTAAGCAACTCAATGAGACCCTGTCTCTAAATAAAACACAAAAATAGGGCTGAGGATGTGGCTCAGTGGTCAAGTACCCCTGAGTTCAATCCTCAGTACCAAAAAACAGAAAGTCTGGCTGGGCTGAGTGTCTTGCCCAGTGGTACAGTGCTTGTTTAACATGCTCGAGGACCTGGGTTCAGTCCTCAAAACTGTCAATAAAAAAATTAAAAATATTAAAAAAAAAAAAGGAAGAAGTCTGGCAACCAGTTGCTATGTAAGTAATTTAGGCTACTCTGCTGAAGAGAGGCCAAGTGGAAAAGCAATGAGATGTCAAATATGTTAAAAACATCCTTGGACATACAACTAGCCAAGCCTTTAGATATTTGTTACATAGTAGATGGCTAGAATATACCTAATGAGGAAAAAAAAATTCTACAGGCAAAACTGAAGCCATATACTTTCATTATCAAAGAAAAAAGAAGGAATGTAAAATGAAGATTCCGCTAAAAAAAAAAAGTTTGAGACAGCATAGTGGTAAATGCCTATATACCCAACTACCTTGTGTAAGCTCAATCAGGAGAATCACTTAAGCCCACAAATTCAATACCAGCCTGGGCAACACAGCCAGACCCCATTTCTCAAAAAACAACTTGAAAAAAACAGAATAATAAAGATACTAGAAAAATTAAAATTAGTGTGGGATGTAGCTTAGTGGCAGAGTGCTAGCATGAATGAGGTCCTAAATTCATCCCCAATCCCAACAAGAAAAGAAAAAAAAAAAGAAAACACAAAATTGCAAGAGTGAAGCCAGGCACAGTGAGGCATGCGTGCCTGTAATCACAGCAAGACAGGAGGATTTCAAGATCAAAGCCAGCCTCAACAACTTAACGAGGCTCCAAGCAACTTAGCAAGACCCTGTCTTAAAATAAAAAAAGGGTTCGGGATGTGCCTCTGTGGTTAAGCACCCTGATTCAATCCTCGGTACCAAAAATAAATTGGGAGAATGATAAACCTTACAAAGAAACCTTAAAGCTGGGTTTTTTTGTTATTTTAATAAGTAAACAAGCCTTAGCTATCTGTGATAGCCAGCTTCTAAAATGGCCCCTAAAGACCTCCATTTCCTGAGTTCTTTTCTAATTTCTCCCCTTGAGTGTGAACTGAACCAAGTGAGTCCCCTTCTAACCACTTCCAAGACAGTAATAAAAGACCACAGCTTCTGTCTCTCCCTCTCTGAGGGAGACAAGCTACCATGTTATAAACAGACTAAGGCATTACTTGATATGGTGAAGAACTAAATCCTTAAGTATAACACCCCACAAGGAACAAAGACTGCAAACTTTCACATACTTCAAAAGCCCAGTGAAGTCTATGACTCCAACACCTTCACTGCAAATTTGTTAAGTGACAGTGGACCAGAGGCTCGACTAAGCCACTCCTAGATTCCTGATCCACAGAAACTGTTTTAATACTTGCTGTTTTAAAGCTAGGTAATGGACACAATCCTATAACGTCAGCCACTCAAGAGAACTGAGGTAGGAGATCCCAAGTTCAAGGCCAGCCTGAGCAACAACCTTCTCAAATTTTTATTTAAAAAAAAAAAATGGGGATGTAGGTCAATGTTCAAGCTCTTGCCTAACATGTACAAGAAATACCTGGGTTCCAGAATACCCTAGGACCAAGACTAGGACCCATAGGGTATCTACTGAGGGGTGGGAGGAGGCAAGCTTCTCTGAGTTCTGCCAAATATTAAAGAAACAATTTCTTGCTCAACTATACCAGAATATAAGAAGTTTGCAAATTGTTTTGAAGACAGTACAATGTGATTCCAAACTCTAACAGAATAGAAACAAAAAATAGGCCAATTTCTAAAACAGAAACTGAGCGGGTGGGATAGCCTACACCTGTAATCCCAGAGGTCCAAGAGGCTGAGACAGAGAGGATCCCAAGTTCAAAGCCAGCCTCAGCAACTTAGCGAGACCCTGTCTCAAAAAATTTTTAGAAAGGAGTAGAGATGTGGTTCAGTAGTTAACACTCCTGGGTTCAACCTCTGGTACCAAAAAAAAAAAGGAAACTGGTGTAAAATCCTAAACACAATATTAGCAAAAACAATCCAGGAGTATAAAAAAAATATTGTACCATGACTGGGTTTAGCATGCTTAGCATGAAGGAGGCCCCGGATTCAATCCCAGCACATTCATGCACTCACATGTGCACACATACAATACTCTACCACTCTATCAGCACTAAATAACATTATTTCCAGAAATAGTTAATTCAGTAACAAAATCTATTAAAATAATTCACTCAATTATGTCAATGCAAAAAAAAATCTATTTCTCACATCAGATGTGAAAAACACAAAATGAAAACCAGTAAGCAATCCACAGAGAAAGGAAGTAGAATGGCAGTTGTCAGGGCCTGAGAGAGTGGAGGCTATAGTTATGTTTAATAAGTGCAGAATCTCAGTCTAGGAAGATGAAAACATTCTGAAGATGGTGGTGATAGTTACAAAAAAATAAGAATGTATATAATGCCACTGAACTGTACATTTTTTTTAATATTTTTTAGTTGTAGGCGGACACGATATCTTTATTGATTTATTTTTATGTGGTGCTAAGGATCAAACCCAGTACCTCACACATGCGAGGCAAGCACTCTACCACTGAACCACAATCCTAGCCCTGTACATTTCTTAAAATGTACAGTTGAAATGTTAAATTTGTTATATATTTTAATACAGTAATAAACCTAAGAAAAGTTAACTGTCATGATTATAAAATGTAATGAATGTTTTATATTTACTATTATTATTATTATTATTATATTATGTCATGATTATTATCAAGGCTTTCCTCTGCCAAAATAATCTTAGAATAGTTTATATTATTTCATGCTTTTAAAAAGCAAAAAAGGTCCTGAGCGCAGTGATACACATCTATAATCCCAGCATTTCGGGAGGCTGAGGCAGAAGGATTGTGAGTTCCAAGCCAGCCTAAAAAACTTAGTGAGGCCCTAATGAACTGGGCAAAACCTTGTGTCTAAATAAAATATAAAAAAGGGCTGGGGATGTGGCTCAGTGGTTAAGCGCCCCTGGGTTCAATCCCTGGTACCAAAAAAAAAAAAAAGTATGTTCCTCCAGTGAATATTAAAAGCCTAATATTAAAATTAGTACTTTGTTCAAGATTTCCCACTTCTCTTCAAAAACACCAAGAAATATGAATATTTTTTAAATCTCAGAAAGAAAACTTGAAGCTAAATCATCTACTTATAAATTATTTCACAAATTTCTTGTGTTTAAATGTCAAAAACACATTTCTGAATTTATGAAATTTTACACCAGAAAGGGCTGACTGTGTCTCCACAATATCTAACCAGCACATTAGATAATAGATATGATAACAGATGGAGAATTAAGCAACAACAAAAATATTTTTACCCGTTCTCCTCTGTAAACAAGTTTTTAGGTTTTAAATTTACTAAAGCTTTACTCTTTCATCTCTAACATGAGAATGGTTATTAAACATTCATTACATTTTATAATCTTTGAAAAGAAATGATATTTACTATATTACAGAGTTAGATGACTTACCACAGGCCTTCTGGTGAGTCACCTTCAGTCTGGGAAAATTGAAGTGGTGCCATCACCCAGACTGGGGCTCACATCTTTGTGGCCCTGATAAAAAATACATTTAATGCAATTCAAGTTTTTCTTAAGAAATGCTAATACTGCACCACCTACATACATACATGATTTTTGTATATGTGGTATCTGGGAACTGAACCCAGAACCTCATGCATGCTAGAAAAGTGCTCTACCATTTAGCTACATCCTCAGCCTTTTAAAATTTTGAGTCAGGATCTTCCCTAAATTTCCCAGGATAACTTTGGAATAACTGAACTTTCAGCCTCTTGCCTCAGCCTCCAGAGTAGCTAGGTAGATAGGTATACATGACCAGCGTAAGACAAGATTTTTAGAAATGATTTTGCCATGTATAAATATATACAAAAATAATGAAGCATCACCATAACTCTCACAAGCTTAAAAAAATTCTATGATCAGATATGATTTTAATTCTTTAGCCACTCTGTCCTATTTTCTTTCATTTTGATAGCAACCTGCTTTTCCCCAATATTAGAGAGTATTAATGTAACTTAACCAAGAACTGACATGAAAAGTTAGTAAAGGTTTTAATTGCTTTTTAATATTTTCAAAGTGAAAATATAGTGGAAAATACTCAGCAAAATATTTACTCAAAGGCAATATCAATATTAACATTACCTAAAGTCAAATTTTCACCTTGCCTGATTAAATTGACACCTTCCTTCAAAGGACTGCTAGCTACAGACTCACTAAAAAACACTAGGGTCAATATATAAATGAATAAAAATTTTTATTTATCCAAGTAAAAATGAATTCAGTTTGCATATCTGTATGTATGAAATAATACAACTTCTGATTGCGTGTGTGTGTGCGCGCGCGTGTGTTAAGATGTACACATCCTTGTAAAATTTCTGGAATGTATGGAAGAGTTAACAATAACTACCTTTAAGGTCAGATGAGGGCATTATTCACTTTGCAGTTTATGCTCCTTCTATAATAAGGTTAGAATTTTATACACCACCAATGTATATCTTTTTTCAAGAGACTTTTAAATTTCGCCTTATAGTTTAAATCATACACTGTGAAATCATAAACTGAATGTGAAAATCTCTTTCACAGTCACTTAATCTCCTAGAGTTTACCTACTTTATTGATCTCCTGATTTGGATACTGGACATACTTTATCTTCTCTAACTTTTCCAGATCTTTTGTTATTCTAAAAGTAAAATAATTTTATCTTTAACATTCAGATTTATTTTCTGAAAAAATATATTAAATAAATACGATGTCATAGGAATGATTGTTAGTTCACTCTTTGATGTGTACCTTTCATAACTAGACCTCATTGTGTTTTTAGAAAAGTAGTGACAAATGCCAACAGTTGTTGAAACTAAGTAGAGCTATTGCATCTTGAAAACCCAATTTTGACACAAAGGAACTTTTTTTTTTTTGTACTGAGGATTGAGCCCAGGGGCATTTAATCACTAAGCCAAATCCCCAGCCCTTTTTATTTTGAGGCAGGGTCTCGCTAAATATCTGAGGCTGGCTTGGAACCCGCGATCCTCCAGCCTCAGTCTTCTGAGACGCTGGGATTACAGGGGTTGATCAACACGCCCGGCACACAAAGGAACTCTTAACGGCATCAAATATCTTACGAGCTTTCGACACTATTAACTAACATGGTGATGACGAACCAACTATTCATGGTCATTTTAGACTGCTTAAAATTAATAGGAAGACAAGAAGCATCCATGGAAATAAAAGACCTGACCACCTCAAATCTCTGTTGATTTAGGTTATTCCAATCTCACAGTTCTGGTACAGAAAAGTTGTGGGCCTCTGGGCCTGTTTTAACTAATACCTCTCAAAAGTGAAGTTTCCAATCTGTAAAATGGGCATAGTAACAACTTCTGAAAACTTCACACAAAGAAGCGGTTCAAAATGGCAGTACTCTTCCTTCCCCTTCTCCAAGGTTTCTAACAAACCTCCTAAGGCTCCCTTGCTAACACGCCTCCTCCACATCTGCGATCTCCTGCCCCAGTCCCGGCAAGGTTGACCGGTTGGGCAAAGTCCCAGCACAGCTCACCTTAACCCCCAAAGAGCGCCTTCTCCTTCCGAGCAATGCAGTTCCAGACTGAAGGAAGAGAAACATGGTTCCCCAAATTGCCCATGTGGGAAACAAGGGAATGGACGCAGCACCCAAGCCCACCCTCTCCATCACCAATCCCCCACATACCCCGCCAAATACACCACCAGTACAGAAGCTTGTGTTACAGCAAAAGAAAAGGGACTCAGAGCCGCCTTTGGTGAAAAAAAAAGTCCTCAGACTCACCGCGAGGAGGTAGGCGACGAGGCAAGTGCACCACGAGGACACAGAACTCCACAGCAGCCGCGGGAGGAGAGGTGCCAGGCGTCCCAGTCCTCCTCCGCGCCAAAGGACTTCAGGTGCCCCCAAAGAGGCGGGGCCTTGCGGACCCTGACAGCGCAGACGCAGTCTCCAAGCAACGTTCAACTGCGCAACATCTACCAATGGGAAAAAGCGCGGGGCCGACGTTCGAAAGTAAACGGCCACGGGCGACAGCCGAGGTGGGGGCCTGAGCAAGAGGGCGCGGCCTGAGACGGACGCCCAGCTTTCTGCGCCTGCGCCTCAAGAGGTAGAAGAAAGCAAAGCGCTTCTGCTGTGGGACGCTTGGGTGGGCGTGGTGCGCCTGGCAGGCTGGGGTCCCGCCTGAGGGAGCGTCTTGGCGCCAAGGGCCGCCTGAGAGGCGGGGTCGGGCGAGCTGGAGCCTGCAAGCGGTTGGCTGACGGTTTCTTGAGGCATCGTTGTGGGACTCTTTATTACATGGAGGTATGCTGACACGGTCTGATGCTAGGCATATAAAGCGCAGGCACTGCCATTGTTACCTCAAGAGTTCCGTGCTTCTTGAATTCGTCACCGCCCGGAGGGCACACGCGCACTGAATTGCCCCTTTTTCCCACGTTTTGGAGACCCACGGGGAAACAGCATAGAAGGGGCTTAGAGCTTTTGTACCCAGAGAAGTGAGAGATTTAGTAGGAACCTTAGGACTAATTTCGCCTGCTCCTCTTCCCCCATTTTTTTAAATCACTTTGTGAAATTATTTCCTGAAGATGATGGTGGCACAAGAATTACCAGCTTTAAGTTAACAGTCTGCCCAACTTCATCCAATTCCTGCTTCTTACCCTCAGGATTAGAAAGCAAAGTCCAATAGTCCTTTCCCCTTTTTTCCTTGAGAAACTTTATTGACTTTTAAGACACTCCTAATGATAGTGTCCGTTACCTGTGAGGAGTTCTGCTTCCTCACATGCTGAAGTATAACATTAGAGAAGCACACCAAGGCAAGCATTTAAGCAGGGTTTATTTAAAGAGAAGTAACATAGACTTCTGGGAGGGAGAAGGGGGCCTTAGCTGGTGTCTTGGTATCCCAAGAAGTACAGGTGTTTTGCCTTTTTTATATGTCCTAGGCTTCCTCTGTTCTGCTCTCTTCCCCCTACTCTCCTTCCTAAGTACATGTCTAGGCCCAGGAGATGCTGGATGGGATGGCCAAAAAGGTGAAAAGCACATGGATGGGGGAAGGGCCCTAGGAGGAGTGATTTGGGCAGGAAGGTTGGCATAATTAACTCCCTGTAGGGAGGGATAATCTCTGGGAAAGGTTACCTTAGAAACAGATTGGAGCAGGGGCAGGTTACCCTGATAAGGGTGGAGGATGGGCTCAGAAGGCATTAGCATTTCAACTCTCCAACCTCCCAGATTCAAATTGGCCTCCTCCATCCATCTGACTTGATTTGTGTATCTACACTGGCAGCCTAATTCTGGCTTCACTAATATAGCTTCCCACTCCTAAGGATGCTTTTAAGTCCTTTTATTTACTGCTGTGATGAAACTATGGGGCTTGGTATATTTGCAATTGCCAATACATTCAGGTCATAGGCTTTTTTTTTTTTTAATATTTTTTAGTTGTATATGAACGCAATATCTTTATTTTATTTATTTATTTGTATGTGGTGCTGAGGATCGAACCCAGTGACTCACGCATGTGAGGCAAGCGCTCTACCACTGAGCCACAACCCCAGCCCAGTCATAGGCTTTTAATCAGTAGATTACAGAAAAATACCAAACGAGAATATAAAGCAGAAATGAAGGCAATATTAGTAAAACCTTAGTCAGTCTCAGATGTCTTCATCAATTCAGCTGTGACACTACACTTCCCAAAAGGTTATTTATGAAATGTGAATTCCAGGGATACACGCTGTTTTGTGCTGGCATATATGTATCCGTTTCAACTTTATTGTACTTTTTTTCTTTAAACATTGTAGTTAGTGGATAGCTTTTTAGCTTCTAGTCAAAAAAAAAAAATGTGAATATCTTTGCATGACAACAAAATGCTCTATACCCTTATGAAATTATTCTCTTCAAAAACTAATTGCCTCTAGGATTAAATTAATATAGCTGAGTATTAATGTTTGCGGCTATAATTTTCTCAACCTGTTCTCTCCTAGGCTTCCTCACTGAAAAGTTTTATGCATATGACAAAAAAGCAAAAGTGGCCAGGCGCAGTGGCACACGCCTGTAATCCCAGCACTTTGGGAGGCTGAGGCAGAAGAATCATGAGTTCAAAGCCAGCCTCAGCAATGGCAAGGTGCTAAGCAACTCAGTGAGACCCTGTCTCTAATAAAAACACAAAATAGGGCTGGGGATGTGGGGCTCAGTGGTCAAGTACTCCTGAGTTTAATCCCTGGTGCACAAAAAGACAAAGAAAGTAGAAGTAGCTCCCCTTACTTACGGGCTTTTGTTTTCCAAAAAGCCTGAGCCCATTAGAAAAATTACTTTTGAAGGAAGAAGCAGTTAATGCTGGAAGAAGCAGAAAGAAAAAGTATGATAGCCCTGAAACAGAGATTACTGAGGTCCTGATAGGAGGAAGTTAAGGACATCACAAAGGAAGGACTAATCTGTTCCTCCAGGGAGTCTTGTTCAGGGGCGCATGAAGTTCCCAACTGTGCCAGAGTTCTGCAGTCCCACATGTGGGATGAGAAAAGATGGTAGAGAACTACAGGAACCTACAGAAACAACAGCAGCCTCATTAGTGGCAGTCACCAAGACAGATTTGTGGACTGGAATTGATACAATCTACAGAGGTACTATTAACTTGGAAAGGTGGGCCAGGGGAATTAACACTCAAATATAGGAGTAAATGCTTAAAACCCATAAACCTAAAAATCACATGCTGAGGTACTCAGGACCCCCTTCAAAAAGGGGAGAGAGAAAATCTAGTTGCTTTGGGTCTGCCTATATACTTCCTATATGCAGATCTCCTTTTAACAGAGTACTAGAAGAAGATAAAACATTTGCAGTTATTATCAGGTACAGCAAGGGAGCAAGAAAAAGCAAATTTTATGATAACCTTTTGGTTCTCAGGTCTGTCTCCCTACTTATTTTTTCTGTCTTAATCACTGAAATAGGAGATCTCAGTAACAAGTAACTGTAGGTGAGCCAAAATACTTTATGATTTGGGGTTTTAATAGCTACAGACTAAATACCCCTCTGTAATCTTCCATCACACTGATCTCAGCAAAATTATAATAAAGAGAACATGTGATTTTCCAAAGTTAGGAGGTTCTTGTGGTTCATTTCTAGGACTTCAAAGAAAATACAGCAGCAACTGGCACCATGATCTTCCAATTTGAACACAAATCGGAAGATTACAAGGATGTTTCTGTCCGGTTGCATTTTACCTTCTAATTTCTCTTTCATTTTCTATCTACTAAGAATAATTTAGGGGGCTGGGTATGTTAGCTCAGTGATAGAGCATTTGCCTAGCATGTTTGAGACCCTTTGTTAAATCCCCAGCCCTTCAAAATAATAATGATGATGGTGAAGGAAAAGGAAACGATATAGGCACTTACCCAATTTTCAAGGACATTCTGTTTGTAATTGTTATGCAAGAATCATTTAATTATCTACACATTTTGAATTTTAAGAACTTATTCTTCATAGAAAATAAATCATTCATAGAATTTTCATTTTGATACAGTATTATATGTGTCTAATCCATTTCATCAAAACAATATTTGTTAGTTGCCTGGTAAATACACAGCATTAAAGAAGTAAAGAACACCACAGGTCTTATACTCAACTTGCTTACATAAATGAACTAATATACAAGTAAGGAAATACAAATAGTTGCCCTTTTAATAAAAATGTAAGCAGATTTGGAGACAGAAGCCTATGGTATGATTTGCCTTGTACCCAGTCTCATTTTTTTAGATGATCCTAGCAGTGTGTGAGTAAACATGAGTTTTAGAAATAGTATTGAAAGAAGGGATTGCATTGTCATATATGTAATGGTGTCAATTACAATGACTAACATTATTGAGCCCTTACTATGAACAAAGCACTGTTCTAAATCATTCATTATCTTCCTTATTCTTCACAAACAACCTCTAACATAGTCACTATTTTTAAAAATTTTCAATGAAATAGAAAAAAACAGTGGCCTCTATTTTCATTTTATTCTTATTTTACAAAGGAAGGAACTAAATGTTATCAAAGTCTCAAGGCTACTCCATGTGTTTCTCTCATTCCAAAGCAGGTGCTTTTCACTACTCTTATTTTCTTCCTCACTTTCTAAATGAGTTTCCTAGGGTTACTATAACAAATTCCCCAAAAACATGGTGTCCTGAAATAGCAGAAATGGTTTTCTCTCATAGTTATGGAGGAAAGAGTGTGGGGAAGACTGTGTTCCCTCAGAAGGCGGGAGAAATCTGTCCTGGCTTTTTCCAGTTTCTAGTGACTCCAGGCATTCCTTGGCTTGTGGCTACATGATTCTACTCTCTGCCTCTTCCTTTTTATGGACTTCTCCTCCCTCTGTCTTCTTTTCTGTCTCTCATAAGAACATTTGTCATTGAAATTAGGGACTACCAGTGCAATCCAGAATGATCTCAACTCAAGATCCTTAATTATTATCTGCAAAAGACTATTTTTTAAAATAAGGTCCCATTCACAGGTTCTGGGGTTAAGATGTGAACATATCTTTTGGAGAACATTGTCCTAATAAGATTCCTGTGGGTTGGAATTGTCACTTACACAGTGTTGAGAGCTTAGTCTCATAGAATAAATGGAGAATGAATCCCAGAGACAATCATCTCATTTTTAGCAAAATGGACTTAATCCCAAAGGAAAAGTACCTTGTTCAAGATAACAGCAAGTTTACAGCAGATGCAAGCCCCACTAACACTTCCTGTTGTTTTCATTAATAGCAACTTTATACTGTAGAGGAGAGTTTCCCTGTACTCCCCTCTCAGTTCTGTGAGCCTCTTTGACTGGATATAAGAACACAATGCAAGAGCTGATTAACAAGAGACAAACATAAATGTTTTATTGATTTTAGATGTACTGGGAATCTTCATAGGTAAGTAAAGTGAACAACTTTCCAAAGCATGATGTTTTATACTTTTTTAGACAAAGTAATACATTTGTGAAGGATGACAGGACAAATGGATATCCAGACGAGGTTGGTAATTTGTAGAGATGTTACGAAGGGTTAATATGGGTGGATATAGAAGCTAGTGGAAGACAAGGGTTATGTCAAAAAGTTTGTTTATTCAGATTCACTGCAGCCCCATTTACCAGTTTCTGGTGATCAAAGCTATTTTCTGGTCTTGATATGTGAAGGACATCCCTCCCAAAAGAATATAGCTTGCTACATGTAGGAAAATACAGGTTAAATGACCCTTTCTGACATTACAATTGCTCAAGCAATTTTTTTTTTTAAAACTTTTTTTTTTTAATATTTTTTTTAGTTATAGATGGACACAACGTCTTTATTTCATTGCTTTGTATGTGGTGCCGAGGATCGAACCCAGGGCCTCACGCATGCGAGGCAAGCGCTCTACCGCTGAGCTACAATCCCAGCCCGCTCAAGCAATTTTAACTTGAAACAATCCCTAGGTTACCAAACCCAGAATCAAAAATTCATCTTATGGAAAAACCAATGCTCAAGAGATGACTGTTGGGAAGAAAGGCTCTTTTGGTGGCCAAAAATGGAGAAGTGGAGATCCATGCTCACAAATCAGCTTCTCAATTCCAAAGGAATTGAGGAGTTACACATATAGGATAGGAATAATGAGGGAGAGAGAGAAAGACTAATGAAGAGAAAAATGTTCATGTGTGTTCTTGGAATTGGTGGAGATCTTCCAGAAATTCAAGTGCTACCTCTTTTCATTCCTTTCATGGCCTAGTATTTCTGGTCATGGTGGCTGGTAGGTATGTCTTTAGTCTTGAAGCAATAGAAGAGAGGCTAGGTCAAGGTAACTCAGTCTTAGAGTTCCAGACAAAACATTTCCCAAATGATCACTATGTCTATAAGCAGAGCTGAGCTGACCAAAATGTTAAGGCAGCAAAGGAGAGAGAAACACTATGATGAATGCGGGGGTTACGGTCCGTCCCAAACCAGCGGGCCAAAGAGGCACCCCCACATTCACCTAGCAGTGGAAGTCAGGAAGAGTTGGAGCCCACTGGCCGCCTGTTCTCAGTCCTCCGCACAGGACAATCAGACGCACCAGGGAGACCGGTCTCGTTTATTTGCGGAACAAGCATTCAACTTATAGGGCCGTTTGGCCAATCAGAGACAATGCACGTAGCCAGCAGCTGTCCATTGTTGCAAGGCACACAAGCCCCCTGAATTCTGTCCACGAGCTGATCACATTCGCGCAACCAACAGTAAACCAATCACATAGTCCCTCCTTCCTCTGTGCCCTTCCTGTTTACACACTTTTCACAATGGCTAGTCGCCATCTTAAGGGCATAGCATGGAGCTAGCTCCCCAAAATGAAGGCAAAGAAGCCTAGCCTTTTCATCCCATTGCAGTCACCCATCAGACATCCACAGGCCCAAGTAGTGTTTTTAGCCAAAGTAGGCTTTAAGTCTCTGAAAAGTAACTTAGAACTGTTATCATCATAACCCACATGTCAGAGGTGTTATCTACAGCAAACCTAGAGGGAGACTAATACTGTATTTCCCAGCTGTGTGATCTCCAAAATTAAAGATTTACAAGTCAATTAAGAGTAAGTGAAGCTAGAGGGTTTATTCAGTTTTTCCTCAGTAAAAATATACCAATTTGGTGTATCTTGGAATGGTACATATTTAACTCCTTCAATACTATCAGATTATGATTAATATACATCATGTAGTTCAGAATGTTTTTCATCTTATACTGTTTTCATCTGTTGAATCATGGTAAAAATAATTACCAGTATGTCTTTGTAACAAATTTCTCTCAGACCTCAGACCCACAAGAGTTTCTTTCACTGATGGGCTAAGTTTCCTGTGTTAATCAGCTTTTCTTTGCTATAACCAAAATACCTGACATGAACAACTTAAAGGAGAAACAGTTTATTTGGGCTCAAGTTTTTAGAGTGCATGGTTAGCTGGCACCATTGCTTTGGACCTGAAGAGAGGCAGAATGTCATGGAAGAAGGGCATGGTGGAGGAAAGTTCAGCTCATAGCAGCTGGGAACAAAGTTAATGAGAGAGAAAGAAATCAGGGACAAAATAATTCCCCAAGGGCACGCCCACAAAGGACCCACTCCCTCACCCAGGTCCTACCTCCCACAAAATTCACCAACACCTTCAGTAGTCCCTTCAGTTATCAATAGATAAATCCACTGATGAAGTAAGAGCCCTTATTATCCAATCCTTTCTCCAAAGCTCCACCTCTGAACATTGCTGCACTAGGAACCAAACCCTCAACACATGACTCTAGGAAACACCTCACATCCTAATTATAACATTTCACATAGTGATGAAAGTCACAAAATTATAATTCTTTGAAGCCAGCTGCTAAGAAATTAGATCTACATCTTACCAATTGTCTTATTTCCAGGCCAAATAAATTTTTTCTCAGAAGACTTTTGTATTGGCTGAAGCTTCAAAATATAAGATATCAAATGTCAAAGTAAACTGTGAAGTAAACCACTCTGGGAAACAGAACATAAGGGTTTGAGAAGTGATGAGGGGAATCTTAAATTCTTGACCTCAAAGACAGTGTGCAGGAGTTGGGGGGAGGCTTTGTGAGGATTCTCTTGGAAAGGATTGGAGGGATACTTTCAGTCCTACCTCTCCCATGTCTGCCCCTCACCTCAAGCCTAGTGAGAAGGGCTCAGTAAAGTCTACCCTACGTTGGAGAGATTGAATAGACTGGCACTTACTAAATCCTGGGGAAATGTAAGAGGTGTAAGATGGCAGACTATCCTGCATTCCCAGAGTTGGTAGATGCTGAAGAAGCCTGAGTGTTCCCAAGGATCAGATGAGCAGATGTGAGGTTGCCTAAGGTCCTGTCTAAATATGCCAACTAGAGGAACATACAGGCCTCAGCAGAGAAATACTAAAAGTATCATAGCACTCCTATGCAGAAAGATACACAATGAGCCTGAGGGGAACATATTCACTAGGTCAATCAAACTGCGAGTGAGAAGTCTCCAGTGGTACGCTGCCAAGCACCTATGAAAGAATTTCAGAGTCTCAGCTGGGCACGGTGGCGCACGCCTGTAATCCCAGTACTTTGGAAGGCTGAGACAGGAGAATCACGAGTTCAAAGCCAGCCTCAGCAACAGCGAGGCTCTAAGCAACTCAGTGAGGCCCTGTCTCCACATAAAACACAAAATAAGGCTGAGTGGTCGAGTGTCCCTGAGTTCAATCCTTGTACCAAAAAAAAAAAAAAAAAGAATTCCTGAGTCTCAAATAACCACAGAAGTGCCCTGTAAGAAAAGAGCCAGCTTTAAACATCACCTAGGTCTAGAAAATATGAACTGGGCTTCCACAGTGCCAGTCAAGTAAGAACACACTCCCACTTTACTTCCTTCTGCTTCTCCTTCTACTCCAATGCAGGAAGGACGAGAAAGAGCAGTAAAGAAACAGCAGTTAGTTGCAGGCAGAGGAAGATGAAGAGGAGGTAATTTGGAAAGAAACCAACTCCATACCTTTCCCAGGAGCCAGCAACCCCTCTGGAACTGGCCTTATATGAGGAGGTGGGCGTAACTATAGTTTCAAATGAAGAGTCAAGCTTTGACAATGGCACTAATTTCTGAGACTATGTTTTGCAATTTAAAGGGGCTTTAGAACTTTTCATTACCAAGCAGCATGAGTCTTCTGGTGCTTGTATCCAGAGTCAGAGGAAGAACTTTCCCCATTGAGTAAATTTTAAAGGGACTGTTGAAGAACAGTATTAAACTTGCTATGTAATTAATATGTTCTTGTTCAAATTACCAGTTACACTGTGTTGAAAACAAATCACAATTTCAGCCACCTGTTGATGAACAATTGGAGATCTATTACTGTTAAACAAAAAGATGTTTGTTATAGTGAGACAACGTTGGCAGAGATGGGCCCCATCTTGTGATGGCTTCAGCAGACTGCCACTATTCACCACAGGCTGCTATTGCCTCCCTCCATTTCACCAGATTTCTCTTCTAATTGCCCTCTCTCTGTAGTAAAACACAGTATATTTAGTTTTCCATAAAGAATAGTTTATCCATTTCTTATGTTAGCTCCTGACTCCATTCTCACAGGATCAAACTATTTTTCCTAAAACAAATGATAATTCCTTCTCTATTAATAACAATTCTGATGTCAACTGAAGAGACACTGTTTTTATCCCCTACCATACAGCCAAAAACGAGCTGTCCATTTTGTATATTTTTACAGGTAATCTTTCATTTTCAGTAAAAATCACATAGCTGTCAAAACCATGAAAGTCCCATGTATAGGGAAACTTTGCTTGGTTATAATTTAGTTTTTCTGGTCCCTACTCATTATTATTAGGGAATTAAAAGCTTCACATTCACTCACGGCTTCTGAATTCTTGTTCATAAAGTGTACTCAAATAAACTGTAGGGTTGATGGAAGTATTTAGCACCAAATTAGTGGCAGGGCTATTGGCAATGATTTGATGACATTTCCAACAGGACAAAAGTCTGAATGTCATAAAACCAGGAGGCTTTCTAGTATTTAAAACTGTTCAGCTAAAGAATGCTCTGCTAGGGCTGGGTTGTAGCTCAGTTGTAGAGCGCTTGCCTAGCATGTGTGAGGCACTGGATTTGATTCCCAGCACCACATATAAATAAATGAATAAAATAAAGGTCTATCAACAACTAAAACTATATATATAAATAATTTTATAAAAAAAGAATGTTCTAGCTGGGCGCTTTGGTGCATGCCTGTAATCCCAGCACTTTGGGAAGCTGAGATAGGAGAATTGCAAGTTCAAAGCCAGCCTCAGCAACAGCAAGGCACCAAGCAACTCATTGAGACCCTGTCTCTAAATAAAACACAGTGGTCAAGTACCCCTGAGTTCAATCCTTAGTACCAAAACAAAGAATGTTCTGCTAATAATCAAAGACAAGAAACAACTGAAAACCGGGAGATAATATTTATAACATAGATCAGAAATAAAGGGTTAATAACCCTAAAATATAAAGAACTCTTAAAAAATCCGGTACAGTAGCACACACCTCTAATCCCAGCTACGCGGGAGGCTGAAACAGTAGGATCGCAAATTTGAGGCCTACTTACCCAATTTAATAAGATCTATTCTTTTTTTTTTTTTTTGGAACTCAGGGGCACTCGACCACTGAACCACATACCTAGCCCTATTTTGTGTTTTATGTAGAGATAGGGTCTCAATGAGTTGCTTAGCGCCTCACCGTTGCTGAGGCTGGCTTTGAACTCATGATTCACCTGTCTCAGCCTCCCTAAATGCTGGGATTACAGGCTTGCGCCAACACACCCGGCTTATTCTTAAAAGAGGGAAGGGAATGTAGCTTAGTAGTAGTGAAGCTTCCTGGGTTAAATATCCAGTAAAACGACAACAAAAATTCAGGCACAAAGTACCATAAATTGGATATAAAAATGGAGGAAACATAAAAATTCACCAAAAATTATGTAAAAATGGACTTTAAACATAAAAAGATATCAAACTCACTTGTACTTAGAGAAATGCAAATTAAAATATCATCGTTTCTCACCTCTAATGTTGATGAAAATTATAAATTAAGACTTATGACATCTTCCCCAGCTACTAGGGAGGATAAAGCAGAAGGATCACTTAAGTCCAGGAGCTGGTCAGCTGGGGCAATAAAATCCTGTATCAAAGTCAAGTCAAGGGGCCAATGAAATCAGTATTTGGTCCTTGCCCTCTGAGTCAGCCTAAATCCAAGGAATGAGGAAACTTCTCTAAAGGGCTCTATACCTCTAGGCCACAGAACCTCCTGATCAGGGAAATTACTGAGACCATTAGAGAATTAAAAAGCCGATCAAATGCCATATGATGGAGAAGAGGGTCATTGAGAGAGGGAACCATCCCTCATGCTTCATGGGGAAGCCACATGGTCAGCGCCAGACCTTGACCTATCCTAATGCAGATGGCACTAGCAGAGCTAATAAGCTGCTCTCAAGTTCCTCAAGGATACCTCCCAGGAGACCAAAAGGTGACTCTTAATAATATGTAAGAACAAAAGTCAATTTGACCTGCTTTATCTTAAACACTTAGCAAAACCAAGAACACAGCCATTCCTAGGCATTTAAAAATAGTTTAAAGATAGACATCTGTGATATTAAAAACCAAATACTATGTTTACATGCCTTGTACTCTCTAGCCTTGTTATGGGGACAAATTCTCAACCCTTATACTTCCTACATTTCAGACTGTTTCCTCTGTGCAAGTTTCAATCATGACTGTGATTCCCATTGATGTTCCTAAATTAACTCTGTACAGCAAGGCTGAATTACCATGACTTGTTACCACCTCCCTTTCTAGGGCAAAAAGGGCCATCTTTCTACTGATAATAGTTGGGCTCTCCTTGGCCTCCCCATTCGCTGCCTCTGGCCTGGGGCAGGAGGACTTGATTATGTGGTAACTGCTACTAAGAAACTTGAACAAGTTTCATTACAGAACCGTCCAGCCTTGGACTCCCACCATGCTGGGACCCACCAAACTCAAAATTTCTCAGCAGTCTCCTTCTTTTTCTGCTAATCAGCAATCTCTCCCAAGCTTCTGTTCCTACCCACAGGTGGTGCTTCTACATTCAAGCAACATGACTGACAACCAGAGGCTCCCACACCCCTGTGTCTGCCTCCCTGCCTGACTGATACCTGAGCCATCTCCCCCTCTCCAGTGCCCCCAATCCCACAGGAAGTAGCCAGACTGAATCTGCTGTCCTATATCATTAAAAAGGCCGGAATGTTAGGTTGGTTCAGGGTGTCCGGTTAGGGGCAGCTGGGGCAGCTGCCCGCATGCGCAGAGGAGCAGCCAGCCAGACACTGACGTCAGCAGTAGAGGTGCCTCTTGTCAATCAGTGGGTTTTCCTGACTCATCCAGGAAGGACTCTGACCTCAGCAGGATCTTCTGACCTTCTCTTCCTGCCTTAAGCCTTCCCCTTCCTGACCGGGCCTTTTAAAATTTTCTGTACCACACGGAACATGTGCGCAATTCTCCCGGATACACTCTGATGGACAGGAGAGTTTAGCCCAAGAGCGTATTTCCCAGTGGTTTTAATTCACCTCCTTTTGGTCATCTGGCTTTACAAATATATGTAAACTATACCTTACAAATGCAAAGGAAATAAGAGTGATTCTTGAAAAAAAATGCCATTTACTATATGAAAAGGACAACATAGATTTAAGACAAAGAAACAATAAAAAAAATGATTTGGATGCTTACATCTCACTTTGAGAAGTTAGATTTGAAGGATTCAGAAATACAAAGAGAAAATTCACCATTATTTCCATTAACTTTGAACTGGATTTGAGAGTTCTTCCTGAAGTTAAAACTATGCAGTATTAATAGTTTTGAATGTTATCCAAATGTTCTGGTCTTTGTTAGCAGTCAGTCCTGCTTTGTGTACCAATGAACTTCAGTCCATATGTGGGCTGTGGAGTGAAACCACCATCATGAAGTGTAGCCTATACACCCACAGATACATTCATCACAAGTTTCTGCTGGGAGCTTGTTAAACTCATTACAAAACAGGTTACTTCAGTTCAGTTTCAAATACATGCTTGCAAGTTTATCATCCCTATCTGTTGAGTATTCACACAGTAAGGTTAATTTTTTTTCTATTTCAGCTATTTCAGCTTCTATTTATTTCTATTTTCAACTGTTACGTCTATTTCCAGCTGTATTTTCAGTCATCATCTCTATCTGCTGAATATTAACAATAAAGGTTAAATTGTATTTGTATTTTCAGCTTCAATATAAAGATATTTTTCCCCTTTTCAGGTAAAAAAACAACCTCTAGTTTTCAACTGTTTCATGAATCTAAAGCATGAAGTAAAATCTGCTTTAAAAAATATTTTCTGATTAAAAAATCATGAAACTCCATGTTTAAAAAAAATATCAGTACAGTAATAAACAAAGTAAAAAATAGCCTGGTGCAGTGGCGCACACCTGTAATCCCAGCAGCTCAAGAGGCTGAGGCAAGAGAATTGTGAGTTCAAAGCCAGCCTTAGCAACTTAGCGAGGCACTTAGCAACTCAGCAAGACTCTGTCTCTAAATAAAATATAAAAAAGGGCTGGGAGCGGGGCACAGTGGTGCACGCCTATAATCCCAGCACTTTGTAATCCCAGGGCTGGAGATGTGACTCAGTGGTCGAATACCCCTGAGTTCAATCCCCGGTACAAAAAAAAAGAGGAAAAAATGTAAATAATTCCACCTTTTAATAATGTTATGTATGGGAGACTGAATGATGAGGATCTTTTGAGCCCAGTGTTCAAGGCAGCCTGGGCAATATAATGAGAACTCCCATCTCCAAAAAACAACACGGACAACAACAACAAATGTAATGTATATAGAAATTGCCTCTACTTATGAACTTTCATATCTATAGGTGGGAAACTTCTTTGTCTCTTCCAGTCACCAATGGACAAAGTTAGTGGATACTTGCATTGTCTTGTCATCATGGACTTAGTGAATACATAGACTTATTTAAAGGTTTTGAATTCTTAAAGTCTTTAAATCCTTTGCTGTTCTTAAGTTGAAGAGCTTCTGTCTTCCCTGTTTCCTATGTATTGCTGATATTTGATGGGTTTTGAATATTATACTTTATCATATCTTCCTCAGGAATGCATCATGTACAATTGTTCTCTTCTCCTAGAAACTCTCTTTCTCCCCAAAAAGTACTTTTTCCTAGATATTAAGCAATGTAGAGGTCAGCTAAGGTGCACAAACATCATCCCTTCCCTTAATTAATTAAAATTTTGTTCCTTGAGTTTTAGAGTACAATTCCTTTAAACCACTCCCACCCTTAATTTCCACCACCTGCAGAAATTTTCAAGTGCTTCTTCAAAATTTATGAAACTTGCTGTGCATGGTGGTGCACACCTATAATCCCTGTGGCTTGGGAGGCTGAGGAAGGAAGATCACAAATTTGAGGTCAGCCTCAGCAATTTAGTAAGGCCCTAAGCAACTTAGTGAGACCCTGTCTCAAAATTTAAAAATTAAAAGGACTAGGGATATGGCTTGGTGGTTAAGCACCCCTGGGTTCAATCAGTACTAAAAAAAAAAAAAAAAAAAAAAAGCTCTAAAAACTTCATGGAGTTAGCTTTAAGTTCTACTGGCATAATATCAATTTCATCTCCATGTCATCTCAGAAGGCAGAACTCAATCTTATTTTCACCTTCCACATGAAATTCCTTCACTGCAAGCATGTGATGTTTCAAGTCTTTACCAGAGTTGGAGAATTGCATCACACAGCGTCCAGCATCCCACAAGCCCATTGCCTCCTCCTTCTTTCATCCTTTCCTTGTGGATCGTCGTTTCCCCAACTCCCAATTACTCTCCTCAGTTATTTAGGCAATATCTTCCTTCTTATAAGCCAGTAGCTGTCAAAATGTGGTCTCTAAACTTGTACCATGAGCACACCTGAGTGGGTCAAAAATGCAAACTCTCTGCCCTACCTCAGATCTGCAGAATCAGAAACTCTGGGGGCTGGTGGCCAGCAATCTGTTTCAACAAGGCCTCCAGAGGTTTGAATGCATGCTAATGTTGAAAAATTTCTGCACCAACTTCCCTTGTCTGCTTCTGAATTAATTTTACAAACAAAGGAGCCCATTCCCTAAAGAGAAATCTTGGCAGCTGCTTCTAAGAGAATATGTACCTGTCTCACTCTTTTTTCATATAGTACATTTGCTTCTTGCTTTTCTTGCTCTTTCCTTCTGACCAGATACATTCCCTTCCTTTTTTTGAAACACAGAGGTAAAACCAGGGCCTGATCATCCCCCTAACCACAATCTGATCCTCTGAGTTGCCACGCCACCCTCAGTAACCTGGGTGGGTCCAGTCTGTGGGTACCTGATAGGCAGGGAAGTCACCATAGAACAGTTAGATCAAGCATGTAAGAGCATGTGAACATGAGGTGTGCATGGAATTAACTAGTAACTACCAGACACTAAAATGAGAGGTTGAAAGGTTAATATAAATTAAAAGCATTAACTTGAAGACTTTGAGTTCCCTCAGAGAAACAGAGGAGACACTGGAAAGCAGAGTCCCAAAACCCAACTGCCATCTGCCCTGGAAGCTCACAGACCAGGTCTCAAGAAGCAGTCCTGCAGAGCCCGTTACTTTTTAAGAATGGAGCAAGGCCTGATTTGCAGGGCTGATGTCCCCTTTCCAGGGGGGGCACAGCAGGTTCTTGATGAATTTTCCCTCCCACTCATACCTCCCAACCTCTCTCCTCAGTCCTTATTATCTTTGGTCACTGCCATCTCCAATCATCTCATCCCTTATTTCTGTTCTTTTTTTTTACCTGACTTTGTCTTTTACTAAACCCACTACCTCCTAAACTTCAACTGTGAACTTTGGAACTTCTGTTGCCAGGAAAACAAACTCCCTCTGACACTATACCTTTTCACTAAAAGTTTCCTCTATTTCTAGAAGGTTGGCATTACCCTAAGGAACCATGTCCCCTGCATCTTTATTTTTTAAATGCTGCTCTTTCTCCCACACCCAAATACTTGAAGAATCCAATCTCACCAGGTGTGGTAACAGATGAGACCACACTTCGTGCTTGCTCCTTTGTTCGCACCAACAGCAAACCCTCAGCCCCTAAGTCTCCCCAGTGATATGTTGTGGTCCCAGAGAGTGACTTGCATGTACTCTTGATTTTCTCTTCAAGATATTAAACCAGAGCACTTCTTTTACAGGCCATTAGAGGCTGGCCCTGACACTGCCCCCAGCTATGTGGACCCAGCCAAACAGTGGTCCTGGATAGTGACTTGAAGTGACACCTCATGAGGCCCTGGTTTCAGTTCCCAGCACCACTGGAAAAAGGAAGAAAACAAAAACAAAAAACAGTGAGGGCTCTCTCTCCAAACTTCTATCCCTAAGAACCCCAAGTCTCACAATGTCCCTCATCATCCAGTCCCTATAACTTCTACCTAAACTTCCTGGGGTCTCCACTTCCTTCATCTTTCTTTTTCTCTCCCACACACCAAAGCAACAAGATCTTATTCCTCTTCAAACAAAAATAGCTAACCCCATCCATGTATATTTTCAATATTGTTAATATGCATGGATGCCAAGGATTAAGGGTCATTTACAACCCTACCCCCAACAGGCCTTACAGCATTTTACTCCCTTAACTATCCCAATCTTCTAGAAAGTCTCTCATTTTGGCTTCCAGAACCCCACCTCCTTTGATCTTCCTCCTTCCTTTCTGGCTACATCTTCTTTTTTGGAACTCCTTTTTTTTAAAAAAAAAAGGGGCGGGGGAGTGAGTAACTCAGCAGCAGAGCATGTATTCAGCATGCAAGAGGCCCTCGGTTCAATTGCCAGCACCCATGCACATACACAAACACACATAAAGAGAGAAATGGGATGTTGCTATGTTGCCCAGGTTGGCTCAAGAGAGCCTCCACCTGAGCCTCCCAAGCAGCTGAGATCACACAGATGGACAACACCAGGACCAGCCTGGAACTCCTTTTCTATGTCTATACCTACATGTTGATGCTCCTCTCCCGGGCCCTATTTTCCCTTCACTATACACATCTGATGTATCCCAGACCTCCTTCTCTGCTCCAGAGTCACATGCTGACCTGAGCACTAAATATTGTTTCATAAATGTCTTCTATGTAACTTATCAGTAGCATGTCCTAACTCATAGTTTCTCCCTATAAACTAGCTCTTCCCTTATGTTCCTCATCTTAGTAAACAGTACCATCACCCTTGCAGTTGCCCAAGACTAAGAGTCTCTTCTACTTTCCCTTTGCTACCTACAACCAGTAAATTACAATGTCCAGAATCAGGTCCTGATTTTTTTTTTTTTTTTTTTTTTTGGTACTAGAGACTGAACTCAGGGGCACTTGACCACTGAGCCACATCTCCAGCCCTATTTTGCATTTTATGTAGAGACAGGATCTCAGAGAGTTGCTAAGCTCCTCACCATTGCTAAGGCTGGCTTTGAACTCACCATTCTCCTGTCTCAGCCTCCCTAAATGCTGGGATTACAGGCTTATGTCACCGCACCGGGCTAAGTCCTGATCTCTTGATTCAAGTCAATATAACTCCCACTTGGATTTCCTATCTAACCAGAGTCTCAGCCAATGGTTTTGCTCTCCTTCAAGGCAGTGCTTTCTAGTCTGTTTCTAGTTATAGTGAAATAGACTGAATTTGGCCTTCCCCCATCTGAAATTGGGAATGGCTTCCTCCTGCTGAGAAAGAAAGCTAAAAGGCCATGCCCATCCTACTCTGACAATGCCAAATAAAATGGGAGCAGAAATTGTCCATTTAGGCCTAACACAGGCACCGGGGATTGAACTCAGGGGCTTTCGACCACTGAGCATGTTTGTCACCTGGCTTTTGTTTCTAAAAATTATAAATGTTATTTGGGACAGGCAGAGAGAAGCAATCTAGCTACTTCTCCTGAGTTTGGTCAAACTGCATGAAGTTCATTTTTCCTTTTTTCCATCTTTTGTCTATTTCTATGTGTGTAGGCAGCTATATCCAACCAGTCAGGATCTGGAAAGGGTTCCTGAAGGGCAAGGCTGCTGATAAGAATAGCACACACATGAATTGACAATTTTTTGAAAATATTTTCTTAGAGCCAGGCGCGGTGGCGCAAGCCTGTAATCCCAGCACTTAGGGAGGCTGAGACAGGAGAATCGCGAGTTCAAAGCCAGCCTCATCAATGGCGAGGTGCTAAGCAACTCAGTGAGACCCTGTCTCTACATAAAACACAAAATAGGGCTGGGGTGTGGCTCAGTGGTCGAAAGCCCCTGAGTTCAATCCCCGGTGCCAAAAAAAAAAAAAAAAAATTTCTTAGTTGTAGATGGACACCATATCTTTATTTGCTTATTTTTATGTGGTGCTGAGGCTTGAACCCAGTGCCTCACACATGCGAGGCAAGCACTCTATCACAGAGCTACAGCCCCAGCCCCCAAAATGACAATTTTGAGTAGCAAGCACACTGGGATAAACACTCAAGACTACTGGAGGAAGCTACCACTAGGTTATGCCTACTGCACCAGAGGGTATCTTGGCACACAGCCAACTGACTTCTTCACCATTCCACAGCCAGAATGGTCTTTTTTTCCTTACAGTGCTGGGGACGGAACTTAGGGCCTTGCACATGCTATTCAACCATTGTACCTTGAGCTACATCCACAACCTCAGACTGATCTTTCTAAAGCACAGAACTTACCAGCTTTCTGTTCAGCTTAGGACCCTTCTGTGGACCCCCACCAGCTTGTATGCCTCTTCAAGATCTGACCTCACATCACTCTCTAGCCTTCTCACTCCCTCTTGCCCTCTCCTCAAATTCCCTTCCCCATGTTCCAATCACAACAAAATGACTTGCCATTATTATATACAGAGGCCTGTGAGCTTTTTTTTTTTTTTTTTTTTGGTAATGGGAATTGAACTCAGGGGTATGTGACCACTGAGCCACATCCTCAGCCCTATTTTGTGTTTTTTATTTAGAAACAAGGTCTCACTGAGTTGCTTAGAGCCTCGCTGTTTCTGAGGCTGGCTTTGAACTCGCGATTCTTCTGTCTCAGCCTCCCTAAGTGCTGGGATTACAGGCTTGCGCCACCACGCCCGGCTTGAGCCTTTGCTTCTTCTCACCCACCAAAAGAGCATCCATCTCTGAATTCCCTTCCAGGCTCTGTGGCTCTCAGAAGTTCTGCAAAGTAATACAATTCTTCACCTTTGCAAATATGTATTTAAATCAGCAGAAATAGAAAAGTAACGAAACATAAATACTATCTTTTTAATAATACTTTTTAAAAATTCTACATTTGGGGAAGGCAGCAAATCCCAAATTCCTCCCCTCCCCTGCACCTGGCATAAGGACTTAAATCATGTGACTGTGGAGGAGGGAGGATTCCCATCCTGTGCCTCTGCTCTTCCTCCTCCTTTCTCTTGGCGTCCCTCTTCCACCTCATTCATTTGAATCCAGAAAAGAATAGATAACACTCTTTCAAGGCTGACTAAGAAATAAGATCCAAGGAAGTGGGGAGGTAGGTAACAGGGAATGAGAGGCAGTCTCTTCAATCAGTCCTTTCAAGATTGTTACTGATCTTAAGAGACCATAGTCACCAAACAAAAAGCTTTAATCATCATGAGGAAAATGGGGTGCATTAATGCTACATTTTATATTGCATAGTGACTCTAAATGAAAATGATGCTAATAAATGATCCAACCTAAGAATAAAGATAAATGTCAATCTTCCCATGGAAAAGAACTTAAGAAACTTAGTCACTGTTAAAGACCTTTTATCCTGAAGTTCTATTGGTGTGTTTAAAATTGAAACCAAGCCTATTAGGGTTCTTGCCAGGTAGAGATTTTATAGTTAAAAGGCCTTGCTATCAAATACTGAACCATTAGTTGTTGTATCCTTTACGGACAAAGTAAAGACTTTAGTATTCTTTTTCCATGTATGTATCCCTACCCTTCACCCCTGAAGATTAAATCCAGGAGTGCTCTACCACTGAACTCTACCAAACCTTTTTATTGTTTGTTTTGAGACAGTATCTTGCTAAATTGCCCAGACTGGCACTGAACTTGTGGTCCTACTGCTACAAGTTCCTCCTGAGTAGCTAGAATCACAGGTGTGGGCCTCTGTGCCCAGCTATGTATTTGTTCTTTAGTTTGAGGGAAATTATCACTTTAGTAATCATATACACATATTAATACACACCTGCACATATATCTAGTTCATTTTGTATGTAATGTAAAATAAATGTATGTATAGAATCATGATTATTTTTCTTTTTTCTCCTCCTCCTCCTCCTTCTTCTGTATTAAGGATTGAACCAAGGGCCTCATGCATAGTAGGCAAAGTGCTATACCACTGAGCTACAATCCCAGCCCCCTCTATTTTATTTTATTTTTTGTTTGTTTGTTTTTGGTACCAGGGATTGAACTGAGGGGTACTCCACCACTGAGCCACATCCCCAGCCCTATTTTGTGTTTTATGTAGAGAAAGGGTTTCACTGAGTTGCTTAGAGCCTCGCCCTTGCTGAGGCTGGCTTTGAACTCGCGATTCTCCTGTCTCAGCCTCCCTAAGTGCTAGGATTACAGGCGTGTGCCACCACACCCAGCTTCTATTTTATTTTTGAGACAGGGTTTCCCTAATTTGCCTAGGCTGATCTTAAACCAGCCTCAGCCTCCATAGTTGCTGGAATTATAGATGTGTGTCATCATACCCTGTTCATGATGATTTTTGTTTCTATAGATCTTTTGCCTTTGTAGGTATGTATTTCTTATTGTTATATTTTACCTTCACTCACATTTGCTTTCCTCTGATTTACACAATACAGTAGCAGGCAGGTGTTGAGATTTGATGTCCTAAGAAATTTGGAATCATGTCAATATCGAGGGTGGGAGGTGAGAATGAAGAGTGATAGGGAAAAAATAGATGAGAGAGGAAAGTTTCTGCTTCAGAAGCTTATCATTTTTCTGCATGTGCCCCTAGAGACAAAAGGACTTTTATTCTGGCTTGATAGCAAGAGATGCCAGGCTTGTCTTGGTAGATGAATCACTGCAAGTATTGCCTACTTGAGGCTGCCTGCAGGAGGATGGGACTAGATCTCTATTTTTCAGTCTTCTGAATTTTAAGGGTTGAAAAGAAAAAGATGAGCAACCCAAGAGGGAACAGGGATAGTGTTTTTAGTCCACAAGGAGTGAATGAGGGAACTGGCCAGGATACTGACCTCCCAAGCTAGGGAATGACCTGTCAAAGACTCACTGGAATGGCACCCTAGGAGCTAACCCCAAGTGATGTCCTTCCTTAGCTAAGCCAAGCACTGAGGGAGTGGGGGGAGTGTACTTCTGTATCAAAGGATTACTTCAATCTTGCACCCTTCTGGGTCTGTGGTACGTCATCACTCAGTGGACAATGGTAACTGTCCATAATAATGGAGGATCAGCCTTGAAAGATGACATCAAAAATCCCAGTTAGACAAAGGCAACAATGGTTGCCTGGAAATTATACATGGGACCTTGGGGTTCCAGTAAAACATTGCCCCTGAATTTTTTTTTGTTTATCCCTCCCCCTTTTTAGAGGATTGTGCCTCAATTATTGTAATTTTGTTTGAGGGTAAGTAATTGAAATAGCAATTGTATAGCAATACTTTAAACATCCTTTTAATGGGGTAGGCTCTGAGACTTTTGGAATGCTAGGAGGAGTAGACTTTGCACTTTAAAAATACTTTGGTTTGTGTGCAAGCCAATCTTAAAGTAGAGATAGGTTATTTAGAGTCCTATTTTTTTGGTACCAGGGATTAAACTTAGGAGTATTCAACCACTAAGCCACATTCCCAGCTCTATTTTGTGTTTTATGTAGAGACAAGGTCTCACTGAGTTGCTTAGCACCTCGCCATTGCTGAGGCTGGCTTTGAACTGGTGATTCTCCTGTCTCAGCCTCCCTAAGTGCTGGGATTACAGGCTTGAGCCACCGCACCTGGCTTAGAGAGTCGTTTTAGGTCTAAGGTACTTCTTGTTATCACACATCAAACTACCTATTTGAATACTCAAAACTCTCTGACAAAACTTGGTGTAGGATTGAAGGTACAGGTAACATTGTAAAGACCAAGCAGTCTGAAGTCACTCTTTGTACTCAAAGTGAACTTCAGTTTTTGCATGTTACCAGAGGTAAATATTTTTTTTTTTCTAGGAAAAAAAGGGGCGAGGACAAGAACTCTGAAGAGGTCTGAGTCCTCTGTGACCACCTGAACCTGTGTTGGGAAGATGGAATTGCTAAGCCTTTACCTTTCCTTTACCTTCTGTCCTGCTGGTGAAATCTCCCTGGAGCCTATGATTAAGTCCCAATGAAATTGTTCATTGTAACAAAGACAGACCCAATAAAACAGTATTGTAACTCTTATTGTAACCAGTAAAACATTACCCTGAATTTTTTTTTGCTTCCTCCTTCTCCCTTTTTTGGACCAGAACCCAATTATTGTAATTTCATTTGAGAATAATTGAAATAATAATTGTTTACTGATACTTTAAACAATTTCTTTAAAACATTTCGACTGCAAAGTTGATATTGAAACTGTTACATGATTACCCCATGGTAAAATAAGAACAGGTGTATTTATTAGGAAGCATATTAATTCTTTTTATTATTTCATGTATTCAACACCTACTAAATACAAGTATAAAAAAAGACTAAATTTATTTATTTATTTAGATAAATAAGAATATGAGTTCCTTGAGTCTAGGGGGAAAAAAACTATCACTTTCCAATTGGTTATATTTCAGGCATTTGCTTTTAAATTGGAGATCAAAATGTGTTTTCCCATAGGTATAGCAAGAACTACAGAAATTAGGAAGGTGAGTTCCACTTTTAAAAAGTAGTCTGTAGGTATAAGAACCAATTAGGAGACAGGTGTGGTGATACATGCCTGTAACTCCACCTACTTGGGAGGCTGAGGCAGGAGGATTATGAGTTTGAGTCCAGCCTGGGCAATTTACCCATAACTGTCTCAGATTTAAAAATCTAAAAAGGGGCTGGGAATATAGCTCAGTGGTAGAGAACACCAGGGTTCAATCTCCAGTATCCCCCGCACCAACACACATACACAATTAGGATTAACAACTTCCTACTACAGAATTTGAGAAAAAGAAACAATGAAAAGGTGGGAGAGCACAGAATAGTCCGATTACTTCCTTGAGTAGCTGTCTTTCATGGGGCCTGAATAGCAGCCTCCTCCCTGAGATAGTATATAGTTATGTATTTTAAAAAAATAACTCAGATTTGTGTCCCTTGGTCGTCACTGCGTGTACAATCCAAAATTGTCATTCTAATCTCCAATGGAGTTAAACTTGATACAGAATCTCTTCTCTCCTCCCATGGAGTGCATAGAATCTTTACTTATAAAGAGCTTCCCTCATTTATCCATTGCTTTTTTCCTTCGGACAACATAAGACTCACTCTTAAAGAAAGAACTTTCCAGGGGGCTGGGATTGTGGCTCAGCGGTAGAGTGCTTGCCTCGCATGCGTGAGGCCCTGGGTTCGATCCTCAGCACCACATACAAAGCAATAAAATAAAGACATTGTGTCCATCTACAACTAAAAAAATATTTAAAAAAAAAAAAAAAAAAGAAAGAACTTTCCAACTCAGGCTACTAGAACATCTCCATCTAGGTAGTATTTTGACACTACATAGAAGGAGGTAATTTCTATTTCTATACATAAAGTTCAGGCAATCTTGAATTTCTTCTATTCTATTTGGCCTCAGATTGCCCTTGGGAAAACTTTTTTGTGATTTAGTTTTTGTTTGTTTGTTTTCTTTGATGATGGTGTTGAAAACGTTGCCCATGTTAGGCAAATACTCTACCACCAAGTCACATCCTCAGTTCCTAGTCGATCCATTTTAAATGAGACTGACTTTGAATAAACAAGAAATTTTTGTGTGTGCATGTGGTACTAGGGGTTGAACCCAGGGCCTCATGTCTGTCAAGCAAGCACTGTACCATTGAGCTATATCCCCATCCCTTTTAAAATTTTTATTTTGAAATGGGGTCTCACTCAGTTGTCCAACCTGACCAAGAAATTGCCATCCTCCTGCATTGGCCTCCTGAGTAGCTGGGATTACAATTATGTGTCACTGTATGCCTAACTATAGAAGGAACTTTTTTTGGAGGGGGTACTGGAGATTGAACTCAGGAGCACTTGACCACTAAGCTACATCCCTAGCCCTATTTTGTATTTTTAGAGACAGGGTCTTAATGAATTGCTTAGCACCTCACTTTTGCCAAGGCTGGCTTTGAAATTGCGATCCTCCTGCCTCAGTCTCCCGAGATGCTGGGATTACAGGTGTGTGCCACCATGCCCAGCTATAAAAGGAATTTTTAAAAATGAGAACATTTTTGTTTTATTTTAAATTAATCTTTTTTTCTAAAATTACTTTTATTTCAAAAGTATTACAAATTGTTTAATGTCTTACACTCTCATTCATTACATATGACTAAAATTTAATACTTTAGCCAAATACATAGTAAAAGAAATATATAGATCCATCTAACATTCATAATTCTTTACAGTTTTCTCAATATTACAGCTCAACTATGAATGTAGAAGACTTAGGACACATTATAAGAATAACATTGGGAGGCGGGGCAAGGTGGCGGCTTAGACGGACTCAGCGGTCAGTCTCACCAAACAAAAGATCGAAAATTGCGGTAAAACATTCTCCCACCCAGCTTTTGGATAGCACCCTACAGCTACTCCCACAAGAAATTTCACTTGCGCGTGTAAGCAGGGCCAGCAGACATTGCCATAGCGTGACTCCAGCAGCGGTGGCGGAGAGCAGCCATGGGCAGTGCGGCTGCGGGCGGCTCAGAGCCCCAACTCAGGGCTCGCCTCGGGTGGGGACTGCTTCTACACGAGATACCTGGCTCCAGCGCCCACCCAACCACACAGGGTCCACAGCAGTGGCTCGTATAGACCCATGGCCCCAGCCGCCAGCCACTGGGGAGCGCAAATTCAGGGTAGGAGACACGCCACAGATGCCAGCGAGGACAGCTCAACACAAAGGTGGCTTGGGTCCGCCTCAGTTCCGTTCCAGAGTTCCTGAGGAACGGCAAAAACAGTGGAGGGCACAGATCTGCTAAAAGGAACTTCCACGGGGGCCCAGACAACAGAAGATTAGAGACTGCTACTGTCAGGTTTGGTCAGGGTCCAAGATGCCCAAATAAGGAAGCTGGTCAGCAGAGCTGCAAGCCAGATGTGACGTCACTAATGGACACGCCTCCTGTCAATCAGCGAGTTTTCCTGACCCATCAAGAAGGACTGTGGCCTTCTCTTCCTGTACCCAACCCCTCCACTGCCTGACCGGGTTTTCTTGAAATCCTCTATGCACAGAATCTCCGACGCCATTTCTCCCGACCCGCTCTGATGGACGGGGAAATGGTCCGAGGGCTCGCCTTCCAATAAAGCCTTGCCGAGTGGCTTAATTCATCTTCTCCTGGTCGTGTGAATTTTACAGCTACCCCGAGCCTCTGGAGACCCCAGTCTAAGGGGGGCATTGGACAGCAAATCTGTATAATCTTTGACGCATGGCTTTGCCAGCGACCCAGAATTTCACCAGGTTGTGAAACCCACACCCAAGACACCAGCGGAGAAACTCCAGCAAGCAACGAACAATGCCACCTACTGGAGGTGAAAGGAAATATACCTGTCTATTCACATTGAGACTCTTTGTTTTTGTTTTTTCTCTCTTTTTTTCTTCTACTTTCATCTACTCTCACTTTTCATTTTATCCCGTATTTTTTCTTCTAATATTTCTATTGTTTAACCTTTTCATTTTATTTCTCTGTTCTTTCCTTTCTTTCTCTATCCTCCCCTCTTTTCTCTCCCACTCTTTTCCTACCCTCTAATCCCCAACAGTTGTGAATCCAAAGATTTGTTTTACAGTGGGATATAGTAGATTGGGATTTCTGAACCAAATACTGGAGGGGTACTAGATAGTCCTGTATCTCCCACTTACATATGTTTTATTTTTCTTGCTATCATCTCTTCTTGCTGTACCCTTCATCTCTTCCTCCCTACCAGTCCTCCCCAACTCACTGTTGCCCTCTCTAGTAATAGCCAGCCTCTCTTGGATTCCTTTTTCATGCTTTCTAAGATCTAATAACTGTATCCTCACTTCCTACTACCCCAATACTCTATCCTACACTCCACCCTCCACTGTCCCTAGCCCACCAATAGGAACTATAGACCCTTGTACAAACTTATTGGCAATATAGTAGATTGTAAAAGAACTCATAATTGGTGTATATTGTGACTAATCTGTAAATGTATTTGGGAGCTGTTAGGAGCTACTTGGTTTGATCTATATATTCCTTGTATTGTGATCAACCAATATTGAGCCCCCCTATAAAAGAGTGGTATTGAAACCCTGCAGGGAATCTATACACATATAGGTGTAAAAACTGTAACAACTTGGATCAACAGAGAAGGAAAGACACACAAACATCATGAAAAAACAAGGGAAGAAAATGACTCAAACCAAATTCTTCAATATTAGAATCCATGGTCAGTACTGCAGAAGAAATGACAGAACATGAATTCAGGATGTACATAATTAAAATGTTCTGTGACCTAAAGAATGATATAAGAGAGCAAGCCCAGTCAACAAAGGACCATTTCGATAAAGAGATACACAGGCAAATACAGGAAGTAAAAGATCACTTTAATAAAGAGATGCATAGGCAAATACAGGAAGTAAAAGGTCATTTCAATAAGGAGATAGAGAATCTGAAAAGGAACCAAACAGAAATCCTTGAAATGAAAGAAACAATAAACCTAATCAAAAATTCAATGGAGAGCATCACCAACAGATTAGACCATTTGGAAGACAGAACCTCAGACAATTAAGATAAAATATTTAACCTTGAGAACAGAGTTGATCACACAGTGAAGAAGGTAAGGAACCATGAACAAAACATCCAAGATCTATGGGATCACATCAAAAGATCAAACTTAAGAATTTTTGGGATAGAGGAAGGCATAGAATTCCAAATCAAAGGAATGAACAACCTATTCAATAAAATAATATCAGAAAACTTTCCAAATATGAAGAATGAATTTGATAATCAAATTCAAGAGGCATACAGGACACCAAATGTCCAAAATCACAACAGACCTACACCAAGACACATCATAATGAAAATGCCTAACATTCAGATCAAGGAGAGAATCCTAAAAGCCACAAGAGAAAGGAAACAGATTACATATACAGGGAAGCCAATTAGGATCACTGCAGACTTCTCAACGCAGACCCTGAGAGCAAGAAGATCATGGCAAAGCATATACAAAGCACTAAAAGACAGTGGTTGCCAACCAAGAATCTTATATCCAGCAAAATTAAGTTTTAGATTTGATGATGAAATAAAAACCTTCCAAGATAAACAAAAATTAAAAGAATTCATAGCAAGAAAGCCAGCACTACAGAACATTCTTGGTAAAATATTCCATAAGGAGGAAATGATAAACAACAATGAAAACCTGCAGGGGGAGGAGCTACACTAAAGGCCAATCAAAAGAGAAACCAAGTCAAGTTGAAAACCAAGAATAAACCAAAATGTCTGGAAATACAAACCATGTCTCCATAGTAACATTGAATGTCAATGGCCTAAACTCAGCAATTAAGAGACACAGACTGGCAGATTGGATTTTAAAAAAAGACCCAACAATATGCTGCCTCCAAGAGACTTATCTCATAGAAAGAGATTCTCACAGATTGAAGGTGAAAGGATGGAAAAAAATTTATCATTCACATGGACCATGTAAACAAGCAGGAGTTTCCAACCTCGTCTCAGATAAAGTAGACTTCAAACCAAAATTAGTGAAAAAGGATAAAGAAGGTCATTTCATACTGCTTAAGGTAATCATACATCAACAAGACATAACAATCTTAAATATCTATGCCCCAAACAATGGGGAAGCCATGTTCATCAAACAAACCCTTCTCAAATTCAAAAACCAAATAGATCCCAACACAATAGTATTGGGCGACTTTAACACAACTCTCTCACCACTGGACAGATCTTCCAAACAAAAACTAAACAAGGAATCTACGAGACTTAATAGAATAATCAATGATCTAGACTTAACAGATATATAGAGAATATTCCATCCTTCAATAAGCAAATACACGTTTTTCTCAGCAGCGCATGGTTCCTTCTCCAAAATAGATCATATGCTATGCCACAAAGCAAGTCTTAGTAAATACAAAAAAACAGAGATACTACCCTGCATTCTATCTGACGACCATAATGGACTGAAACTTG
Organism: Xerus rutilus; assembly: GCA_028644305.1. NCBI lineage: Eukaryota > Metazoa > Chordata > Mammalia > Rodentia > Sciuridae > Xerus > Xerus rutilus. The sequence goes on from CM053409.1 coordinate 26,425,349, forward strand.
AAATCAATGACAGCTTTAAAAAGAGAAGACACTATAACACCTGGAGACTCAATAATTTGATATTGAACAATGCATGGGTAACTGAAGACATCAGGGAAGAGATTAAAAAATTCTTGGAGGTAAATGAGAACTCTGATACAACATACCAAAATCTCTGGGACACTATGAAGGCAGTGCTAAGAGGAAAGGTCATTGCACTAAGCTCATATATTCAAAGAGCTAAAAATCAGCAAATCTATGAGTTTAAACTACAACTCAAAGCCCTAGAAAAAGAAGAACAAAGCAACACCAAAAGAAGTAGAATACAGGAAATGATTAGAATTAGAACTGAAATTAATGAAATTGAAACTCAAGAAACAATCCAAAAAATTGATAAAACAAAAAGCTGGTTCTTCGAAAAAAATAAACAAAATTGACAAACCCTTAGCCACCCTAACAAAAAGAAGGAGAGAGAAAACCCAAATTACCAAAATTTTTGATGAAAACGGAAACATCACAACAGATCCTGCTGAAATACAGAGGATAATCAGAAACTATTTTGAAAACTTATATTCCTGTAAAGTAGAAAACCCTGAAAACACCGACAAATTCCTAGAGACATATGACCTACCCAAACTGAACCAAGAGGTCATTCATGACTTAAACAGATCAATTACATGCAAGGAAATAGAAGAGGCCATCAAGAGCCTTCTAACGAAGAAAAGCCCTGGACCAGATGGATTCTCAGCTGAGTTCTACAAGACCTACAAAGAAGAACTAACTTCAATACTCCTCAAATTATTCCATGAAATAGAAAGAGAAGGAACCCTTCCAAACTCATTCTATGAGGCTAGTATCACCTTGACCCCAAAACCAGACAGAGACATATCAAAAAAGGAAAATTTCAGACCATTATCCCTGATGAATATAAATGCAAAAATTCTCAATAAAATTTTGGCAAATCGCATACAAAAGCACATTAAAAAAATAGTACACCATGATCAAGTGGGGTTCATTCCAGGGATGCAAGGTTGGTTCAACATACAGAAATCAATACACGTAATCTATCATATCAATAGACTTAAAGAAT
>CM053409.1:26426917-26443874 GCA_028644305.1 Xerus rutilus
AGCACACTACAGTAAAGCAGCCACTTCAATGTTTATAGCAGCACAATTCACAATTGCAAAACTGTGGAAGCAACCCAGATGCCCTTCAATAGATGAATGGATAAAGAAACTGTGGTACATATACACAATGGAATATTATTCAGCAATAAAAGAGAATAAAATTATGGCATTTGTAGTCAAATGGATGGAACTGGAAAGCATTATGCTAAGTGAAGTAAGCCAATCTCAAAAAACCAAATGCCGAATGGTGTCTCTGATTAGTGGATGCTGATGAATAAGGGAGGTGGGAATGGGAAACATAAGAGAAATAGGGAAACACTGGACGTGACATGGGGGAGGCGGGGGGCAGGAAAGGGGAATGGGTATAGTAAAGATGGTTGATAAAAAAAATATATAAATATATATATATACTGTTCATTGAAAATGCATATAAAGGTGTTTAATATGAAGAATGCAATCTGCTTATAATTTTGTGCAAAGTTAGAAAAATTATGATTGTAACAATTTTTTTTTCTATTTGCCTCAACAAATGTTTTCAGTGAACAGTGTGTACAGCTTCTGAAAATTTGCTTTTTTTCTGTTATGTTTGATAACATGTATTAAAATGCAACTTTTGAGAAAAAAAATAAATAGATAAAAAAAATGTGGTCTATATACACAATGGAGTACTAGTCATAAAGAAGAATGAAATTATGGCTTTTGCTGGAACTGGAGACTATCATGCTAAGTGAAATAAGCCAGACCCAAAAGGTTAAAGGTCAAATTTTTTTCTTGGATATGCAGAAGCTAGTCCAAAATAAGGGGGCAGGGAAAAGAGAAAAAGAGAAGAGAGTGGGGGTGGGGGGAGAAAGGAAGGAAGGAAAAAGTGTGGGAGAATTCCTTCAAAATAGATCAATGCAATAGATGAAAGAGATTGATGGGGAGAGAAGGGAAACGGAAGAACAGTGGAATAAATATGACCTAACTTTCCTATGTACATATACGAACATATCACAGTGAATCTCACCATCATGTATATCCACTAATTAAAAAAAAATATAAACAAATAGCAGAAATATCAGTTAGAATAGAGGGAATGTGACATGGAGAAAGTAGAGAGAAGGGAAAGGGAAAGTACCAGGGACTGAATTATATTATATTCCATGATTTTATAATTATATCAAAATGAATTCTAACGTTTTGTATAACTAAAAAGAACCAATAAAGGTATTTTTAAAAATAAAATTTAAAAGCTGTTATAAACACACACACATGATCTGAGGCTAAGACATGGCAGAACTAAAAGTTATCCCCAGGGGTTGGGGTTGTAGCTCAGTGGTAGAGTGCTTGCCTAGCACATATGAGGCACTGAGTTTGATCCTCAGAACCACATAAAAATAAATAAAATAAAGACATTCTGTCCATCTACAACTATATATATGTATATATATACATTTATATATATAGATATATAATAAACAATATATAAATATATATATAAATACATATATAAAATAAACAAATAAACAAAATTATCTCCAGAGGATTCCAGTTAAATGTTATAATAGAACATGTGCATTTTCTCTATTCTCTTAAGAGAAACTTTAGATGTTGAAATGAAAATGACCATGTAGGGAACCAAAAAGATGAATATGTTCAATTTGAAAATGGTAGCAAGATTCATACTATATATCATGAAGTTTCAGAAGGCCAAGTATAAAGGGATCATAAAAAGATTTAGAAGGAAAGGGGATAAACAGACCACAAATGGGGAAGAGAAATAAATAGGCATACGATTCATCATCTGTAATATTGGGTGCCAAAACACAATGAATAAATTTCTGCAAGATTCTGGGAATTCTAAGCTGGGTGCAGTGGCACAAGCCTGTAATCCCAGCACTTAGGGAGGCTGAGACAGGAGAATCACGAGTTCAAATCCAGCCTCAGCAATGGCGAGGTGCTAAGCAACTCAGTGAGACCCTGTCTCTACATAGAACACAAAATAGGGCTGGAGATGTGGCTCAGTGGTCTAGTGCCCCTGAGTTCAATCCCCAGTGCCAAAAAAAAAAAAAAAAAAAAAAAGATTCTGGGAATTCTATGTGAAGGTAAGATACAGACAAAATTTGAAATAAAATAACCTCCATGAACCATTTCTGAGGAAGTTACTGGAGGATGAATGTTTTTAAAACAAGAGAATAAATGAAAAAAAAAAGAAAAATAAGATTCAAGAAAGGATTAATTAATCTCAGAATTATAACTATGCAATGAGGTCACATTGGAGAAGGTGGAAGATTCTTGAAGGGATGTCTCAGGAGAAACAAAGGAGATTGTGCACAATAAGCAGTATGATTAAGAGGCTGGATAAATCTGAAGACATGGCAAGTACACTTTTTTTTTTTTTGGTACTGGGGATTGAACTCAGGGGTACTTGACCACTGAGCCACATCCCCAGCCCTATTTTGTGTTTTATGTAGAGACAGGGTCTCACTAAGTTGCTTAGTGCCTCGCTGTTGCTGAGGCTGGCTTTGAACTCGCGATTCTCCTGTCTCAGCCTCCCTAAGTGCTGGGATTACAGGCTTAAGCCACCGCGCCCGGCTAAGTACACTTATTTTATGTGTACACAATTAGAAGCCTAAAGGAAAAAAAGCACAACTATGCAAAGTGTGAAGTGTGGCATGATTTTGAGGCATTGACAGAGTGTAAGAACCCATTTAATCTTTTTTTATTTAATTTTTTTGGTAATGAAGATTGAACCCAGGGGTGCTTAAGCACCCCTGAGGATGAGCCACATCCTCAGCCCCTTTTTGTGTTTTATTTAGAGACAGGGTCTCACTGAGTTGCTTACTGCCTTGCTAAATTGCTGAGGCTGGCTTTGAACTCGAGATCTTCCTGCTTCAGCCTCTCAAACCGCTGGGATTACAGCCATGTGCTACCATGCTCAGCTAGAATCCATTTAATCTTGTTGCTAAAAGGTACAGGGTGTGGTGGCACATGCTTTAATTCCAGTGACTCTGGAGGCTGAGGCAGGAGGATCACAAAATTGAGTCCAGCCTTGGCAACTTAGTGAGACCCTCGGCAACTTAGCAAGACCCTGTCTCAAAATAAAGAAATAAAAGGACGGGGGTGTAACTCAGTGGTAAAGCAGCCCTCCGTTCAATCCCCAGTACCAAAAAAAAAAAATGTAGTTGTCTTTGGGAATGGAAATGGCATGGAAAGAAAGACTGTGTTCATTAAATATTATTTTGTACTATTTTTTTCTTACCATGGGCCTTCAGTGCTTTAATGAAAACAAAATCAAAACAAAGTAGACTATGATTATAAAATTAGAGAAATAAAGGAAAAATGTTTATGTAGATCCACAAATATGTTATCTTATATGAAGATATATTTCAAATATTTTCAATCCCTGATTGGTACCTGAAAAATATGGGCCAAATACAAAAATTTCCAACATGTGACTAATTGTCAAAATATGGTCTTCTATAAAGCCTTTAACACTGCCACCTTGTGGCAGCAAAAAACAAACTATATGTAAAAATCATATAATTTCTATCATTCATATGGCTTAAAATTCCTGAATGTATTTTCTTAATGTCATATGATAAAAGTCTCCCTCAGCAAAGTGAGATGTAGCTCATTGGTAGAGTGCTTACCTAGTACATACGAGGGTCCTTGCTTAGATCCTCAGCATCACACACACACAAAAGTAATAAACGCCAATCTTTCAGAAATGCAGTTTGTTTCCATAGAAAATTTAATGTTATTACTTGAGTTTATTTCAAGCATAGTCAAGCAAATATGTGTGTGTGTATATATGTGTATATGTAACCTTTTTAATACAAATATTAGAGTGTCATGCACAGTTATGCATTTTGCTTTATCAATCTTTTAATATTTTGGTAATTTTTCTATAATAATACACAAAAAGCTTTCCTTATTTTATTTTTATTTTTTTTGGTACTGAGGATTGAACTCAGGGGCACTCGACAACTGAGCCACATCCCCAACCCTATTTTGTGTTTTATGTAGAGACAGGGTCTCACTGAGTTGCTTAGCACTTCACCGTTGCTGAGGCTGGCTTTGAACTTGCGATTCTCCTGTCTCAGCCTCCCTAAGTGCCGGGATTACAGGCTTAAGCCACCGCGCCTGGCCTTATTTTTTAATATATCTAAATAGTCCATTATATGGATATTGATTATTAACCAGCTCCCTATTGATAATTGATTCCACTCTTGATTTTCCCAATGATGCTGCAATGAATAAACATGTATATATGTGCCATTTTACACACTTTGGGAAGGGTTACATGTGTTTATAATATTGATAAAATAATTCACATCCACTGAGTTTGTACCAATGTATACTCCAAACACCAAGATATGAGAGCACTGTTTTCCAATACAAATAATGTTTTTTTTCCCCTGGTACTGGAGATTGAACTCAGGGGCACTCGATCACCAAGCCACATTCCCAGCCCTATATTGTGTTTTATGTAGAGACAGGGTCTCACTGAGTTTAGCGCCTCGCCATTGCTGAGGCTGGCTTTGAACTTGCGATTCTCCTGTCTCAGCCTCCCTAAGTGCTGGGATTACAGGCTTGCGCCACCGCACATGGCTGGCATTCTCCCTTTGTATGGTATATGTCCCTCAACCCTTTCAAGGATACTAGTCATATTGGATTTGAGCCCACTCTACTGACCTCATTTTCACTTCATCACCTCTCTGAAGACCCTAACTTCATATGAGAGCACATCTTGAGGTAATGGGGGTTAAGATGTCAACATCTGAATTTTAAAGAAACACATTTCAACCTGTAACAAAGCCATTCATATTTTCTTAAATGTTATTCATATCATATATTTTACATTTTTTTCCCATGGAACTAGGTGGGGGTATAGCTCAGTGGTACAGCACTTGCCTAATATGTGAGAGGCCCTGGGTTTAAGCCCCAGCACCACACACACAGTTGTTTTTCTTTTCACTTTGCCTATAAAGATGTTCCTGCACAAATAATTTTATTTTTATAATTTTATTTTTTTATGTAAGTGAATTTATCAATTTTTTTTTAGCACTTGAGTTTTTGTATATACCCAAAAGATCGTCCCCACTTTGTAGTCATATAAAAATCATCCTATGGTTAATCCTAGTGCATTTATAGAGTTTATTTTATTTATTTGGATTTTTTTCCTGTTATGCAGTGTGAGGTATGAAGCCAATTTTCTTTCTGGATGCCTACTCCATTTTCCATTACAATTTACTGAATTATTCCTCTTTCCCCACTTAGTTGAGATGCTACCTCTTTAAAATATACTCTGATATGGGCTGGGGGTATTGCTAAGTGGTAAATCCATTTCTAGCATGCCCAAGGCCCTGGGTTCAGTCCCCAGCAACACACACACACATTTCCTAAAAGGGTCTAGGAATTTGGCTCTAAGACTAGGAGTGTAGCTTAATGGAAAATTGATTCCTACCATGCATAAGGCTCTGGGTTTTATCTTCAGCACTAGAAAAAGAAAAAAAGAAAAAAAAGAAGAAGAAAGAAAAAGAAGGTTCCAGTGAACTTTCTCAATGAGCCAATTCTACAGTTTGTTTTGCAGTGCTGGGGATCAAATCTAGGGCCTTGAATGTGCCAGGAAAGCACTTTACCACTATGCTACACTCTCCCCTAACAGTAACTTTTTTAAAAAATCGAGGTGTAGAGCTGGGTACGGTGGCGCATGCCTGTAATTCCAGGACTTTCATAGGCTGAGACAGGACAAACCAAAGCCAGCCTGGGCAACCATGAGGCGCTAAGCAACTCAGTGAAACACTTTCTCTACATAAAACACAAAATAGAGCTGGGGATGTGTCTCACTGGTCGAGTTCTCCTGAGTTTAATCTCCAGTACAAAAAAAAAAAAAAAACGAGGAGTAAATCACATCTAGACATCATCTCCCTTTTTAGTACATGGTTCTGATTTTTTTTTTTTGGTACTGGAGATTGAACCCAGAGGTGCTTAACCACTGAGCCACATTCCCAGCCCTTTTTATATTTTATTTAGATACAGAGTCTCACTAAGTTGCTTAAAGCCTTGCTAACTTGCTAAGGCTGGCTTTGAACTTGTGATCATCCTGCCTCAGCCTCCCCAGCTGCTGGGATTACAGGTGTGTGCCGCCACTCCTGGTAGTTCTATGAATTTTCACAAATGAATATAGTTGAATAACCACCAAATAATCAAAATATAGCACTTCTCCATCACCTCTGAAATTTCCTGTGGGTCCCTCCCTACTATATGTAGCCACTGATCAGTGTTATCTTTATAGTTTTGCCTATTCCATATTGTCATATAAATGGAATCATAAAGCACAAAATCTTTGAATCTCGTTTCTTATACACATTTGAAATGCATTCATGTTGTTTTCTTTTTATTGATAAGTAACAATCCATTATATGAATGTAACAGTTTTATTCACTCATCGATTGAAAGAAATTTGAGTTATTTCCAGTTTGGGTTGATTACCTGTGAGTAGAATTACTGGTCAAAGGGTAAAGTGCACGCTTAATTGTAGGGTTAAGTGCAAAACTGTTAAGGGTAAACTGCAAAATTGTTTTCCAAAGAGGCTCGACTAGTTTGCAATCCCACTAAGAATGTTTGAAAATTACAGTTGCTCTGCATCATGGTCAGCACTTGGAATTATCAGTCCTTAAAATTTTAGTAGTTTGTCAAAATTATAGTTTGTAAAATTGTAGCAGCATCTTATAGTTTTATTCATATTTCTCTCATGGTTAATGATGCTGAGCATATGAAAAATATATTTGCCACCCATGTATCTTTTGTAAAATGTGTAAATTTTTGCTTTTTAAAAATTTTGGTTTTTAAAAAAAATTTTTGTAGTTGTTGATGGATTTTTTTTATTCATTTATTATTTATATGTGGTGCTGAGGATCAAACCCAGTGCCTCACACATGCCAGGCATGTGCTCTACCAGCTGAGCTACAGCCTCTAAATTGGGTTGTTTTCTAATCACTTAGTTTTGAGAGTTTGTGTATTGAGATTACATTGATTTCCTACAGTAGCATTTAAAATTTCTTTATATAAATCTAACATCTCATATTCTTTGGATAAAATTTCTACTATATTTTCAAATCTTCTATATGATCATAAATACAAGCTGTGCATACATACAAGCTGTGGAAGTAGCTTACTGAAACTGGTCTGAAGCAGCTGCCATGTTAAAACATGACCTGAAAGTAAAGGAGCTGGTCCCTGAGGGCCACTGAGCTCCAGTGGTGAATAAAGACGACTGGGACTCAGAAGTGTTTTCCTGTTACAACAGTCCTGTTGTCATTCCAGAGCTAATGAGAAACTTAATATTGTGCCAGCTAATCAAGGAAAAATGTTTGTATGGCTCAGCTCCAGTGTCACAAAGTAGGACAAAAAAAAAAAATTGATAATGGACACACCTCTGAATGTTTTTAGGTGATTCCCTCTTCTCTATTTCAACTATGTATTCAGATTCTATCCTTATCGGATGCCAAGTTGTCTAAGAGCTTCCTAACCTGTCTGCCGCCTCTATTCTTGCCTCCCTGATATTAATCAACAACATTGATTTAAAAGTCCAAGTTTGACAGTGATAATCTTCCACTTAAAATTCCTAAGTCCCTCCTTCTAAATAAAGCATATTATGTCTTGTTTGGTCTGGACTCTTTCCACTATTACTTGCTGAAAACTTAGACTAAAAATGATTGTTTTTCCCTTCCAGACATTACTCATTAAGGCCCTTGTCCCCACTTCGCTTGTCTAATTCTTTTTTTTTTTTTTTTTTGGTACTGGAGATTGAACTCAGGGGCACTCGACCACTGAGCCACATGTCCAGCCCTATTTTGTGCTTTATGTAGAGACAAGGTCTCCCTGAGTTGCTTAGCGCCTCACCATTGCTGAGGCTGGCTTTGAACTCACGATTCTCCTGTCTCAGCCTCCCTAAGTGCTGGGATTATAGGCTTGCGCCACTGCGCCTGGCTACTTGTCAAATTCTGTCAGTCAGAAGGTCTCTACCTCCTTTAAGACTTCCTGGACAACTCCTCTTCCTCAAGTCTGGGCTAAGTAGTCATCCTCCTTCCTCCCATAAATGTGTATTCACTCATTAAATAATATTTGTAGGGCTGGAGTTACATACAGCTCCAGGGTAGAGCACTTCTTAGCATGCACAAGACTCTGGGTTACATCCTATTTAAAAATAAATAATATTTGTGCTCTATGTTCTAGGCAGTGTTCTATGTGTTTGGTGCTAGAGTCTAGCAATGTATGGATTTTAGATGTAAACTTCAACATACTCTAAGGAAAAGGAATGGAATTATAAGTTATCTGTGGTAATGGGGTTGGAACCCAAGGCCTTACACATGCTAGGTGTGAGCTATACTGCCAGCCCGATATATTCTCGCAGTGCTGAGTATGAGAACTTTAAATAAAGTTTTATAAAAATAGGAGTGGCTGAAATGGAGAGCAGTTGAAATAGAAGAGTGGTATGTATGAGAACTCTTAGAGAAGTAGATGGAAACCAGAAAATGAAAGGTCATGGTCATGTTAGCAATTTGTCTTAAATCAAGGACATTTGAATACTAATTAAATATTTGCATTAGAAATTTTGATTTTTTAAAAAATATTTTTAGTTGTAGGTGGACACAGTATCTTTATTGATTTATTTTTATGTGGTGCTGAGGATCGAACCCAGTGCCTCATGCATGCGAGGCAAGCGCTCTACCACTGAGCCACAATCCCAGCCCCAGAAATTTTGATTTTTTAAAAGAGGTGATAATGGTACTGTGGTTATGCTAAACAAAGATTAATTTTTATAGAGATAGGTAAGAAAATGTCTGGAATTTGCTTCAAAATAATCCAAGGGAGACTGGAAATATAGGTAGGCCAGAGGTGAAAAAGTTAAATTATGTGTTTGTTGATCCTGTGCAAACAGGATTACTTTATCTTAATTTTTCACATGTATTAAACTTCCAATAACTTAATCCTGAGGGAAAAAAAAGACATTGGTTTTTATTCTAAGAGGAATGAGAAGATATGAAGAGTATGAATGTTGGCACCCTCACATTTGATTTTAGAAAGATTATTCTACTACCTTCAGTGCAGAGATCAGATTGAAAGAAGGCCAGAATGGCTTTGGGAGAACACTTTTATGCACCTTTACAATGGTTCAAGAGATGCTGGTCACACTAAGAAGGTAGAAATGGAAATAAATGAAGATATGAGCCATTCTGGAGAATGAAAAGAGTGAGAGGAGGTGATATTCACTGAGATAGAGAATAATGCTAGAGGACCAAGATAGGGAACAGGAGAGGAAGACCAGGGACTTGGTCTTGGACAAGCTGAGTTGTGGTTGTCTTTTAGATATCTAGGTAAGGATTTCAAGGAGGTAGTATGGAACTTGTAGAGAAAGCTAATACTTAACTATGGATTGGTGGCATGTCATAATCATTGCAAATGTGACCTTTTGTTTTTTTAATAAAGGGAGTTTGGTGTAAGCATAGAACTTTTGGATGAGAAAAAAGTTTAGTGACCAGGGAAAAAGATGTGCTAGAAAAAAGACAAAATATTGGGAGGAAGGACAGAAAAGGAAAAATAATGTGGTGGTATGAAAATCTAGAAGACAGTGGTCAAGTGTTTAATGTTTCTGAGGATCAAGATAAAGACAAACATTTCCCATTTAATGTAGTAACATACAGTAAACACTGGTGATTTTATGGATGATTATTACTGGTGATTATTACTGGTGATTATTATGGATAGGGGCAAATGACAGACTGAAATGAGAAATTAATGGGATTTGAGCAAATGAAGACAGCAAACAAATTTGTAGTAACTTTGCCTGTCATGGTAGTGGGAGGTTGGGGAAGAAGCTGGAATGGGAGGGTTGAGCTTTTTTAAAAGGAAAAACAAAAAAGAAAAAACTGAGCATGTTTAAATGTTATGGGAAGGATCACACTCAAAGGGAATAGCTAAATATAAAGGGGAAATGGGCCATAATTCATAGTATGAGATTCCTAAGAAACAGCAGGAGATAGGATTTAAGACAATGAGATTGCCTTAGTTATGAGGAAAGACACTTCCTCCTCGTTAAGGAGTGGATGAGTGCTCTTTCAGTGGATTTCCAAGATGGAATGTGCTCATTTCACGTCTCCCTAGTGAAATAAGGAAGGTCACTTACTAAAGGAGACGCAGGGAGTTTAAAGTTGGGGGAACACTTAAGTCTGAATAGTCAAAATGTTTAAAGTTGGGGATAATGACTTGAGAAGTATAGTTTAAAATTTTTTTTTCTTTTTTTGGTAGCAAGGATTGAACTCTGGGGCACTTGACGATTGAGCCACATCCCCAGCCCTACTATTGTGTTTTATGTAGAGACAAGGTCTCACCGAGTAGAGTAGTTTAGAGCCACGCGATTGCTGAGGCTGGCTTTGAACTGGCAATTCTCCTGTCTCAGCCTCCTAAAGTGCTGCGATTACAGGCGTGTGCCACCATGCCCAGCTTAGTTTAAAATTTTTGAGTGCTCTACCAAATGTACTGATCCAGTCCTAAAGTAGGAAAGCTTAACTTCAGGTATAATGTACATTTATCATTGCTTTTATTTATCATTTTACTTTTTATCATTTTTTATTCACTTCTAACTGTATTTTTTCCAGGAAACTAAATTGACAGTAAATACATTTTAGTTGATTTTGCTTTTCTAAACTCCTGGCTTAATGCCTTTCCAATGTGGGTTCTCAAATATCATCAAATGTAGAATGAATGAAGCTTCTGCCTTACTTGAAGCAAACTACTTTTGAGACAGGATCTCATATTGCCTATGTCAACCTTCAAATGACAATCCTCCAGCCTCAGCCTCCCAAATGGGATTACAGGTGGTGCCACCACACCTGGCTATACTTGTAGCAAACTTTAAAGATATTTTATCCTAGAAGCTCTAAATGTTTATCATCTACCTAGGATTTTCCTATGCACTTTACATGAATGAATCGTTTAAGCTATACAATAACTGACTGAGGTAGGCATTACTGTTTTCCACTTTTCAATTGAAGAAAACTAAGCATACAGAGATGAAATAAGATTGCAAAGTCCCACAGGAGTTAAGCAGCTGAGCCAAGAACAGAAGCCAGATAACCCATCAAAGAGGTTGCTGCAACAACCCATAGTAAAATAATGGATAAACACTATAGTGATTGTCAGAATTACGTAGGAGTAAATAAAATTGAGTATTCCTTGTATCTACTTCTAATTATTTCTAGCAAGTAAAAGTCTGCAATTGCTATCCAAACAAGAAAATTGTGCGATTTTATGGTTACCATGATCAAAGTATATGGCAACATAAACATTCTATTAATTGCATTCTATAGCTAACTGACAAAACAGCAATCACTTATCTTTATGGTTTAAATTCTTTGTTAAAAACACAATTATTGCCACATAAAGTTATTTTGATAAATTGACATTTCAAAAAATGCACTGTTAATAGTCTAGAGGACATGAGCTCCTAATGGACCATTCCGGACCTTTGCTTCATAATATGTAAAACTGGTACTTCAAAATACATGAGAGCTGGTAATTCCAGCTACTCAGGAACGGAAGCAAGAGAATCTCAAGTTCAAGGCCAGCCCAGGCAACTTAGCTAGATCTTGTCTCAAACTAAAAAGTGAAAAAAGGGAAGGGGATGTAGCTTGGTGCTACAGAAAAGCATTCATCTGGCAAGAAATAAAACATCTTTCCTTCCTATAGAAAGCCTTCTAAACCTCAGATGTAATGAGGTAAATTTTAAAATTTCAAATTGAAATGGCTTTGAAAGGTAGTCACTACAATCAGTTCATATGAGAAGTTCCATCTTTATCACAAACGTTTATTGAGTGCCCATAGAACTCATGGTTCCTTCATGGTGTTTACAGAGCTTTGCTTTTATGCTGGCCTTGCCCTTAAGGAGCTTACAATCTAGTGGACGGACAGACGGAGGAACACAGATGTAACGAGTGAACAGATTTCAGACTGAAAAATTACCATAAATCTAAAACATATACTGCAAAATGAGGGTTAATGAGGATGGCAAGAATGGCAGATAGTCCTGGATGTATCCCTGATTTCTATAGCTATATTTAAAGAGGCACAGAGTGGATAAAATCCAGGATGCAAAGAAAACTCTGCTGCCCTCTTTCCTTACTCCCTGGAGCTGGGGAGGATCACCAAATGAGTATGGGGATGAAGATAATAAGCAAACTTTGCTGTACTCTTTTAGCACCTCTATTACAAGCTCAGAGAGGACAGAGCTATTTAGGTAATTTAACAGTTGCCTTACACAATACTAAACCAGTTTAAAGGGGAGAAAAGGTAGAAAATTGAGTTTATCTGCACCAATTCTGTGTACACATGTAACAATTAACCTTAACTGAAAATGTTAAGATGCCCAAAACTATTACTAAAGACCACTGAACTGGATATAACAATACAAATTTAACAGAATTACTAGTTATATAGGGAGAGTATACCTTAAGCACTGTACTGGGAACCACTAGATTTGCAGCAGAATATACCTGTTCATGGAGGCAGCACATTGAAGCAAATGGAAATGAATGGAGGTAGAAAATACCCACAACAGTTAAGTTTTATGCTGAGTTGAACAGGGGGACAACCCTTAAGAAAGAAGTATGATAATACTGTAGGAGAGAGAATATGTTGATGCCTCCACAATTGAGTCAAATTATGCTTTCTTCTTTTCTGAAGAAAAATACCACTTAGCAGAGCCCTAGAGTTAGAATCACTTACCTAAAGAGTACAAAGGTAGGCTAAGGATGTAGCTCACAGGTAGTGTGTGCTTAGCACGCACAAGATCCTGAGTTTGATCCCCAGCACCGAAAGAAAAACAAAGATAACTATGTACACAAGATGAGGGAAGGGTGGTTCACAGGGCTCAAAACTCAAAAGAAATAGAATCCTGAGGGAATTATCTGGAAGGCAAACAACTAGAGATTATGCCACAAAAAGTCATGTAGATTTAAGATCATTAGAAATTTTTAACAGTTGTTTCAAAGGAAGAATAAAAACAGGCTGGAGGAAATCTTGAGTAAAACTAGAGTAGCACAGTCCAGGAATTCATTAGTTATACCAGGGTTTGAGAGTCTCCTAAGGCTCCATGCGTTGAAACTTAATTCCCATTATGAGGTATTAAGAGGGTGAAGACTTCTCAACTAGGTTGAGTTGAAGCCTTTGGGAAATTAGGATTAGACAAGGTCATTACAGTGGAGTCATGATTGAATCCTTGTGGTGTGGGAAGAGAAGCCAGATGGACCCACACATATAATACTCTTGGTATGATACTCTGGATCATTACAGGACTCTTTCAGCAAGGCCACCATCACCAGATGAGGTCCCTTGAACTTGGATCAGAACTGAGTCAAAATAACTCTCTTCTTTAAAATTTATCCTGTTTAAGGCATACAATTACCAACAGAAAAACTATTACAGCTATACAGATCAGAAATAGAATATGATCAGGGAAAGTAGAATTCATGCTTGAAAAATAACAAATAAAATATAAGTAGTAATGGTTATAAAAATTTTCTTTCCAAAGAACAACACTGGAAGAACTGATGGTCTGTACAAGTGAAGAAACCTAGAATAGGCAGCACATTTAGATACAGAAGATGAAATCTGTGAGATTAGGGCACAGAATATAAGTGATAACGCAGCAGTCCTCTGGTAGGAGGTAGATCTCAAAGAATATGTAGGAACATTTTTCTTCACATTTAGCTACTCTTATACACAAGGTAGTGTAGCTGTCAATCAATTTTAGAAACAATATAGTTTGATATGGACATTCCAAATCAAACTTCCATCACTTAAAGGCCTAGATTTAGGCCTATTAGAAATAAAGGTTATTGCTAGGTTAAATTTTTAGGGAAAGTGTTAAATTTTGCCTTGCCTGTGACTATTTAATAACAAAATGAATTGCTTCTAATCACATTGACATATTTCAAAAATCATTTTTTTCAACTTTATTAACTAAAAATTTAAGTTACGGAGCCAGGTGTGGTGGTGTGTGCCTACAGTTCCAACTATTGGGGAGGCCAAGGAAGGAGAATCACTTGAGCCAAGAAGTTAGAGACCTGCCTGAGCAACACAGCAAGAAACTATCTGGGGAAAAAAAAATTGCACTTTGGTCATCAGTTTACATCTTGACTTGACCTAAATGCATCATCTTTTTTTTATTACTGTGATTTTTTTTAAAAAAGTTGTTTTTTTGTTTTCTTTTTTGGTGGAGCTGGGGATCAAACTCAGGGCCTTGCACATGCTTGGCAAACACTCTACTCCTGAGTTACATCCCTAGCCCTAAAAAAAGAAAACAAAAACTTTATTAATGTGCTTATTTAAAAAGTTTAAGTCCCCCCTCAACCCCCAAAATGCTCAAAACAATAAACGTGGGGCTGGGGTGGTGGCTCAGTGGTAGAGCACTTGCATATAAATAAATAAAATGAAGGTCTACTGACAACTAAAAAGTAAAAACAATAAATTTGGGAATACTGAATCAGATGTCTGGGCAAACTTTTTCCCTTCCATCTTATTAAATCAGATGACAAATAATGGATTTTTCCAATGAGTAAATAATCAAAAAGTGAAAACAATTTAAGAATATTCAGATAGCTAGACCTTTAAAAAGTCAGTAATAATTCTAATTGAAGTTTCACACATAAAATGGTAAACTCCAGGTAATTGTCTTTGACTAAAGCTAAGTAGACCAGTTTATGTACAAGATAGGAAAAGATGCAAACACATTTTTTCTTTTTGCCATTGGTTCACAAACTTAAGTGAACTGAGATTAGTTGTAAGTTAATTGGAAGAATCACTGCATGGTATGGTAAAAGATCTGGGCATTACTGGCCCTTAACTGTGTGGTCTTGGCCAAATCATCTTTTAATTTCAAACTCAATTGTTTGAGGGGGTGTTGGAACAGACTACTTGTATTCTGTAACAAACTGCATGTTTGTGTGCACCTTTGATGGAACTGGTCCAGTTTTCCTTAGGTTCTCACAGGTGACCTTGATCCCCAAATAGGCTTGCAGTCAGTATTAAGAGGTGATCACTTCTAAATATCTCCAGTTCTAAAAACTTATATTCCTTCATGATAGGCAGAATTCTACAAAGGCTGAGGATTCCTTGATATGTACACCCTGTATAACTCCTTGAGTGTAGCAGAATATGTAAATATAATGGACTAACCCCTGTGGATAGGACTAGAGTATAGACACAGGTCAAAGGTGTAATTAAGGCTCTGAGTTAACCAAAAGGGAAATTAACCTGGGGCAGGACAGGTATATGACCTAATCAGGTGAGGCCTTCCTTGGAAAGAAGGCTTAGGCCTTCCTCAAGATCAGAGATTCTCTTGCTAGTCTTGAAGAAGCATGCTGTCATGAACTGTAGAGCTGCAAGGAAATAAATTTTGTCATAAAAGCGTGGAAGACCCCCAGCTTCAGAGGCTGACAGACTGACTATAGCCTTGTGAGGACCTAAACAGAGACCTAGCTAAACTGTAGCTGGACTCTTAACCTACAGAAACTGAAATAATAAATATTGTCATGTTTTAAGCCACAAAGTTTGAGGTAATTTGTTATAAATTAGTCTTAAAGGCCAACTTAGCTTAATGTCTGTAACTTTTCTTGAAGGAACTAAAGCAATGGAGACTTGAAAAAGGCTGTACCAAGTTATATTGATGTCACAACAAACTCAGTCATTTTACAATGCAGTTATACCTTTAAAGAAACAAACAGCCTCAACCTATGAATTGTAGTCAAGAAAAGCTCAACCTAAACAATATCCCACTCCCCCAAATTCTTCCATGTGCATTTTTAATGATTAGATTGCTTCAATTATAGAAATGCTCTAGGTTTATAATACCACTATATCACACAATCACTGAAATCTGAAAATTACCATGGCTTCTCATACACCTTAGTAACATTCCTTTTTTTTTGGTAGCACTGAAGGGCTCAGTGCTTAGATAAGGCAGTTTAAGAAATGAAAAGTCAAAAACAGTTATTAGTCCACCCCCTCCATCAGGAGTTAACAGACTGTGTTAAAAAAATAGAAAGAATCTATTTCCCAGATCGCTGCATTATTTTTTTTAAAAAAGGATAAGATAGATTGTGTTTAAATCCAATAACTATGGTGATCTGTACTGAAACAATTTCAGACACAGAAAAAGCCCACCTTAGAATTTCATTAGAAAATGCATGCCTTATAGTTAGAAATATTTAGAGGATGAGGAAGTCCTTGTAATAATTTAATTGTAATCATTGTAACATATTTGATATATAAGGATAAGTATTCTATAAAATAATTTGGCCTATACAAGCTCATTGGCTTTGAACCAGCCTACTTCCTAAAAAATGAGAAGTATGCAAAATATTCTTATGTTCACCTTCTAGTAATATGTCTTCTGTAAAAAAAAAAAATGCTTTGTATGCAATTTGTAGCCCTATGTTGAAGTTATGTTAGTACTTAAAATAAAGCTCAAGTTATCTATTTGTCTGGGAGAGTGAAGGAAGGCCAAAACCATGGTTTTTAATAGGAAGAAAGCATAATTATAGGTCGTGTCCAGATTGAAATTACAGAACTTAATGAAACTTCTTGTTATGCTGGTTCTAGTTAAAAGGCTGAAGAAAGACAAGAAACTAATAGGAGCCATTGAGTTACACACTTTAGCATTAATATGAAAAAAAAAAATCCACACACCACGCACACACCCCATGTAAAACATTGCTTTAAGTTTTAATGTTTATTTCCCCAAGACAGCCTAGCCTGCACTCTACTTGGATAAATTTTACAAGCTAGTTTTCTGCTGCTTCTAGTTTTAAACTTTAACCATGTTTCTGATGACAGGAATGCTGCAAAAATACTCTAGTTCAACAAAGAGTTATGATCACAAAATAATTTTTGTCCATTCTACAGTGTTTCA
>CM053409.1:26444374-26575473 GCA_028644305.1 Xerus rutilus
AAAGATGTTTAATATGAAGAATGTAATCTGCTTATAATTTTGTGCAAAGTTAGAAAAATTATGATTGTAACAATTTTTTTCCATTTGCCTCAACAAATGTTTTCAGTGAATAGTGTGTACAGCTTCTGATAATTTGTTTTTTTCTGTTATGTTTGCTAACATGTATTAAAATGCAACTTTTGGGAAAAAAAAAAAAAAAAAAAAAAAAAAGTACATATTCAGGGGCTGCGAATATGTCTTAGTGGCAGAGTACCTGCCTGGTATGTGTGAGGCTCTGGTTTGATCCCCAGCACCACAAAACAAACAGACAAATAAAAAAAAAAAAAATATATATATATACATATATTTATATTTAAATCTCTTTCCCCTTATTTAGATACATACAATATGATCTTCTTACCTTATCCAAAAGGTGTATTATCATTGGTACAAGATTGGCATCAATTACTGCCTGCACCTGCTGTTGATTTCCTGCAGTGATGTTAGAGAGGAACCACACTGCTTCCTGCAGAAGAAGATCCTTTCAATATCTCATTAAAACATAAAATCTGTATCTAGACTAAGAAAAAAATCATTCTCACAGTGTCCAAATGATTTTATTATTGAGTAAGTTCCATAATAATTCCATAAAAATTCTTAGGAATTTCAGTTCTTCCTCTTTTTCCATATACTCTTTGGGCAAATTGCTAATGGCCCCTAATCCCAATCACAATGAACTAACTCTTCTAAAGAATTCTCAACAACAATGCTCCCAAAGAGTATGACTCCAAAAAAGCTTGGTTGGATAAATACCAAAAACCAAAAAGTTGCAAGAGAAATTCAAACACTAAAACTGTTTAAATGACATTCAATAGCCTTTTCTCATGTAATAAGCTTTACTGTCTATCCTACCCTTAGAATCCTAACCAAAGTAGGTAAATATCAATTATTTGTGACAATGGAGACATCAGAAATAAAAGTGTGCTGTTTTAGTATATTTATTTATAATACTCATTCATTTGCCCCATTTCTCAAAAGCTAAAGTTGAACCAGATGCTTGTACTACTTTATTGATCTACCTGAATAATCTTGAAGCGTTACCTTTTTTGGGGCGGGGGGGTATTGGGGACTGAACTCAGGGGCACTTGACCACTGAGCCATATCCCCAGTCCTATTTTGTATTATATTTAGAGACGGAGACTCACTGAGTTGCTTAGTGTCTCACCATTTCTGAAGCTGGCTTTGAATTCGAGATTCTCCTGTCTCAGCCTCCCAAAGTGTTGGGATTACAGGCGTGTGCCATGGCGTCCGGCTGTAACGTTACCTTTTATATTACAATGGTGCTATACTTCTGTAAACATGATGGTTATCCCAAGTGTTTTAAAGTTTCAAAGATAATAAATGCACTACTAAAGCCATAGTTAGCATGAAATAAAACAAAATATCTACCTATATTGCTATGTGGGGTATTATCAGAATTACCTAAATTTATTCATTTTACCTATTTTTAAAGGGAAACATTTTCTCTGTTCCTACAAACTGTTAAAACAAATTTTACTCTAAAAAATATTAGCACTGACTAGTTTACAATAGGCTCTTTTGGATCAGATCACAGGACCATGTTTAATGAACCTGTTAGAGATTTTAGGGTGCTGGGCTAGTTAGGTGAGCTGCTTTGGGGTTGTAATCATTGGCAACGTTGTAAATCAACACCCACGTTATTTCTACAACAGCCTCAGATGCACTCCAATATCAGCATCACCATTCAGTGCCCCCTTTCCATAGCCACAAACACACACACACACACACACACACACACACACACACACAAAATTAACTACCCATAAAATACTAATCTAGAATTACTTAACGTATTAAAAATTTTCAGTCATGCAACATTCAACACCCAAGTATCTCCATTTCATCATTTCCAAGAGAGCAAAAAACAAAACAAAAAAAAAGCCCCACACTGTAAATGTGAGTGTAGTTCAGGAGTGAAGCACATGCTTATTAGCATATGTGAGGCCCTGGGTTCAACCCTCAACACTGAAGAAGAAAAGGAAAATTAAAAAAAAGAAAACAAAAAAATTCATAACTAGTTTGTTTTATATGTGTAAAAATTATATACTAATTTGTGTTTCTAAAGAGTGAAATACTTTCTCTTGATATATACATGACAGTTTCAATTAACAATCAGCATTACCAGATACTTCTGGGACTCTAATTGTACAAATGAAAACTACCATTTTGGGTGCTATTAATTTAATACTATTTAAAAATACTTACTTTATTAATTTTCTCTTTGGGATGTGTCAGGAGTGCTGGGAAGTGTGAAAGGGCATCACAGTTCAAAACTACTTGTGTTTGTTCATCAGTTCCAGTAACAATGTTGCCCACTGCTCTAAGTGCAGCTGTCTGAAATGTAGAAAGATATGAGATGTTGATTTATGCAAAATACATTTGATTCAAAGGTATGTTAGGCAGCTTATGAAAGACAGATGCATTCATTCATGCATTCTTTCATTCCAACTAACCTATTATTTTTTGAGCACTTACTTTGTGTCATGCACTGATCTAATACAGTTAATAAGAAACATATAAGTTCTAGCTCCTGTGTAGTTTAAATTATCATGAGAGAACAAAGTCAATGAACAAAGGAAAATCTTAATAATTACTGTCATAAGGAAAATAAGATAGTACTTTAGATTTGTTTTAAAAATTAAAAGCAGGAGCAGTGTGCGGTGGCGCACACTTGTAATCCCAGCATTTTGGGAGGCTGAGACAGGAGAATCGTGAGTTCAAAACCAGCCTCAGCACTGGTGAGGCATTAAGTGACTCAGTGAGACCTTGTCTCTACATAAAACACAAAATAGGGCTGGGGATGTGGTTTAGTGGTCAAGTACCTCTGAGTTCAATCCCTGGCACAAAAATAAACAAACAAACAAACAAATAAATAAATAAAAACAAGGACTTGATTGACATGAGGTTTTATTAGTATGAATCTGAAAAATTTCAGGTTCCTGCCAACAAGTGCCTCTCTCCATGAATGTGCACATACTGGACATTTGATATAAACAAAATTAAGTTCATGTTATGGCATGCATCAGTACTTCATTCTTTTTTATGACAATACTATTCCACTATATGATAAAATCACATTTTATTTAACCACTCATTAGGTGATGCACATTGAATTGTTTTTACCTTTTGGCTATTATGAATAATGCTGCTATAATATCTGTAAAGAGTTTTTCTATGGATATGTGTTTTCATTTCTCTTGGGTATATACATAGGAGTAAAGTTACCGGCTCATTCTGTTGAACTTTTTGAGATATTATATTTCAAAGCAACTCTATCATTTTATATTTTGACCAGCAGTGTATAAAGATTCTAATTTCTCCTCATCCTTGCCAGTATCTGTTACTGTCTTTAATTACAGCCATTCTGGGCATAATCTCACTGTGACTTTAATTTATATTTCTTTAATGACTAATTATTTTGGGTATCTTTTTATGAACTTATTGACCATTTACATGTCTTCTTTGGAGAAGTGTCTATTCAAATCATTTGCCCATTTTAAAATTGGATTGTCTATTTTTGAGTTGCAGGAGTTCTTTACATATTTTGGATATAAGTCACTTTTTGGAAAGTCATAAATACTCTTTCCTATTCTGAAGGTCGTCTTTTCATTTCTTCAGGTTATCACTAAAAGCACAAATTTTTAATTTTGGTGTAGTCCAATTATCAATTTTTTCCCTCTTTGGTTCTTTTGTGCTTATAATATCATATTTTAGAAGCTACCACCTAATCCGAGTTTATGAAGACTCATGTCTAGGCTTTCCTCTAAGAGGTCTGTAATACTTTTAGCTCTTGATCCACTTAGAATTCCTTTTTACATATGGTATGAAGTTCAATTTTATATATGGATAGCCAGTAGATTCTTGATTTTGTTTCTCTGATTTGTATGTGTCTGTCACCTTCTGGCATAAATCCTTGTTTACTGTAGTTACAAGCCTCAGCATAAAGCCTAGTTTACTGCAGTAAATTTTCAAAGTAAGAAGTTCTCAAACTCCACCCCCTCCCCACAATTTTCTAAGATTGTTTTGGCTATTTCTGGGCCCCCTGTGTTTCTATAAGGATTTTAACGTCAGTTTGTAAATTTCTGTAAAAAAAGCACCTGAGATCTTAAGAGAAATTGCATTTAGTCTATAAACTTGGGAAGTATTGTCATCCTACAAATATTGTCTCCAATCCATAAATATGGGGTGTCTTTCCATTTATTTAGGTTTTTAAAATTTTTTCAACATTTTGTAGTAACCCAGCTGCTCTAATAATTTAAATGGAAAAAGAAAAAAGAAAGTAGTGAAGTAAGAGAAACTTTAAAAGACACTGTGGACTTTGGATACCGACTAGCTCAAAAACTGAAAAAAAATGAAGCATAAAATAAAATTTAGATACTGACTGGATATTTAATATTAAGGTTTATAAAATGCACTAATAATATTATGGCTATGTTAAAAACTCTTAATTTTTAGTGATGTAGACTGGATGAAATGAGATCTGAAATTAATATTTATCTAAATAATTACAGGGGGAATAGGAATACAGAATAACCCTACATGGGAATTCAGACTATTTTATTTTTCTAAATTATGGCATCAACGTTGAAAAGTTAGAGCCAGGCACGATGGTGCATGCTTGTAATCCCTGCACTTTAGGAGGCTGAGACAAGAGAATCGCGAGTTCAAAGCCAGCCTCAGCAAGGGCAAGGCGCTAAGTAACTCAGTGAGACCCTGTCTCTACATAAAACACAAAATAGGGCTGGAGATGTGGCTCAGTGGTCGAGTACCCCTGAGTTCAATCCCCAGTACCAAAAAAAGAAAAGAAGAAAGTTTTTGAAAAGTTAGGAAAATCTCTATTATCAGGTAAAAATATAGAACATTACATTTCTTTGAGCACTGACTAAAGGGAAATTCCAAGTCAAAGTTTTAAAGCACTATTTCTCGATTCTGACTACATAGATCAGTATCATCTGAAGAGTGACTTATCTCCAAAACATGTAAAGAACTCCTACAACTCAAAAGCTCATTTGTAGGAAATACCACGTTTTACTGAAATAATTTGTAGGGATTGAGTAAGGGAAATTAAAATATTTTTCTTTAAGATCCACAGCTACTTTTCATGTCCAGCCAGAATTGAGAAGTAGTGACTTAGGCCAACAGTTTTCATTGCACTATTACTGTACTTTGTACACTCGAAGCCAATTATTAAATTAAAACATATTATTTATATTAGAAGGGTAGGGAAAGATCGCTGCATCTCCTTTTACCATTGTTATTCGACAATTACTATTTTAGTTACCACTTACAATATCTGTGTCAACTTTTCACACTCTTTTGCATTGTTTTAGATGCAAGTTTTTTGTGATAAATAGTATGTGGAAGGATTTAAAGATAATAAAAGATTTGTAAAAATTATAAAAATTTCAATCATGGAGAAGAAATAATTTAGGAAGCCCCTAAGTGACACTTTTTAGTACAAAGCCTTTATCTCAGTACTAGTTAAGCTAAGTGTTAATTAACTAAACTTGTCAAATGAGTAAAAAGGAAATAGCTGGGGATGGAGGTGGGGAGAAGAGTGGAAGAATAGTAGAAAAAGCAAAAGGGTGAATATTTGTTTCAGACGTCACCCAAGTTGTTTACTGAATTATGCTGGTCTACACCAGAAATCAGCAATCCCTGTTTTTCTTTATTTATTTATCTATTTAAGCAGAAAGGAGGAGATTCTTATTGAATTGCTCTACTCTTACCTCATTTTCTCCATCTGTAAAACAGGGATAAAATAACACTAGGTCCATTACAGACATGTTGTGCTAAGCACATACTTTAAATTATTGACATTGTCCATCCTTGAATGCCATGTTTAAAGTAACGAGTTGTAAGAAAACATGATTTTATCAAGAACAAACTTACCTGAACTTTAACTTCCTGGTGGCTGAGTAGAGGAACCAAATGAGGAACTATTCCAGAGTCTATTACCATCTGTATCTGTTCATTGCCAGCATCAGTAAGGTAAGAGAGGGCCCAGACCGTATCTACCAATATCTAGTAAGTAAAATGAAAATTCCAATAGCCTTTGAATATTTTCTCATTGCAATAATTTTTAACCATATTCCTAAGATTGCTTTACTATTTCCTTTTTGTCTTCTCATACCTCAATTCATTGGAATCTTTATTGTGCATCATTTAGTCACATTCAGATGTGTAGGCTAATTATGGTCCCAAGTCCATGCCAATATCTATTCTTAATTCACCAAGCTATATATGTACTATATAGCACATAAAATAGGAGAAAAAAAAATCACTTTCTTTCTCAAATGCTTGGACTAAGGGATAAAAGGCCCACCAATATTGTGGCTTATGTATATAGTCAGACTACAGGTATCCAACATACACAGTGGTTTTAAACATCTATACTATATGGATATTCCATGCAAGTATACCTAAAGACAATTTAGTATTATAGTGCTATTAGTTTTATAGTAGTTTAATCTTCTCCAACTAGTTTGCATTGCCTTATAAAACTGAAGGCAACTCCTAAACAGAAGACCTCAAAGCTGCAGATCAAAACATTAACACAAACAAAAACCACAAAAACAAAAACTTGACACCAGCTGCTAGTTAAAAAAAAAAAAAAAGGCCTACAAGTTTTTAGTGAGTATATTCTGAAGTGCAGCAGGTCATGTTTGATCTTTCTTTGGATGTTAAGTGCCGATTAGAAGTTATGGCCAAAGGGTGGCAACACAACTACTTAACTGCTGCAAATAAATACAATTATTGACAAAAAAAAAATAGGAATGATAACTTTGCCTAGAACTTTACTTCCAAAACCTTTATTGAATATGAACACTATATCAAAGGATAAGCCAGAAGTTTAAAACCTTTAAGATTACAAACGAATGTTATACTTTAAGACAATCAAGGAGCCCCTAAAAGGAGACACCACCACTTTGTCATTATTCCTACAGATACTCAAGAAAATTCTTTTTTTTTTTTGGTACTGGGGATTGAACTCAGGGGCACTCGACAACTGAGCCACGTCCCCAGCCCTATTTTGTGTTTTATTTAGAGACAGGGTCTCACTGAGTTGCTTAGCACCTCTCCATTGTTAAGGATGGCTTTGAACTTGTGATTCTCCTGTCTCAGCTTCCCAAAGTGCTGGGATTACAGGAGTGCATCACCACACCTGGCAAGAAAATTCTTAAGGATGTGTTTTAATGTAAAAGAAGACATCCATAAGCATAATTCACACAAATATACTGGTATCAATATATGTGAAACAACTAAATTTCAATTTGTAAATGCAACTATTTTTTTTCCTTAAGCGTCAACCGATTAGATAATCTGTTGACACAGGCAAAAATTTCAAGTTACTTGCTTATGAGTGCACAAAAAAAACTTGGCACCCTTCCTTTTTTAAAGGTCCAGTGCTAAACATGTCATTGATGTGCTCAGATCCAACTTACAACCCAATTCAAACTAGATCTCTAACATAATTTTTGGATCAAGGTTCATATTCTAAGTTCTCTAATCGTAACTACAGTGTAATGTCAGTGTAGTGTCATTTACTGTTAGTGAAAGCAATTTTCATTTTTTAAAATTTCTTTGATGGCATAATTTAAAAATTTACTGTTAGAGCTTATCTAAGATTTTATTTTTAGTAAACAATATTTAGTATACCACATTATAAGAGGAACAATGCAAATAAATTCCTCAAGATACATGAAAAATAAGAAAAATAGAATTATAACCTCATCTAGATTGGAGTGAATAGGTAGAAAGAACACAATATACTGCTAAAAAAAATCAAGCAAAATGTCTGGTTTTCCAGTAAAGATATAAATTTGGAGATTAATCTTCCTTGTAAATCTTTCAAAAACAAAATACTGAAATTTGTAGTTTAACCAAATCTCTGCCATAAGGAGCCAAAACCAAAAATTGCTTCTATGTATTTTTTAAAATCCTAGATGCTCTAAAGCTTTAAAAAAACCTTTTTTTAGATCAGAGATCATATTTATCTAATGAATTTATAATTCTATCTTTATATATAATAAAGTATAATTTAATATAATTTAATTTAAATAATATAAAGTATATATAGTATAATTCTATCTTTAATTTGCTTTATGTGCTTTAGAGAAGTATATCCCTAGAAACTGAGCAGCAGCTAAACACTGGTCATCATATCAAATGTTCATCTTGTTTTTTTTTGTGTGTGTTTGTTTGTTTTTAAGTTTTTTTTTTGAGATACAGGGTCTTGCTGTGTTGCCCAGGCAGGCCTCAAATTCCTGGAGTATAGTGATCCTCTTACCAAAGTTTGCCTAGTGACTGAAACTATAGGCTTGCACCACTGAACCCAGCAACTTAACTTTTTTTTGTGATAGTATTCGAGATTGAACTCAGAGGCACTTTATCACTGAACTATACTCTCGGTTATTTTTATTTTGAGATAGGGTCCTGCTAAGTTAAAGCTGTTCTCAAACTTGTGATCCTCCTGCCTCAGCCTCCCATGTCACTGGGATTATAGGCATGCAACATTGTGCCAGGCTCCCAAACTATTTTTAAAGAATTGCTGATTGTCACTACATATTTAATGTATTTTTCCTTACTCATTACACACTGCTTGTGTGTGTGTGTGTATGTGTTTGTGGTTTTGTTGGGGATCGAATCTACCACAGAGTTACACTGCCAGCACACATTCTTAGTTTCTTTAACACTCCAAAGGCTAGTCTGGCTTTTATAAGCAGTCACGGCAGTTTTCCACTTCACTTATATTCCCTGCATTGTTTTTTCCTTTGTTATTTGTGTTAATAAGAATAAGCAAGATACCTTTGTAATGTTAAAATCTTGCCTGTACTGCCTTTTTTTCCCTTGTTGGTTGGACAATTAACAGTTCTCTTTAAACTACCAGAAGCTAAAAGCCACTGTACCTGGAGAAACAAAGTAAAAATGGAATTAAAGAGCAACTAATTTTCATAGTTTGGTGTGTATATATGAATACAAATTCATGCATATAAGCCAGGCACAGTGGCACACTCCTGTAATCTCAACCACTTGGGAGACTGAGGCAAGAGGACCTCAAGTTCAAAGCCAGCCCCAGCAACTTAGACCCTAAACAATTTAGCAAGACCCAATCTCAAAAAAAGGTGAGGGGGAGGTGGCCCGTGAGGGATGTGGTTCAGTGGTTAATCACCCCTAGGTTCAATCCCTGGTACCAAAAATTCATGCACATAAGCAACAATAATTCTCTTTATCTTTCAAAAAACAAAAACACCACCATATGCTCTCAATGGCCAGGCTGCCAAAATGAGCTTCCATAAAAAGTGCATAAACAACTGTAAGTATAAAACATGATCTTAGTGAAGTGATTACTAAGCGGCAACTTTACTGTATTTTGTAACACAGAAAACACAGAGTAAATATAAATATATCAAATATGTCTTATAGGTCTTGAAATAGTAAAACTCTGATGGAGAATACACTGTCATGCTATCTTGGTATATTTTCTACCCCATGTCACAGGGTGAGCCCTACATACACAACATAAATATGCAAACATACTTACATGTGCAAAAATAAACAATGAGAAACATTTACTCACATTTACATCTGTGTGATGAATTAAAACACAAAGGGCTGGAAGAATCTGAGGAGAGAAATATAAAGATTTTAAAACAAATAAATAAAAACATATACATAATGGTATGTATTTATTTATTTAGTTTTAAAATTTGTTTACCTCCTGAATGGTTTCCATTGGTGGTGGTGGGTCTTTGTGACGACATAAGTTGACCATAACCCAAGTAACATTTCTTAAGAATGTTATAGGAATAGACGGACTTATGAATGAAAGTAAAGGTTTCACAACTCCAAGACTTATGACATAATCTCTACACTGAGGCCCGTCACCTGCAGAAATAATTAATTTAATAAAATACATTAACAATAAGCATTTTCAGAAAACATAAAGCACCAGGTACAACATGATACTTTAAGTATTTTAGCCATAGTATAATTCAGTTTTATGTAAAAGTTTTAGAAATTTAATAACTAGATTTGACATTCTAGGTCTTTGAGACAAGAGAAAGAACTAGGGTGCTAAGGTATTCTCTTTTGCACATTATTCACAACTTCAGCCTTATAGGCTGCTCAGTTATAAAATTTATTTATGCTAGCAGAACTCTGGAAGCCTAAGTCTTTAGAAATAACTCTGTGAGCCAAGAACTGTTTATTTGATTTTTCCAAAAATCAAAAGAATGCTTAGTTTCATATAATGAAAAACATGTCAACAGTTGGGCATGGTGGCACATGACTACAACCCCAGCTACGCAGGAGGCTGAGGCAGAATCACAAACAAGTTCAAGGGCAGGATGAGCCACCTAGCAACAACCTGTCTCAAAATAAAAATAAAAAGGGCTGTGGATGTACTTCAGTGACATAGTACCCGCCTAGCATGTGCATGGCCTGGGTACAATCCCCAGTAAACCACACCCCCGCTCATGTCAAAATGCCATTAAAGGAAAATATATGTAGAGTTCATACTTACCCACTATCAGAGCATCAAGAGTAGGGACAATAACTTATACTCTTAGAAAACTATGTGAGAAAAAAAAGGGAGAACTAAATAGTAGTACAGTAGTGATTTCTGAGCTAAAGCCCAGAAATAATAATTAAGCAGAAACTGTGGGTACAGGATTCCATATTTTAACAAGCTCTCCATGTGATTTGGATACCACACTAAAGTTTAAGAACTGTTACTGTAGACAACAGCCAAATTTCATTTCTATATCTAGAGTGTCACTGTAATTTCTAATATGAAGCTGTGATGAAGTATTCCCATAAGTAAACAGACTTTTCCTTACACTACTATATCTGCAGATAAGAAGCTTGCTGCTTTTGCTTCCAAGTAATTGGATAATCCCAAAATGTCACTATCAAAAACCAAAGATCAAGATACCAGTTTAATAGTTCCAAATATAAAATTTGGTATGAAAGCAAAGGAGTAAGGAGCCCCTGGATATTCAAATAATGTAATTCCTAATAGCAGCATTCCTTATGCTGGGAACATTTTATAGAGAAATCTTCCCATTAAAAAATCATAACCATCCCATTTTCCATGCTGTTCCTGTCAAAGGACAATAAAGAGCAATATCACATCATGAAGGCTATATTCCACAACCCAAAGCCAATATCATACTGAATGGAGAAAAACTAAAAGCATTTCCTCTAAAAACAGGAACAAAACAAGAATCCCCACTCTCAACACTCC
This sequence comes from Xerus rutilus, assembly GCA_028644305.1. Lineage (NCBI taxonomy): Eukaryota > Metazoa > Chordata > Mammalia > Rodentia > Sciuridae > Xerus > Xerus rutilus. The sequence goes on from CM053409.1 coordinate 26,455,683, forward strand.
TGTTCTACACAGTTCCTGAAACTCTATCTAGCCAGAGCAATTAAAGGAATACAAATAGAAAAAAGAAGTCAAATTATTTGTTTGCTGATGACATCATCTTATACTTAGAAGACCCAAAAAACTCCAGAAGACTTTTGGAGCTGATAAACAAATTCAGCATAATACAAGATCAATAACAATGAATCTGCTGAGAAAGAAATCAGGAAAACAATTCCATTCACAACAGCTTCAAAAAACAAAAACAAAGAAAGAAAAAAACCCAGAACTCCCCCTAAACTCCAAAATTTGGAAATAAATATAACCAAGGAGGTACAAGACCTCTGCAATGAAAACTACAGAACACTGAAGAAACAAATTGAAGATGACCTTGGAAGATGGAAAGATGTCCCATGTTCTTGGCCAGGTAGAATCAATATTGAGAACTCAGTCACATTACCCAAAGTTATTTACAGATTAAATGCAACCCCCATCAAATACCAATGACTTTCTTTGCAGATCTAGAAAATACAGTACTAAATTTCACATGGAAGAAAAAAGACCCAGAACAAATAATACTGAGCAATGATGTTGACAGCATAACACTGCCTGATTTCAAATTATACTACAGAGCTATAATAAAAAAAACAGCATGGTACTGGCATAAAACCAGATGTAAAGACCAATGGAATAAAAGACTTATAAACAAGCCAACATAAATACAGTCATCTGATCCTTAACAAAGGGGCCAAAAACCTATGTTAGAGAAAAAATAGCTGCCCTCCCACCTTTGGTACAGGGGACTGAACCCAAGGGCACTTGACCATTCAGCCATGTCCCCATCCCTTTTTACAAACATTTTAATTTTTTTTTTTTTGGTACTGGGAATTGAACTCAGGGGTACTCAACCACTGAGCCACATCCCCAGCCCTATTTTGTTTTATATAGACACAGGGTCTCACTGAGTTGCTTAGTGCCTCGCCATTTCTGAAGCTGGCTTTGAATTCGAGATTCTCCTGTCTCAGCCTCCCAAAGTGCTGGGATTATAGGCATGCACCACCGTGCCTAGCTTAAAACATTTTAAATTTTGAGACAGGTTTTAAGTTGCTGGGACTGGTTTTGAAATTGTGATCCTCCTGCCTCAGCCTCCTGAGTAGCTAGGATTACAGGAGTGTGCCACCATACCTGGTTGAATAGATAGCCTTTAAAAAAAAAATAGCCTTTGTTTTTTTGGGGGTGGGCACCAAGGATTGAACTCAGGGGCACTCAACTGAGCCACATTGCCTGCCCTGTTTTGTATTTTATCTAGAGACAGAGTCTCACGAAGTTGCTTAGCACCTTGCTTTTGCTGAGGCTGACTTTGAACTTGTGATCCTTCTGCCTCAGCCTCCCAAGCCACTGGGATTACAGGTGTGCACCATCATACCCGGCAATAAACAGCCTTCTTAAAAAATGATGCTGGGAAAACTAGATAACTACATGTAGAGGAATAAGATCAGATCCTTATCCCTCACCCTGCACAAAAATCAACTCCAAGTTGGTAAAGATCTAGGAATTAGACCAGAATCTCTGCAACTGCTAGACAAAACACATGATCAATACTCCAACATACAGGTATGGGCATCAATTTCCTTAATAAGACTTCTCAAGTTCAAGAAATAAAGAATCAATAAGTGGGATGGCATCAAATTAAAAGGCTTTTGTAAGCAAAGGAAACAAGAACATGAAAAGAGTCTACAGAATGGGAGAACACCTTTGCCAGCAAGTCTTCTGATAGAGGGTTAATATACATGACATATAAAGAATTCAATCTCCCCCAATAACCCAATTAATAAATGTGCAAAATGATCTAAACAGATATTTCTCAAAATAAGAGAAAATGGCCAATAAATATATGAAAAGATGTTCAACATTTTCAGCAATTAGGGAAATGTAAATCAAAATCACACTGAGATTTCATTTCATTCCAGTCACAATGGCAATCATCAAGTGATCAAAGTGCCTGTATTCCCAGCACTTTGCGAGGCTGAGACAGCAGAATTGCGAGTTCAAAGCCAGCTGCAGCAAAAGCGAGGCACTAAGCAACTCAGTAAGACTCTGTCTCTGAATAAAATATAAAATATGGCTGGGGATGTGGTTCAGTGGTCAAGTATCCCTGAGTTCAATCCCCAGTACCAACAAAAAAGAATACTAATAACTAACTGCTGGCAAGGATGTATGTGTGTGTGTATGTGGGGGGGGGAAGTACACTAATACACTTGGTGAGATGGCAAATTAGTACAACCATTTTGGAAAGTAGTATAGATATTCCTTGAAAGCTTAAGAAGGGAACCACCATTCTATGCAGCTATCTCACTCCTTGGTAATACCCAAACACACTAAAATCAGCATAGTATCCTGATACAGGTTTACAGCAGCACAATTCACAACAGCCAGTTAGAAAATCAGCCTAGGTTCCTGTCGACAGGCAAAAGTATAAAGAAAATATGGTTTATATATACACAATGGAGTTTTAGTCAGCCATAAAGAAGAATGAAATCATGCTATGTGCTGGTAAATGGATGGAACTGGAGAACATTATGGTAAGTTAAATAAACCAGACTCAAAGTCAAGAGTGGAATATTTTTTTCTCATGTGGAAGAGAGAGTAGAGAGGAGAGAGGACAAAAACTGAACAAAAAATGTGCGTGCGTGTGTGTGTGTGTGTGTGTATGAAGGGCCAGAAGGAAGACCAATAGAGGAAAGTTGGGGTGTATGGGGAAGTACTGGGGAACAAAATCTACCAAATTATGCTATGCCCAAGTATGAATATATCATGATAAATCCTGCTTTTATATGTAATTATAATGTACTAATTAAAATAATAATAGTAGAAGAGAAATCAGTACAGTAGAGCAAGTAGATCAGGAGAAGGGAGGAAAGAAAAGGGAAGGTACCAAGGAATGAGATGGATCAAGTTATGTGTATGTACAAATATGGCATAATGAATCCCACTATTAAGTATAATTATAATACATCAATAAAAATTTAAACAAAAAAGGCACATCAAAGCAGTATTAGTTTCATGCAAGAATAATATAATACCTGTGGCAAGAGTAACTCTCAGAAACCTCCCTTACCAAATTAAACACACCTGTAAGAAAGGTGCTCTCCCCTCAATAGTTAGGTCTCTCATCTACATCAGGGACACAGTAGAATTCAGACCCTAGATTTTTTCCCATTCTCTACTGAAGAGAATTCCTTGAATTTTTGAGTTTGAATAACCTTAGTTTCTAGTTCTTGAAATATTAAAATTATCTTTATTTATTCTTTCTATATTTATTTATCTGAGAACACCTAAAAGGTATGATAATTGTGTTGTGCAGCATTTAATTGGACTATCAATAGAATAACAGATACTTCCTACTGATCCATGGTATAGAATATCACTGTACTTTATACATTACTAAATTTTAATGTGCTAATAATGTTTGCAAAAGATAAAATAAATCCATTTTAAACTCAGAACTGCCATTAAAAAGGAAAATTACTGGTTTAAGTTTTGACTCCTCCTTTTTTCTTATATTTTCTTTGATGGAGGAAGGTGAGAAATAAAATGGATCCCAAGATAAAACAGGACAAGATCTAAGTCATATTTTATAATTCTTCAAGTAATTAAAAGTTGACTTATATATAAACAGTATTTTAAGCAACAAAAATGTTCCTTCTATTTTTTAAGGCTTTATACTTACACACAAAAATTTCTGGAAGCTATCATACAAAAACAAGTACTGAAGACAAATTGTTTTTCCTTTTCATCTACTAGTAGTAATTTTTATTACCCAGTATATGACAATAATTGTTGGATTAGCTTTATAAGTTTTATACAAACCTATGATATTTCCCAATGCCCACACTGCTTGCTCACAGACATTCTGATGAGGTGAATGAAGAAGCCTCAGAAAAAGTGGCACAGCATCTGAAGCAGAAAAACATGTTAAGTCTGAAGACCACACTATACATCAAAAATCAATCTGGATTTTTTTGCCAAGATCTTAAAAAAATATATGTGTGTGTGTGTGTGTATACACACACACACAAAAATATATGTACATATATATGAAAACCTATTTAAAATATATACTCACTAATTTTTTAAAATTAGAATTGCATTACTAGAAGAATTTTTGACTAGCATTCTCTTTATTCAGTATCAAAAAGAATTTTAACATATAGACAAATGTTAACCTAGACTTAATTATAATGGGGGGGCGTATTAGAGAATCAAACTCAGCCTTAATCAGTCTTAATTCCATAATAAAGATTAATTCCTTAAAAAGTAAATATTACCTACAAATAAAACAAAGATTAAATTGTTTAAGGAATTCTGAATATGTAAATTTAGCACCAATGTAGGTCCTTAGGCCTGTGATTCCTGGGCCACATTAGACCTGAATCAGCTGGTTAACAAAGATGGGAACAACATACAGGTCTGTACCAGAACAGAATAACAAAACACTGAACAAATGATACTTTTTTCCTTCCTTCTGATATCATTTTGAAGAAAACTATGTAACTGTATGTAAATCAATCATGTTTACTTACAATAAAAATTCATTTATCTATTTTTGATATAATAAGAGATTAGCAGTGATAAAACAAATTCTAAGCCTCTTTCTAATCTTTAAGGATGGCATAAAGCAGGAAAAAGCAAGGTATGAATAAGACATTATCACAAAACCATACATTTACGACAGCCAACTATACAAAACAAAGCCAAAACACAAAACAAAACATACCTGAACCCAAAAACTAAACCAGTTTTAGTAGGATTTAAGGTAATTATTTTTCCTAAATAATATTTAAAAAAAAATTTTTTTTAGTTGTTGACGGATCTTTATTTTATTCATTTATTATTTATATGTGGTGATGAGGATCGAACCCAGTGGCTCACGCATGCTAGGCAAGCACTCTACCACTGAACTACAGCTCCAGCCCCCCAAATAATATAACACACATTAGAATATAAAATGCTTGCATAGCTAACATCTCCCCACACCTTCAAAACCATTAAGAAATGAGTGCAGCTGGGTGCAGTGGCTCACGCTTATAATCCCAGCACTTTGGGAGGCTGAGACAGGAGAATCGCAAGTTCAAAGCCAGCCTCACCAGCGGCGAGGCACTAAGCAACTCAGTGAGACCCTGTCTCTACATAAAATGCAAAATAGGGCTGGGGATGTGGCTCAGTGGTTGAGTACCCCTGAGTTCAATCCCTGGTACCAAAAAAATAAAAAATAAAAAAAAAAAAGAAATTAGTGCTTATGATTTGAACAAGTTTATACATGGCTTACATTTAAGAAGGATTCTTAAAGTATCTTCTTTAAAAATAATTAATCTCTTTGGTAGAAGAATGAAATAGTATTCATGAAAAAATATACCTAAGTTACTATATCTCATAATAATTTTCAACTTACATCTCTTGAATCATTAAAAATAATCTTACTATAACAATGAAAAAATCTTCATTCTTTCAATAAAACTACTTTGTATAAGATTTCTTCAAACATTATGATAGAAATCACATTGAGAGAGGCTAAGATAGTATGGTAATGGGAAAAACTCCTTTAATTCTGATGTCCTATAAATAAAGAGAACCATAATAATGCAATCTGTTACTATAATTACAAAATGTTCTCAGTTTTTAGAAAGTAATCAAACGAAGTTTTGCTAACCAAAAATGTCAGTCACCAGAACAAGGTAATTAAAGTAACATACTTAAACTGGCTATTTCAACAGCCCTACCTGCTAATGGGTAGCTATTATTTTATAATGTAAATATACATTTTACTGTCTTTTTAAGACAATCACAATTTTATTTGTTAATAAACAACTTACTGGACTGAACCACTGCTTGAGTTTGTTCAGAGGTTCCAGATGCAATATTTGTCAAAGCCCATGCAGCTTCAAACTGTAAAGAAGGACTATAAAACAACAAATGATTTTAAACAGACAATTTTTACACTGACCCACATATCTACCAATTATTTCCTACCTCTAGCATTTTAATATGCTTAAAATGCATCTATCCATCCAGCAATAAAATAAAAAAAACCCAACCACTGTTTAAAGCATTTTACTTCTATATAAAGGTATATAACTACTTCCTATGTCCTTATTTTTTTGTAAGATCTCTTTATTAAGATACTTGTATATTACTCTCCTAGTTTTGTCAAGTACCTAACTAACCAAACTTGTTCTTGCCCATTTTCAAAACTTTCAAGTTAAATTTATCATTATCAAGTTATCAACTTAAATTCCTATTTGGCCTTTGCCTGCATCTCCTACATTAACTTATCTTGCACTGCTTTTCACTTTGACTTTTCAATTCCATCCCATAGGTCTATTTTCTTTAAAGATCAAACTTAATTACTAGAAAATCTTGCCTTCTCCAAAGGATATATCATAAATTTATTAAATAATGTACTTACTTGTCATCTCTTTCAAGACAATGGACTAAAATAGGCAATATTCCAGATTTTATTAAGTCATCAATTGGTGGATTTCGATCACTGGACAAAAGCTTCCTGAAAGATATATACCTCTTTGTAACTTAATGACATACACAATTACAATATATTTGATAAATATATTATCAGATCTGAAATATATGGCACAAGTACTCTCTTTGAAGTTAATTTTTGTAATTCATATAATGCAATAGTTTCTCTAATTATAAAAGACTAATTTGTAAATTAAATTTATTGAGATGATCAATAATTAGGAAAATATGAGACATTTTATCATTTTTATTAGTATAATATTACATTACTTCAGTGAAATTCTGAATATAGCTTATAACTAAATGTTTTTATATGTTTTACCTTCGGATTTAATAAAATTTTGGGCTCAGAGAAAAAAGTGGGCAAACTTTGATCCCAGCATTTACTTTGTTAAGAAAGAAATTTAAAGGTCACCAAAACATCCAAATGATCCATATTAAGCCATAGAGAGTCAAAGGGCAAGAACAAGTAGGCTGCCAATTTATGTTTACAGCTGACACTAATATTCAATTTTTTATCCTACTCTGTACACTAAACTGAGTCAGAAAAGCCCAACAGCACTCTCATCTCAGCAACCAAAGACAAAAGTGCGCAGCAATACACAGGAAAATACGCAAAGAGATGCTAGAGACTGAGACAGACAAGATACATCCTGCTCTCATAGAGTTTACAGGATAAAAACAAAACAAAACTGAGCTAGTACTTACTTTCACATATGGGAGATTGCAGGTTTAGATGATTAAACCCTCAATGTGACCTAACACAAATCTTTATACTGGAATCCCCTGCATTATTAGTATATAAAGGAAAGGCTTAAGAACCAGCACAGCTGAGGCAGAAGGATTGCGAAGTCAAAGCTTCAGCAACTTAGCAAGATCCTGTCTCAAAACAAAAAATTAAAAAGGCTGGACATATAGGTTGGTGGTAGGGCGCCCCTGGGTCTAGTTAATTCCCAGTACCAAAAACAAAACTGCTCCTCAAATTGGCTTTACTTTACCTAATTAATCTTATTCTCTATAACTCAAAAACTCAACAATAGCTCAGTTGTCACACCAGCATGATCTTTTTTTTTTGGTACTGTGAATTGAACCCAGGAGTGCTTTACTACTGAGCTACACCACTCTGCCTCAGCCAACCGAAGTGCTGGGATTCCAGGCTTACACCACCACACCTGACTTCTACCTCATTCTAAGTCTTTTCTTCATATCTTACTCTCCTCTCTGGGAATGTCTTATCACACTTATCTATTCAAATTATATCTGTTCCAAGTCCATTTCAAGTTCTTTGTTTTACACAATTCCATCTATTTATTCTGAGTATTTCACAGCACAGTCCTAATTTGCCATTGAGTTATCATTACTTTCTATGTAGTTCTGCATTCCCAATTAGATTCTAAACTTAAGAGAAAATTACATCACATGGTATTTTCACAGTATTTTCCAAAACATAAGACACAGTAATTAGCACAAGTGGAAAAAAATTATAAAAATTATAACACCCAGTCTTTCTCAGTCAAGGTTGCAGGAAATCAAAGGTAATGATTTAATAAAAATATTTTACTGCTTCACTGAGGACAAAAATGGCTTTTATTCTTTTCATAATAAAGAATACAATATCTACAACATATAATATAAAATCAGTTTAGTGTCCCTGTCTTGATTTGTGTTAAGGTTCCAGCAGTTCCACCCATAGTTCCTTTTATAACATCAATGTAAAGGTTATTAATATGATAGAAATCAACAGCAACAACAAAAAGCCTTAAAATTAGTTTGGTTTTTATGCCTGAAATTGTCCCAGATCTTCTGGAATGTATAGACCACATTTTGAGAATCTCTTAAGATGCACTGGGCTTTAATTTTCTTGCAGAGCTCATCTTGAGAAGAACTTCCCTAAAACTAACAATCAACACTAACAGTAGAAAACACAATACATTTCTTAATTATTAGCCCTTCTGAGATGTGAATAGCTTTGTAAGTTTTCTTCCTACATGCCTTCATATTCTCTAAGAAGTTCTTTACCTATAATATGTAACAATGTAATTCTCTAATTTCCCTATTTGTTCTAAGTTATTTAATGTGAATACACAAAAGTAGAAAGCATAACAAAATACAAAGGATTCATGCATTGGATAAGATAACGGTGGACCTGGAAAATTTTTTTCCAGTTTAAAAAAACTAGAAAAAATTAACTAGGATCAACTTATTGCGTGTCTTTTTCCCACTAATAATCATATCACATGTTGGTGGTATTATTATAAGTATACAAAGCCAACTACCATATTGCATAATGGTGCAACCATGTCTTCCCTCAATCTATTTCTTAATATAAATGCCTTGGTAATAATTATTTTTCTGGTTTTTCCCTTAAAATATGAGGGCACAGGATTCACAGAAATGTACAAAACAACTTGGTATTTCTGGCCTGGAAAGACATAAGAAGCATATGCTTATAACTTGATTTACTGTTTGATCAAAATAAGGATTATCAGAAAAATTAGTTGGCCATTAAGGATCTGAAGAATCTGACTTTTTAAAAATAAAGCCTATAAATTAGTAACAGCTAAAGATTTATAAATAATGCTTTTCTAGTACTCTCTGTTCACCTTTTCCTTGGAATTTCTACATATTGTGTGCATGAAAGATTCACTGTATTTATTTAAACTCATAAGAATTTTAAAATTGTCACCACTGTTAATACTCTAAATTAGAGAACAATTTTTGTGGAATAAATTTAGTTTTCTATCACTGTTTACTACTGTTTATCAAAGTTAAACAGTACCCCTATGTAACATAAAATTGAAATCTGTCCTCAAATCTTAACTTACCTAGCAGCTTGTACTGCACTTAATTGAATTCCTTGGTTATCACTTGAAGCATTCTATTAAAAAAAAAAAAAGAAAGACAATTTATGATGTAGAGACATAATGATTGACTGTTCGAGTCCAGAAAATACAAAAGGGTGGGGGGAAGCTACTTACTTGAACAATAGCTTCTAGAGAGGTATTTTGCTGGGAAAAAACGTTAAAGAGAAAAAAATAAGTTAAAAGTTACCTTAAAATGCTATATTTATGTGAAATCTTTCACAAGTAAGTTATCAGAATAATAGTAACTTACCACTCTATAATCACCATCTATATCAGAGTCTTCACAGATATCTTCATGTGGTACATTTCTTCTCTTTAAGAGATGTTCATCTCTTTTATTCTTTAAAAAATAAAAATAAAAAAAGAAAGTCAAACAGAATTTCTGCTATAAAAAAAGCCAAACACTTTCAAAGGTTAGATTTGCAGGAATCAGCCTACAGAAACATGAAGTGCCTTTTAAAACTCAAATGCAAAAGAATTAAACAAAATTGTGAACCAGACACTTAACTGATACTAATTTGAGTCCCAAACCACAAATATTATATTTTCAATGAAGTGTGAAATACATAAAAACAAACAAAACAAAAAGTTAGACTAAAAAGCACAGTGTAAGCCAGAACCAAACATATATATATTTACTTAAAAGTACTAAACCATTTTACACATCATCTGGGAGCTTCTTTTTATCACCTAAAAGCAAAGTCAAAGCAAAAATTGGACAATTCAAAATTAGACAAAAATCAACAATGCCTTACAAAATTCGAGGGCCACTCGAATTTCACTCAAACTGAGGCAAATTTACAAATATATCCTCAACTATAATCTACTTTTAATACTTGAAAATTTGACAAAATTTGTAAGTAATAAGTTCTTCTCAAGGTCTATCACCTATCAATTAGTAGAACTATTTACTATGACTTACACTTTACATAAATTAATAAAAACTACAAAAAATCTGGTAAGTTGTTTATATCTATTTTTGCACAGTGAAGAAGTCCTATCTTGACAATTTCTCTTTTTTTGGTATCAGGGATTGGACTCAGGGGTACTTGACCACTGAGCCACATCCCCAGCCCTATTTTGGGTTTTATGTAGAGACAAGGTCTCACTGAGTTGCTTAGCGCCTTGCCGTTGCTGAGGCTGGCTTTTTTTTTTTTTTTTTTTTTGGTACCAGGGATTGAACTCAGGGGCACCCGACCACTGAGCCACATCCCCAGCCCCATTTTGTGTTTTATGTAGAGACAGGGTCTCACTGAGCTGCTTAGCGCCTCGCCATTGCTGAGGCTGGCTTTGAACTTGCGATTCTCCTGTCTCAGCCTCCCAAAGTGCTGGGATTACAAGCGTGAGCCACCGCGCCTGGCTGAGGCTGGCTTTAAACTGGCCATTCTCCTGTCCCAGCCTCCCAAAGTACTGGGATTACAGGCCTGCGCCACTGTGCCTGGCTCTATCTTGCCAATTTCAATGGCTTTTCAAAACTAGTTAAAACAACCTTTTGCAAAAGAAATGTTGAGTATCGAACATTGAAAAAAAAGCTTAACTATATTCAGTCAAAAATTAGTTTTAACAGGAAATATATTTTACATAACAATATATATTTAACATCTTCTATATATTCTATAATGCTGTTAGAATTATGCCTGGAAGTCCCAATATTACCCAGACTCACCTTCCTTAATTCAACCACAACTTCATTTCGCTGTCTTCTCATAGTCTACAAAAAAAAAATAAAATAAAAAAATTTAAAATCATCTCAAATTCCATCACCCAGAGAAAATCACTATTAACATTTTAATGTACACCCTAATCTTTTCTTCTAGTTAAATATGCAAATAGTCATATTTTACTCATATCATATTATCATACTATATAGATGATTTTCCATCTTTAGTTCAAATTTATATTCCAAGACATTAAAATTTCCTTTGAAATTACTATGATAATACTAGCTATACTGTAATTTTAAAAAGTTGGGTAAGATTTATAAAAAACAAAGAATAAAAGAGCTCATAATTTCATCCCCCATGTTAACTGATGACATTTTAAAAAGTTAAGTAAACACTTAACACATACCTATTCCATTCTTCACTTATTTTGGTTTTCTTTATTTACAGGTCTTGTCTATGGTGACATATACCGATATGTCATTCTTTCTAATTTAACCATTCCATCACAAACTGACCACTCTTATTTTCTAACATGATTTTTTACAATTTTTAAGTTACGTAATACATAGATACATGTTCATTTTGTTCTAATAATATATCTTGACATTTACTTTAAGTGAAAATACCAAGTCACAAAGTAATATTTAAATTTCTAACAAACATCTCAAATTTATATGCAAAACTGAATTTTTTGAAACATACTCTACCATCTCAAATAGCAAGTCTGTCCTTCTTTGTATAGATCCCAATCCTTGGAGCCATCCTACGATTGTTTTTTCCTTCTCACAGTATACACTTACTCATCCAAAGTCCCATCACATATCACTACCTCCTCTGCCACTACTCTGGTCCAACTCACCACTACCCTTTATCAAGATTACCGTAAAAGTCTTCTAACATGTATCATTCCTTTTCTTGTCCTCCATTTTTTTAGTCTACTCTTATCATAGTAGCCATAGTAATCTTCACACAGTCTTAATTTTTATGTGCTATGGACTCCTTTGGCAGCCGGGTAAAATCAACTGGGCATCTTTCAGTGTTTTTAAATAAACAAAAATTACATGGAATTACTAAGAAAACCAATTACACTGATATATAGTTATCAAAATATATATTAAAAACAATTTTAATATATGTGCTTCTTAATTAGTGCATTGAGATCTAGCAGTGGGTCTAAGAACTTATAATTTCAAAATAATGATGACCTTAAATGCTACTTCAGGATATCTGCAACAATAATGTAATATTTATTGGCCATGACAAAGTCACAGGTAACTTCAGTACTACTCTGGTTTGTTGACTACATTATGTGAAGAAAACACTGTTTCAACTAGAAGTTTGGTGAAAATACTCCTAAGTGCCCAGGCTCTCCTGAATTCTACCCCTAAGTTCTATGGGGAAAAGGATCCACGACTCTTAGTCAAGAACTACCTTCTAAAAAGTCAGACAAATCCTGTCACTGTCTTTTTCAAAACCATCCAATAGCCCTCCACTTTAGGGTAAAAGCCCAATCTTTACAAGGGCTGAAGTTCAGTTGAATTTTCCCATCTCATTCACTGTCCAATGACTACCACTTAGACTTTAGTTTCTAACATTCTCCATTCATTTTGCTGTACCCACACCAATTTTGCTATTCCTCAAACACACTGGAAACTCTTGCCTCATGACTAATATACTTTGTAGTATTTCCTAAGAAAATGGATTCCAGAGTCAAACTGCATGGATTCAATGTCTTAACCATCCTACTTGTCTATAAAATAGGAGCAGTAAAAATATCTACTTCATAGGCTTACTGTAAAGCTTAAATAAATATTTGTTAAATACTCAGTTCCTGGCACACAGCAGTATATGTGTTAATTATTATACTCTTATTTTTTTAGGCTGGAATTGTATTCCCCACTATCTGCAGTACTGAGCCCCTTACTACTGTTTTGAGTTCTTCCTCTTTCTGATCATCCACCAACTTCCATCTGGGTACCTTCTCTCTCCCTTCCCTGCTTCATTTTTCTCCATACCACTTACTACATTCTAATATAAAATTCTACTATATAATTTCATTTATATTGATACCTCTGCCACTATACTACATTTTAAGTTCTATATATAAGAAATAATTATTATCTTTTCTTAAAATGTCCTGACTAATCTTACATGTGCATAAATCTGCCTCAATTTTTTTTTTTTTGGTACTGCGGATTGAACTCAGGGGTACTTGACCACTGAGCCACATCTCTAGCCCTATTTTGTATTTTTTATTTAGAGACAGGGTCTCACTGAGTTGCTTAGTGCCTTGATTTTGCTAAGGCTAGCTTTGAACTTGTAACCCTCCTGCTTTAGCCTCCAGAGCCACTGAGATTACAGGCATGAGCCACTGTGCATGGCTCAATTTTTGACCAGATCATTTTATTCTAACTTTGCTTAAGTGAAGCTCTGGTGATCTTCTGAGCTTTGGTACAGATATGGATTTTAAAAATAATGAGTTAATTATAAAAATACAAATTAGTGAATAAAGAAACATAATAAAAACAATTAGATAAGCACTACTATAACAATTTTTAACAGAATTCAAGATGGCAAATTATAGAAAGAAACTGCAGATTATAGAAACTGCATTTCCAGTTGCCCCATGGCTTGGGATTCAAGCAGCAGAAGTATTGCTTCTCAGCAAGGTGGGTGAAAAAGGGAATTCACTGAAATTCAATATCAAGTAGAGACTATTAAGAGATCCAGAAATTTAGATACATTAACAAAGGTCAAGAAAGAGCAAAATGAAGCCAAGCTGGTGGCAGCAGTGCCAGTATCATCAGTTAGCTATTCAGAGGAAGGATAACACAAACTGAGAAAAACGACAAAGAAATGTGACATGGGAAAATCTGTAGAACAGAAAAGCAGTCTCAACTGAATGAGGTTTCTCAGTGAGCTGGTGTCTGAAAAGTGCTTGGTGTTTCTCAATTGGCAAGCAGACAACTGAGGTGAAGATGATTTCTAGAGGAGGCCACAGTTGCAGCTTGTTGCTGTGGCAGCCCAGAAGTTCACAGCAAACATTGCCATACTGTCCTGGCAAGTGCCTGCTGTGTGGCCTAGAGTGCACCTAGCAGAATGTGATTGAAACAGGCACAGAGAAGATTGTATCTAAGGGGATTCAAGTTAGAGATTTGGAGGGAAATGCAACTCATTTTTCCTTTGAGTCTCACAGCTCATGTGACCAGCTGAAGAGGGTAGGGAAACTACACAGGTGGACACAATTACACTCAGGGATTACACTCTGTGACTGAGTCAGGGAAGGTAACATTTGTGGGTGTTGGATTATGTGAGAGTCTTATAGAGGGTTGACTCTCCTACCCTATGGATAAAATTCTTGGGAGGCACCTGAAATCCAGACACTCTGTGGAGATCTGCATCTGCCTGGCCTAGGGGTGTGCTGATCTAATCTCTCCAGGACCAATACCATCTGACCAAGTCCCAAAGGCCTGTTTAGAGTTAAAATCCAGCCACAGAATTTCCCACTTAGAACTGTGCAGCAGCTCCACCCTGGGAGTGTATCAATCTGGTCTGTTCAGACAAAACTCCATCTGACAGCACTTCCCATTCACCCTACCATATATTGGTGAGAAGGGAAGCTAAGAGCTATTTCAACTAGCTTCGGTTCCAGACTTTTCTAGCTGTCAGCCTGGTGAGTAACACAAAAAGAGGAAGAGTTTAACAACCACCACTCCTTGCTCTAATGGTACACAGCCCAAGAAAATACAGAAAGCAGGGCTCTCTGGCATAGGAAATGAACATAAATACATTCCTGTTGGAATTTTTGACTATGTCCATGGAGACAACTTTTTCATTTCTCATTAAGAGGTTTTTCTTCCCTCCAACCTTTGGTGATCCTACTGTACTGATTCTGGCATGGTTATATACATATATCTGTGTGCATTTTTTCATACTTTTAGTATTGTCTTGTGTTCTTTATTTTTCTTTGTTTTGTCTTGAGGATTAAGGTTTTTTGTTTATTTTGGATTTGTTTCTCATTTATTTCTCTTATCACCCCCAATAGCCAAATTTTCTTGTTCTCTAAATTTATTTTTTATCCTACTTCTTCATACCCATCACTTGCTACATTTCTTCTGCTTTCTCTCTGTTCATATTTTGAACATTCCAAACTCTCTTGTACCTTCCTATCACATCTTTTCTCTTAATGAAGTGTATTTTTACCACCTTGAAGAACCATTTTGTTTATATAATTCTTGCCTTCACCATTCACGTAGCTGAGGTTATTAGTACTGTGGATGATAGTTGACAACTGTTATTTAATGCCAGATCTAGTTTATGGCTATTTATTTATTTATTTTTTAAACATTTATTTTTTAGTTTTAGATGGACAGAATATATTTTATTTTTATGTGGTGCTGAGGATCGAACCTAGTGCCTCACGCATGCCAGGCAAGCACGCTACCACTGCGCCATAACCCCAGCCCCGTTTATGGCTATTTATTATTGTTGCTGTTGGCAGTACTGTAGATGTTGCAGGAAGTATCAGGTATTTATTTATTTATTTGCTTGTTTATTTACTGTGGCACTGGGGATTGAACTCAGGGGCACTCAACCACTGAGCCACTTCCCCAGCCCCATTTTTAAAATTTTATTTAGAAACAGGGTCTCACTGAGTTCCTTAGTGCCTCACTTTTGCTGAGGCTGGCTTTGAACTTGTGATCCTCCTGTCTCAGCCTCCCAGGAGCTGGGATTACAAGCATGTGCCACCACGTCTGGCTCAGGTATTTATTTTAATGCTGCATATTGTTCACTGCTGTTGTTTGTTTACCCCTTTTCTGTGAAATGCTGGTAATCTACTGGAAAACTTTAAGTTCACAGGTAGAGACTCTACTCCTGAGCTACACCCAAAACCTAGCAGAGACAGCATACAAACCACACACAAACCAACCATGCTCAGACTCCAATACTACTTTAATACAAAGAATAGGGGAGATAAAAACCCCAAATCAATTACCAGGCCCCAAGTAGGAACAGTTGGGAGAAGGGGAAGAAGCCTTCAGGTCTCATTTGTGGATCCAGGTCTGATCTGCTCCTACAGCAAAAACACCAAGACTGTGGACACAACACCCAGGAGGGGTGTCAATCTAGGTTGCTCCCATATTCCTTCAGAATACAGAGTATAAGTGAAAGAGAGCAATCAGAGGGCCTACCTCACATACCTGCTGCATAAACCCAATCACCACATCTTCAAGAACTTCACCACTCTTGTGAGAACTCCAGAGAACGTGAAATTCTCAAACTTTAACCCAATGCATACTCTATCAAAATACACTAATCACCACCAAAGAACTATCAAACTGTACTACAAAATCCACTTGGAAATATATTGAAAATTTCACAACAACCTGACATCCCAGAACACATTGCCAAGGGAAGGTTGTGCCCTAAAAAAGTCCACTTACTAAGAGTGGAAGAGAAATCTACTCTAACAGGTGCACAAAACCCAAAATGAAAAATATGTAGAGGAAAACAAACAAACAAACAAGGTAATAACACCTCCTAAGGTTCAAAATTCACCAGCAACTGGCTCCAAAGATAGTAGATGAAATATCAGATTAAAAAATCCAAAAGAATAATTATAAAAAGATCAATGAATTCCAAGAGAACACAAGGAAACAACTGAATTAAGAAAATCAGTACAGAGCCGGGCGCGGTGGTGCAAGCCTGTAATCCCAGCACTTAGGGAGGCTGAGACAGGAGAATCGCGAGTTCAAAGCCAGCCCCAGCAACGGCGAGGTGCTAAGCAACTCAGTGAGACCTTGTCTCTACATAAAACCCAAAATAGGGCTGGGGATGTGTCTCAGTGGTCGAGTGCCCCTGAGTTCAATCTCCAGTACCAAAAGAAAAAAAAAAAAAAGAAAAAGTCAGTACAGGATGTGAATCAGGAAATTTAATAAGGAGATAAAGATACTGAAAAAGAACCAAACAGAAATCTTGGAAATAAAAGGTAAAATAAATCAAAATATTCAGCTGGAAGACTCTCCCAATAGAGCAGGGTATGCAGAAGACAAAATCTCATAGTTGGAAAACAAAGTGGCCACCCTTGAACATTCAGACAGTATTAAAGAAAATATGTAACCATGACCAGAATATGAAAGAACTCTAGACAACATTGAGAGACCAAGTTTAAGAATCATTGGAATTGAAAAAGGTTGTAAGATGCAGGCTAAAGACATAGATACCCAGGTCTTTGTGCATGTTAAGCAAGTGCTCTACCACTAAGCCACATCCCCAGCCCCAAAGAATTTTAAAAGCCTCAAGGGCCAAACACCAGGTCACATTAAGAGGCAAGCCAATTAGAACTACTTTTGTACTGTCATGTATAACTAATGAGAATAAAAAACATTTTTTTAAAAAGAACTACTCTTTTTTAAAAATATTTCTTTAGTTATCGATAGACCTTTATTTTATTTATTTATATGTGGTGCTGAGAATCGAACCCAGTGCCTCACACATGGTAGGCAGGTGTTGTACCACCGAGTTACAACCCCGGTCCAAAAAAAGAACTACTCTTGATTTCTAATTACAAACTTTAAAATCGAGGATGGATTGGAATGATGTGTTCCAAGTTGTGAAAGATAGTAACTATCAAACAAGATTGCCATATCCAGCAGTCTTATCCTTTAGAATTGAGGAAGAAAGTTATCCTTTAGAATTGAGGAAGAAATAAAAACCTTCCAAGAAAAGCAGAAAATAAAAGAATTCATGACTACTATAGAAGTCCTACAGAAAATGCTTAAAAAAGAAAACTGTATGCAAAAAAAACTATTTGCAAAAGAAATCAACAAATTCTAGAGCTTGCAAATGGACAAATCTCACTTGAAGAATGCCTAAAAAAATAAGTAACAAGACCACATATACATTAGAAATAAATCAAAATGGCAGGAATGATCTGTAATATTGAATGTAAATGGTCTCAAGTCTCTAATTAAAAGACAGGCTGGCCAACTGGATTAAAAATAAGACCTAACTATATGTTGTGTGCAGGAGACTCATCTTACAGAAAAGATATCCACTGGCTGAAAGTGAAAAGATGGAAACTGACATACCATGCAAATGAATCCCCCAAACAAGCAAATGAGTAGCTACTCTCATATCCAATAAAACACACTTCAAGCCAAAATTAATCAGAAGAGAGCCAAAATTAATCAGAAAAGGTCACTTCATACTGGTAAAGGGGAAATCCAACAAGAAGATACGATAGTAAATATTTATGCCCCAAACATCAGTGACCTAACAACATACAATTGACACTCCTTGACTTGAAGACTCAAGACTCCAAGACAATGATATTGGGTGATTTCAATACACCTCTCTCACTGATAGGTCATCCAGACATAATCTCAGTAAAGACTTCAGACCTAAAACATTATAAGCCAAATAGACTGAACAGATATATTTCATCTAAAAACAGCCAAATTAACTTTCTTCTCAGCTGCTCATGGACACTTCTCCAAAAAGACTATAGTTTAGACCACAAAGGAATTCTTAGCAAATACAAAAAAGTTTATATATATTCCTTGCATCTTATCTGATCGTAATAGATTACAGTTAGAAATCAAGAACCAAAATATAAAAAACCCACAGGAGCTATGTGTACACACTGAGATTAAACAACACACTTTTGAATGATGAATGGATGATAGAAGAAATTAGATGAGAAAGTAAAAACATTGTTAAAATCAAACAAGAATAGTGATACAACATACCAGAACCTCTGGAACACTATGAAAGTGGTTCTAGCAGGAAAGCACACAGCTATGAGTGCCTACATAAGAAAAATCAGAAAGACCCCAAATAAATTAGCTAATGATGCATTTCAAAGCCCTTGGAAAACAAGAACCAATTCCAAAACCTAGAGGGGAATAGAGCCAAATTAATGAAATGGAGAATTAAAAAAAAAAAAAAAAAATCAGGGCTGGGGTTGTGGCTCAGTGGTAGAGTGCTTGCCTAGCATGCATGAGGCACTGGGTTTGATCCCCAGCACCAAATAAAAAAACTAAATAAACAAAATAAAAATACTAAAAAATACAACTAAAAATATTTTTTTAAAAAATCAATGACACAGTTGGTTCTTTGAAAAGATAAACAAGAAAGAGAAACCCTTAGCCAAACTAACCAAAAGAGATTAATTAAATTACAGAGATGAAAAAGGAGAAATCACCACAGATATCCTGAAGATGATTAGGGATTACTTAAAAAATGTATACTCTAATAAACTGGAAAACTTAGAGAAAAAGGATACATTTCTAGGCACATATGACCTGCCAACATTGAATCAAGAAGACATAGAAAACTTAAACCAATAACAAGCAATGAAATAGAAGATGTAATAAAGTCTTCCAACAAAGAAAAGCCCAGGACCAGATATATCCTCACCTAAACTCTATAAGACCTTTAAAGAACTAAAGCCAAAGTTCATCAAATTATTCCATGAAACAGAAAAGGGTGGAACACTTCCAAGTTCATGCTATGAAGCCAGTATCACATTCATACCAAAACCAGAGGACTCATCAAGGAAAAAAACTCACAAACCAATATCCCTAGTGAACTTGGATGCAAGAAAACTCTATATTAGCAAGTCATATTCAACAACATATTAAGAAGATTGTACAACATGACCAAGTTGGTTTCATTCCAGGGTTGCAAAAATGGCTAAACATACACAAATCAATAAATGTAATTCACCACATAAATAGAATTTAGGACAAAAATCACATGATCATCAATAAATTTAGCAAAGGCCTTCAACAAAATTCACTCACTTTAGTCAGCTTTTTTGCTGCTGTGACCAAAGATCAACAAGAACAATGAGAAGAGGAAAAAGTTTGTTTGGGAGCTCACAGTTTCAGAGGTCTCAGTCTATAGATGGCAGATTTCATTCCTCAGGGCCTGAAATGAGGCAGAATATCACGGCAGAAGTGTATGGAAGAGGAAAGCAGCTGGGGACATGGCACCAGGAAGCAGAGAGAGTTCCTCACACGGGACAAAATACATACCCCAAAGGCATACTCCCAATGACCTACCTCTCCTCTAGCCACACTGTACCTGCCTACAGTCACTCCTCAGTTAATCCCTATCAGGAGATTAACATACCACTTAGGTTAAGGCTCTCGTAATCCAATCACTTCACCTCTCAACTGTCTTGCATTATCTCACACATGAGCTTTTGGGGGACACCTAATATTGAAACCATAACAATCTTCCCCTGGCCTCCAAAAGCTCATGTCTATCTCAAAAATACATTTAGTCCATTTCCAAAAGTCCCCATAGTCTTAATAGTTCAAGCATTGCCCAAAAGTCCAAGTCCAAAGTCTCCTTTGAGACTCAAGGCAAACTGTGTGAGCTCCTATTACATATTTCCACTCTATAAGGGAGAAATAAGGGCATAGAAGAAGAAATGGGACCAAAGCAAGACTGAAATCCAGCTAGGCAAACAAGTCCTATAGCTCCATGTCCTGCATTTGGAGCATGTGGCATTGTGATATTCTCTCCAAAGCTCTCCCACTAAGACTGCTGGTTTCAGCCCACGTGGCCTCTTTGTTGGTTAGTCTCCATTTAGTTCCTGCAGCTTCCCTCAGCAGATGTTCCATGGTACTGGCCTTTCTTAAAATTAACAAGCTCCACTGTAGCGTAGGGTTCCTCCTCACATCACCAAACATCACAGGGCAGCTTGCAGGGACTCCAACCCTGCTGCACTTTGCCTGGTTTCCTAGGCTTTCCTTTGAAATCTTGGTGGAAGCCTCCATGACCCCTGAACTCTAGCATCATTCATTCCTGCAGAACTAGTACCGTGTGATTTATACTAAGGTCTGTCACCCCCGAGAAGTAGCCAAGAATCACATGGCTACAGCAGGCTGACTGCCTGGGCAGCCAAGCACAGTGAAAACTTCCTAGGCCCTCTTGTACAAGTGGAGTGCCCCACTGGTCTCTTCTCAGGAAAATTTTACTTGTATACCTTTGAGTCCGAGATGGGTGTGATCTTGCCAATTCCTGAAAAGCCCCCAGTCATCTTTCCTATTGTCTCTCTGCAAAGTCTTTAGCATTTCTTTAGTTCTCATTCCTTAGCCAGAGTTTAAATCACATTTCCTGGTCAAATTGCAAGTTTTTCAAATCTTTCTGCTCCTGATTTTCACAATAAACTTGGCTAAAAGCCATCAGCAATATCCATGCCATTACCTGAATGCTATGCTGCCTAGATATTTTCTACACCGATAATTCATCTCACTCCAAATAGAATGGCAGGCATCAATACAAATAATAATAATGCTAGAGAGGATGTGGAGAAAAAGGAAACACTCACACTGTTGGTGAGATTAGCACAACCACCATGGAAGTTTCTGAAAAATCGAGGAATGCCACTACCATATGACCCAGCTGTATCACTCAATATATATCCTCACGAATTAAAGTCATCACACTATAGTGTTACGGTCATACCCATGTTTATAGCAGCACAATTCATAATAGACAAATTATGGAACCAGTGTAGCTGTCTGTTAATGCCAATGGATAAAGAAAATGTGGTATATAAATAAGTCATAAAGAAGAATGGAATTATGTCAATTGTAGAAAACTGGATTGAACTTGAGAGCATTATGTTAAGTGAAATGAGCTAAACTCAAAGTATATTTTATCTCGTGTGGAAGTTAAAGAGAGGAAAAAGGAAAAGAAAGGTAGCAGGGGTATCTCATGAAAATCCAAGGGATACCAGTGAAGATGAGGAAAGGGATCGGAAGAGGGAGGAAGGGAGAAAAAGAGGATATAATGAGGAATGATATTGACCATATTACATTGTTATGTCATCTGCATGTATGAGATTGTAACAATGAACCCCATTATCTATAAATGTAAGGTAACAATAAAAGAATGGAAAAAGAGTTTTAACATTCACCATCTTAATCTTTGTAACTTCCAAGAGGTAAAACCTTTATTTCTTTTTACAATAAGCAAACTGAAGTTTAGAGAAATTACTTTCCCAATGCCTGCCAGGATTAGAACCAAAGCCAACAAAGCCTCCATTAAGCCACAGTCTCCCATGCATATGAAAGACAGAATAAGCCAATTTGAGAATACAAATTGAGTGTCATTAATCTGAAAATCTGAAATGCTGCAAATATAAAAAAAAATTTTTTTGGTGTCAAGGATTGAACCCAAGTGTGCTTAATCACTGAGCCACACCCTCGCCTTTTTTGAAAAACTTTTTTTTAAAATATTTTTTGGTTGTTGATGGATCTTTATTTTATTCATTTATTATTTATATGTGGTGCTGAGGATCGAACCCAGTGCCTCACGCATGCTAGGCAAGTGCTCTACCACTGAGCCACCACCCTAGCTCTGAAAAACTCTTTTCAAGACAAAGTCTTGCTAAATTGTTGAGAGTACCTTTGAACTTGTGATCCTCCTGCCTCCTGCCTCAGCCTTATGAGTTGCTGGGTTACAGGCAGGCTCCACTGTGCCCAATGAAAAATTTGAAACTTTTCTGAGTGTTGACATATGCCACAAGTGAAAAACTTCATACCATGAAACTGTTTCATGCATAAATTAAAAATAGTATATAAAATTACCTTCAGAGTATGTGTATAAGAGGTATATGAAATATACATGATTCTGTGTTCAGACTTGGGTCCCATCCTCAAAATATCTCATTATATATATGCAAATATTTGAAAATCTGAAAACACTTTGGTCCCAAGCACTTCAGATAAGGGATACTCAACTTGTTATTACCAGGACAAAAAGGCCTTGCATATAACAGAAAAGCAATAAACTCTAATATTAATTTTTTAAAAAAACTATTTCCTATGTCTCACACATAAGAGGTATTAAAAGACTGCTCAATAAAGTTAATAAAGCAGACTTCTGAGGGACAGAGGTGTTTCTAGTTTATAAAAAGTTTTTATTAGTAATCCTTCCATCTAAAGTATCAGGACTGACGTATAATGAGCTCTAACTTCTTTTCATTAAAGCAAACTATTAAATAAGTCCTTCCATCATAGTACATTTATTAAATTTAGATATTTTGATAATTTAGAGCTATTAATGAATTTATAAATCAATTTAACACTAGCAAGAACATAAGATTAAGGTTATTACTACTCATAGAAACTCTTTGCAAAGTAAGAGCTCTAACAATCTTTACTATAGGGCAAGAAAAGTGTTCTCCAAAGTAAAGATTATAAACGACTTGATAGAAAACACCCTATGCACTTGGCCTGGTAACATATACTGTGCTTTTCACTCCAAAAAACAAATCCTTTAGAAGTGGTATTAGAAATTTGAACACTTTCCAAGTTACTACTCCATCTAAAATAAAGGAATTTCATTTCTAAGGTCCTGTGAAAGGAGTACATAAGGCTTTTTTTCTAAGTTTCCCCTTATCTTAGCATGTTTTGCATATTCTATGTAAATATAACAGTTATGTAGTCACATGATTTACATTGATCCAGTAAGCATGCTGTCAGTTAGAATCCCCAAAAGCTACCAAACTGGTCAAAAGCTTACTCATCAGCTGAAGAGCTATGCAAAGGACAAAGGCTATAAAGGGGGAAGGAAAAAGGCAGAGGGTGGGGAGGTTGGGAGGTTGAGGTCCAGAGTTTAGGCAGTATAGTTTCTACAAGAATCATGAAAAAAGTCAGTTCAAAATTGCAAACAATGAATATATATTTTGTGACTTTGGTCACAAACTCTGGTTCAGTGTTTTCCTATTTTACACTTTTCTTATCTTAAAATTGTAATGTAATACTGAAAGGATATAGAAACCACTGAACTTTCAATAGCTAGTTTTGGTAGTAGAGATAGCTACTAAACAAGAAATTGTGTGTGTGTGTGTGTGAGAGAGAAAGTCAACAAATGAGCTGGGCATGGTAGTGCATGCTTGTAATCCCAGCAGCTCAGGAGACTGAGACAGGAGAATCATGAGTCCAAAGCCAGCCTCAGCAGATCAGCGAGGCCCTAATTAACTTGAAGAGACCCTGTCTCTGAATAAAATATAAAAAAGCAGTGGGAATGTGGCTTATTGGTTAAGCGCCCCTGGATTCAATACCTGTTACCAAAATAAACAACAAAAAACTCTCAACAAATGGGAAAAGATATTGGGAAACATTACTGGGGAAGGGCTGGGGATGTACCTCAGTGTTAGAGTGCTTCCCTAGTATGTGTGAGGCCTTGGGTTTGCTGGATTCCCACGAAAGACAGACCGACCAACCGAATGACTGAGGAACAATAGGAGATGAAATGAAATACAACCAAATAAAGTCAATACAAATCAAGCTTTAACAGGACTGCTGAAAGAACCCAATTTCTCTGCTGATGTGGTATATTCTCAGATGGGAAAAATACTTTTTCCAGTTTATAAAACAATGGTAAAATGAGTATGAAAATCAAGAGAGACTAAAGAATATTTACTTTCCTTCTATGTTAAAAGAATATATTAAATTTAAATTCTTGTTTTTCTTATGGAAATATTTAAACAAAGAGCATTACAGGATTCTGTGAGCATTTAAAATATTTCACTTTATTAATAAAGAACTAAGTCCCAGTGACTACCATAAGAATACCAAGGCTCAGATATTCTGGATGCAGTCCAAATGTTCTTACTACCACACCACATATTACTTTTTCAACGTAGGTGTCCATCTATTCTGTACCTCTTCAGATAAGCTACTTTTCTGGGTTTCTTCCCTTCCTTAGTGTTCAAAAATATTTTTTGCTGGGTGTGGTGGTGCACAACTGTAATCCCAGCAACTCAGGAGGCTAAGACAGGAGAAATCACGAGCTCAAAACCAGCCTCAGCAGATTAGCGAGGCACTTAGCAACTCAGTGAGACCCTGTCTCTAAATAAAATATAAAAAAGAGCTAGGGATGTGGCTACATGGTTAAGCACCTCTGGGTTCAATCCTTGGGACCAAAAAAAATAAAATTTTTGTTTGTGAGCTTATACTCAAAGGTTTCAGATTTAACAGGAAAATCTTCATAAAAAGGAAAATTAATGAATTATTTTGCTAAAGCACTACAATGGAAGTGCCATTTACTGAGATAGGGCAGACTGATTAGCAGGTTTGGTGGGTAATACCACTTTTCAACATGCTAAGTTCAGGATGCTTACATCAAAATGAAATGGTAAAAAGTCAAATGAACCTGCAGTTCAAGAAAGGTTGGGTCTAAAATTATCCATTTAGAAAGCTGTCAGTTTAGAAATAATATTTGAAATTGGGTTACCAATGGAGTGAGCACAACCCTAGGCACTGAAAAATAAGTAGTCAAAAACTAAACAATGAATAGTCAGTGACACTGAAAATCATCAGGAATCTGTGGAAATCTGGAACCAAGTAATAAAGTTACTTTCCAAGGGAGTATAACTAATTATGTCAAGTGCTAGCAATGGATCAAATATCAACTGAGGACCACTGAATTACTAAATATATATACATAAAGTAATTTTACAGTTATCATCTTAGAATCAGAGTCTAGTACTCCCTTCCCCCATCCACTATGAATCCTGATCTGTTTCTATTACTATTTATTCCCCTGAGTATTTCAACAAGCTTAACTATATTACTCAAGATCTAGCGCTTCTAACCTACATCTTATTTAGTTGCTATAGTATTTCACCTGAGTAAGTTACAAAACTAAAACTAAGTGCTAACATCAACAAAGCATTAAAATTTCTCTAAAACAAAACAAAACCCACTATCAAGGCCTTCCTTGCTTTCTCTGAGCCACAAGCAAGCACAGTTCCATTTCTGACGAGTATTAGTAGGGCAAGCCTTTGACTAAATTTGTGTAAACTGGTCATGAGGGTTCCTTTAGCCAATGCAGCCAATCCAATTGAGGTAACTGGTTCTCTAAGACAGACTTAAATTTTTAAAAATTTCAACTATAAAACACATCAAATATACAAAAAGGAAAAACTTATGACACTGATGTTTTGGTTTTTTTATATACATATTGCCAGAAATCAAACCTAGGGCTTTACGCATGCTTGGCAAGCACTTACCACAGCCCAACACTCATGCTTTAATACATGTCACTATTATTTGTTATTTTTAAAAGATATGAAAATGTTAAAATGTTATAAAGGCTGCTAAAATCTCACTTCACTGGCAACTCTGTTCATGCCTTTTTTTTCCTACCCAGAAGCAACTGAATTTGATTAATTCTCATGGGTGTTTTAGCTGCATTATCACTGTATCTACGATAGTTTTATAATTTCAATTTTTTACAAGTATGGCATCATGACATACATATTCTTTTTTAAAAAAATCTCAGGGACGTTCTGAGTTCACAGGAAAACTAGAGTGGAAGGTACAGATTATTTCCATATAGTCTCCATCCAAGCCTGCAAAGCCTCTTCTTAACTTTGTTACCACAATGGCATATTTTGTTACAATTGGTAAATCTACATTTACACATCCTTATCACCCAAAGGGATAGCTTATGTTAAGAATTCACTTTTGGTATACATTCTATGGGCTTGTACAAATGTGTCATAATACAACCACCATTATAGTATCAAGGGTATTTCACTGCTCTAAGAATCCCATGTGTTCTGCTCTAATGGAAACCCTTCCCAATCAAATTTTTATGGTCTCCATAGTTTTGCCTTTTCCAGATCATCATATAGCTGGAATTGTGTAGTATGTAGCTAATTTTTGGATTGACTTCTTTTATTTAGTAATACGCAGTGAAGGTTCCTTCATGTCTTTAATGTGGCTCAGTAGCTCATTTCTTCTTAGTGCTGGATAATATTCCATTGTCTGGATGTACCATAGTTTAATTCACCTACTGAAGGACACATCTTGGGAGCTTCCAAGTTTTGGCGATTTTAAATAAAGTTACCATGTGAGAAAGTAAGTTTTCAACTTGTTTGGGTCTGAGTTACTACCAAGGTGTACAACTACTAGATTATATGGTAAGAGTACACTCAGTTTTGTAAGAAAACTGCCAGTGTCTTCTCAAGTGGCCTTTTCATTTTGTCTAGGAAACCAGGGAACCAGCAATGAATGAGAATTCCTGATCTTCACCAGCATTTGGAGTTATCAGGGTTTTGTTAACTGTAAAATAAATGTAACATAAAATGTATTATCTTTCCTATTTTAAAATTAAAAAAAAATTTAGTAAAAAACACAAAACAAAAACTTTACTATCTTAACAATTTTCAAGTATACAGTTCAGTAACATTAAGAACATTCATACTATTGTACATCCTATCTCCAAAACACTTTTCATCTGGCAAAACTGAAACCACATGCCCAAGCAATTACTCCCTGCTTCTCCATTTCCCCAGTTCCTGGCTACTATGATTCTATTCTTTGTTTCTATTCACTTGACTATTCTAGATACCTAAGTGGAATCATACTGTCTTTTAAAGAAATATACATAATTACACTTACACACACACACACACACACACACACACACACACACACACACAGTTGTTTTGCTTATCCATTTACCCATTAAAGGACACTTGGATGTGCTTCCATCTTTTGAATGTTGTGAATAATGCTGCTATAAACATACGGTACAAATCTCTCTGAGTTCTTGCTTTCTATTCATTTGGATAGATACCTAGAAGTGGAATCGCTAGAACATATAATCCTATTTTTAGTTTCTTTTGGAAGTACAAACACAGGGCCTTGCCCATGCTAGGCAAGTGCTATACCACTGAACTACACTTCCAACCCTTTTTTAAATTTTAATTTGAGACAGGGTCTTGCTAAATAACCCAGGCTGGCTTCAAACTTGCAATCCTTCTGCCTCAGCATCCCAAATATCTGGGATTACAGACATGTGCAACCACATTCAGTTCTGTCTATAATTTTCTGAGTAATAGCAAACTGTTTTCTATAGTAGATATACCATTTTACTTTCTCACCTACAGTGCACAAGGATTCCAATTTCTCTATCTTCACCAACACTATTTTCTGGTTTTTTGTTGTTTTTTTTTTTAAAACAGTAGTTTTCTAATGGGCCAGAGGTGGTATCTCATTGAGATTCTCATCTGCATCTCCGAAATGATGTCAAGCATCTTTTTCATGTGCTTGTTGGTTATTTGTGTATCTTCTTTGGAGAAATATCTACAAGTCCTTTGCCTATTTTAAAATAAAGCTGTTTGGGTTTTGCTGTTACTGAATTTAAGAAGTTCTTTACATATTCTGGATAATAACCCTGATCAGATAGATATACCATTTGCCCATATTTTCTCCCGTACCACAGGCTGCCTTTTCATTCTCTTGATTGTTTGCCTTTTATTTTGATGTAGTACAACTCGTCTATTTCTATTTCAATAGCTTTTTGTTTTTGACATGGGGCGTATGTTGCCCAGGATGTCTTATTCCTAGGTGCCAAATGATCCTCCCACCCTAACCTTCCAAGTAACAGACTACAGGGGCACATACCATTGTACTCAGCTAATAATTTTTTGTTTTGCTATAAAATGTTTGCTTTTTCAGAGCCTCCATGAATGGGATTAGGGTCTTGTAAGAGAAACCCCAGCAAACTCCCTGACCGCCTACCCTATGAGGAGATAATGAGAACACAACCATCCATGATTCAGGAAGTGGGCCTTCACCAGAAATTCGATCTGTGCCTTGATTTTGGACTTCCCAGCCTCCGAATCTGTGAGAAATAAATTTGTTATTTATAAGCCTCCACCCCCAAGAAAAAACAAACAAAAAATGTTTGCATTTTATGGCATATCTAAGAAATCAATGAAAACCAAGACCAATGAAAACTCTCCTCATGTTTTCTAGTTTTACAGTTTCAGATATAATGTCCAAGAGTAAATTTTGTGTATGATGTAAGGGCCCAAGTTCATTCTTTTACATATAGATATCAAAATTTTCTTCACACCATTTGTTGAAAAGACAAAATATATAGTCCAAAGTATACTCTTCCCCAACATGTAGTTACATCTTACTGTCTATATGGAGGTTTATTTTTAGGTTCTCTATTCTGTTTCATGGGTCTGTATGTAAGTCTTTATGTAAATATTACACTGTTTTGACCACTGTAGCTTTGTAATATTGTGTAGTCAAGATGTATGGCACCTCTAATTTTGTTATTTCTAAAAGGCTGTTTTGCCTTTTTGGAGTCCTTTATGATATCTTATGAATTTTAGGATCACATTTCTATTTCTGTTAAAAAAAGAGTAAATGTCAGTGTGCTTTTGATAGGGATTGTACTGAATCTGTAGGTTGCTTTGGGAAATATGAGTATTTTAATAATATTAAGTCTTCCAATTCATGAACACTGGATATTTTTCCATTTATTTGTGTCATTTTTAAATTCTTTCAGCAATGTTTTATAGTTTTCAGTGTATAAATCTTTTACCTTTTTGGTTGTTTATTTCTAAGTATTTTATTCTTTTTGATGTTATCATATGGGGATTGTTTTTAATTTTCTTTTTAGACTATTTCTTGTTAGCAACAGAAATACAACTTACATTTTTACTGATGCATTATAATTATACACAATTGAATTTATCATGCCATACTTACACACATACATAACAATCTGATCAATCTCATTCTCCTTTACCTTCCCTTTCCATTTCCTCCTCCCTCCCCTACAACTAGCTTTTGTACATTGGAACTTTGCTGATTTTTTGTGTGCATGGAATCTTTAGGATTTTCTAAAATCATGTTGCCTGTGAACAAAGGTAAATTTTATTTCTTTCTCTTGTTTAATTCTCTAGCTAGGACTTTCAATATTATGTTGAACAGAAGTGGTGAGAGAGTGGGCATTCTTGCCTTGTTTTTGATCTTAAAAGAAAAGCTGTCAGCAGGGCGTGGTGACACAACCCTGATGGCAAATAGCAACTTAGCTAGGCCGTAAGCAACTGGGCAAGACTCTGTCTCAAAATAAAAAATAAAAAGGGCTGGAGATGTGGCTCAGTTGTTAAATACTTCTAGGTTCAATCTCCAGTAGCCCTCCACCCCCCCAAAAAACTATCAGTTTTTCATCACTGAATTATGATAGCCTATTTTTCACGTGTGATCTTTTTTATGTTGAGGAAATTCTACTACCAATTTGTTGAGTGCTTTTTATCATGAAAGGGTTCTGGATTTTGTCAAAGGCTCTTTTTGTATCAAGTGATATGATAATGTGGATTTTGTCTTTCATTCTGTTAATGTTCTGTATGTATTACATTGACTGATTTTCATCTGTTAAACAATACTTGAACCCCAGAGATAAATCCTTTTCTTCGTCACAGTGGATGATCCTTCTAAAGTAATGTGGCAGTCAGTGTGCTAGTGTTTTCTTGAGGAGTCCTATAACTATATTCATCATGGATAGTGGCCTGTGATTTTCTTATAGTGTCTTTTTCTGGCTGTGGCAGTCTCATAATATGATTTTGGAATAGTCTCTCCTCTTCAAATTTTTGGAAGTCTGAGTAAGACTGATATCAGTTCTTCAGGAATTCTCAAGTGTTTGATAGAATTCACCATTGATACTATCTGGTCCTAAGCTTTTCTTCATTAGGATATTTTTAAACTACTGATATAATCTTCCTACTAGTTAAAGGTTTGTTCTGATTTTTTATTTCTTAATGATTTAATCTCAACAAGTTATGTGTTTTAGGAATTTATCCATTTCATCTAATTTATCCACTTTGTTGGCATACAAAGCATACATATCCTATTACAATACACTTTCCTGTCTTAAAAAACAAGAACAAAACCTGACAAGAAAAATCACTATCCTACATGAAAATACCAAAATATGAATACATAAAATAATTACTCTAAGAATTCAATAAAGGAGTGATCGATGTGGATTGTTATGATCAGTAAAAATTTAACCAGGCCCAGAGCCTTAAGTTCAATCAGAAAGCATAAATAAGTAATGGAAAGGGAAAGGGAAGACTAGAAAGTATTTCTAGTAGAGACCCCAAAAAATTTAAGATAAAATTAAAGCAAAATCAAATGTTAAATGTGAGGTGGGTTCACTTGCCTGAAGTGGAAGAAGGGACCAACATTTACATATCATACACTTAAATATCTCCTAAATTGAATGAGAATTTGAAGTTCTTAGTCTATAAAGAAAATCTGACAGTCACTTAAAAGACAATTGGAACCCACTAAAGGTATCTCAGGTGAAAAATGAAAATAGCAAGGTGTTCTGGGAAGTTTACTTAAGTAATTACATTTTAATGGTCCTCATCAAGGTGATTTTGCCACTTGGAGAACATCTGCCAATTTTTGGAGACCAATTTGTTTGTCTTATCTGAGAGAGGGGAAGTATGTGCGATTCACCTCTAGTAGGTAAAAGGCCATGAACACTGTCAAACATCCCACAAAGTACAACACAGCCCCTCTACCAACAAATTATCTGGCACCAAAAGTTAATAATGCCAAGGTAGAGAAACACTGCTGTGTTCTAATGATAATTAGTTATTCTCATGAGAACCCAAATTAGTTCAAGTATCTTGGAAAAAACACATACAAGAAACAAAAACATTTCAAAAGATTAATAATAGTGAGAATATTTTTGTCACTTTTCTAAAAAAATTTAAATTACCATAATTACTAAAAATCAAGAGAAAAATGAACTTGACTTAAAAATTCTCATTTAATTACTAATTATGAGAATACTTACGTTCTTCATCCTCTCTTTTAAAAACAAATTTATTTAATTCCCTCAAATATTTACTTAACTGCCAAATATATGCCAAGCACTGTGATGTGCACCTATAGTCCCAAGTACTCAAGAAACTGAAGCAGGATTGCTTGAGCCCAGGCGTTTGAGGCTAGCCTGGGCAACATAACATAGTAAGACTCCATCTCAAAAAAAAAAGGTCCACAATCTTCAGAGAGCTTATAAACTGATGGAAGAAACACTGAGGAAACATTGAGTAAGAATGTCTTTTTCTTTTTTTCCCTGTAGTACTGAGAATTGAGGGGTTGAACCCAAGGTGCTTTACCACTTAGCTACACCTCCAACCCTTTTCATGATTTCTTTTGAGACAGTACCTTGCCAAGTTGCCAAGGCTGGGCTTTGAACTCAGCCTCCTGAATCTCAGTTGCTGGGATTACAGGTATGCACCATAGCACCCTGTACATAAATTATCCTTACAGGAAAAGTCAGGTGGGTTTAACTTTCAGTTAGTTTGTTCAGGAATAGCGTCTATGAGTAAATGGTACTGAAGTGGTGATTCAGGGAATGAAAAATAATCATGCAAGTGAACAAAAGGGGATGAGGATGAGAGGAATTTTGACAGCATGTATGAAGGGCCTGAAGGAACAGGCCATTGATGTGTAATAGAGGAATTGGAAGATAACAGTATAGTAATTAAGGGAGACAGTGGAGTCATAGATGTAGGAGAAGTAGACAAGGACCCAATTTGGCAAGATCTTGGAGGTCTCAGTAAGGAGTTTAGAAGCTAAATGTGCTGGAAAACTACTGAAGCACAGGAGAGGCAAGATTTCACTTTTGTTTTTGATGGTGTTGGTAACTGAAATCAGGGCTTTGCACATGATAAGCAAGAGCTCTACCGCTGAGCTACACCCCCAGCCCTGACTAACTTTATTTTTAGAAGAACCACACTGGTTATTTATGAACTGGAAATCAGCAATAGCAGAAACAAGGCAACCATTTTGGCTATGAGACAAGGAGGTATTAATGATTTACTCCAGATTATAACAATGAGTAGAAAGTTAACAGAAAAGAGCAAATGAAAATGACATTAACTAAATAATGTCATACTTAAACAAGCATGGCTAAAACAAACAAACAAAAAAGCTCTTTCTAAGGGATGCTCTAAAGCAGCAAAAGATGAAGCCGGGCGAGGTGGTGCAAGCCTGTAATCCCAGCACTCAGGGAGGCTGAGACAGGAGAATCGCGAGTTCAAAGCCAGCCTCAGCAATGGCGAGGTTCTAAGCAACTCAGTGAGACCCTGTCTCTACATAAAACACAAAATAGGGCTGGGGATGTGGCTCAGTGGTCGAGTGCCCCTGAGTTCAATCCCTGGTGCCAAAAAAACAAAAAACAAAAAAACAACAACAACAAAAAAAAAAGCAGCAAAAGATGTTCCCCGCTATGTGTCACCCTTCTCCACACTACAGCTGACTTGTGCTGGAAGATAGGAAAGCACCTGACCCAGGAAAAGTCAATACATAAGCAGACTAGCAGTTAAAAACAAACAAACAAACAAAAAAAATCAAGCAAAAAGCAAACTTGCTTTACCTTGGGCAGAACTTATTTGTTTAGTCAGATTCTCTCTTTTAGTAATAACACAGAATTACATAAAGACTAAGACAGTCAGTAGCTAGGAAAAATGAAACTTAGTACCAGACTTGGTGCCCATAGGCAATACAGAAAAAAAAAAAATCCCATGTGTTTTCACAAAGCCAATCCTATCAGAAATATTTAGTATAATTTAAGAACTGGCCCCTTAACTTTCCTAACATCCTACCCTACTTGACTTAGTCCAACTAAAGGTATGTTTCTTGTATTATCAAAAGACTAATTCACCTACTAATGAAAACAATGGACAAAGCCTTCTGCTATTACCGTTTCACTCATAAACATGTAAGTTTACTGGAGGAAAATCCTTTGAATGTACAATGTGGTAAATCAATATTCTTGGTCACCTTCAAAGACAAAAAAGGGCTCACATTGCAGGATAACTTTTTCTTTTTTCTGTACTGGGGATTTAGCACTTTACCACTGAGCCTTTTTATATTTGAGACAGGGCCTTGTTGAGTTGCTTAGGGCCTTGCTAAGTTGCTCAGGCTGGCCTCAAACTTGTGATCCTTTAGCCTCAGCCTCCCTAGTCACTGGGATTACAGGTGTACACCACCATGTCTGACTGAATAAATCTTTAAATGTAAAAAACATGGCAAATCATTCTGTTTTCCCAGCTGTCTTCAAAGCCTTCACTCACAATGGAAAACAAACCTCCTGAATGTGTGATGTTTCATTTTTCTTCTCATATATGAAAGTACTCACGGAGAGAAACCCTATGAATGTGAGCAATGTGGGAAGCCTTCCAGTTTTCCCAGTTCCTTCTAAGGACTGGGAAATTCATGCCAAAACAATAAAACAAACAAACAAACAAACAAAACCCCTATGCAAGTAAGAAATGTAAAGGCTTCAGATGTTCTAGTTTTGTTCAGTTGTATGAAAGGGCTTATACTGTAGAAAAACCCTGTGATAAGCAGTGTGGGGAAGTATTCAACTTTCACAGTTTCCTTTTAAGACATAAAAAGATTCACATCAGGGAAAACCCTTCTGCCCTTAAGAAAGGTGGTAACACTTTCAACTTTCCAGTTCTCTTTGAACAGCCTGGAAGAACTCACACTAGAGAAAATCCTTCTCTGTAGAAATGTGGTGAGGATTCAGTTGTTTCATATCCATTCAGACTTGAGTGCATATTTTTTTTCTTTTTCATTTTGGTACCCGAGATTGAACCCAGAGGTGCTCAACCACTGAGCCACATCCCAGCTCTTCTTAAATTTTTAAAACTTTTGAGACATGGTTTTGCTGAATTGCTTAGGGCCTCACTAAGTTGCTGAGGCTGGCTTTGAACTTGTGATCCTCCTGCGCCATCGGAATTACAGTCGTGCACTGCCTTCAGCAAGTGACCCCTTTCTTGAGAAAAGCACCATAGGTGTATGAGAAGGATATGTGCCTTCACTTCTTTGTCTATTCAGAGGTACATGGAAATGCACCCTGGGTTGGACATGAGCATTACATCAGCATGAAGATGTGAAAGCAACATGCTTTTCTGGGTTAAATCTCTCTATATATCGTTAGATTCAATTTTCTTGTATTTAATTTTTTTGCATTTGTAGTCAACTCATTATGACATAATCATGTACATATTGTGCATGTGTGTATAAAATCTAGTACGTAGTATAATTTTGTACCTAGAAGTATATATTATATAGAACATAATATTTGTAGTTAAAATTTATTAACATTTAGAACATTTTCTTTTAATTCGTTTTTAGAGTTTCCATCTCTCTACTTCCCTTAAATATATTTTCTTAAATGTTGTCCATTTTTTCCACTAAAGGCCTTAGCAAATAAATCATATTAAGAAAACAAAAAACAAAAAAGACTAATTCAAAACAAATATACACTAAGATAGGATTTTAATTTTATAGATGCAGAAATTGAAGCTGAAAAGAATATTAAACTTTCCTCATGGCATACAGCTCCTGAGATACAAATCCAGGTCATCCCATTCTAAAAATCAAGCTTTTCCACAAATCTCAAGGTAAGAGTTATCGGACACAAAATATTTAGGATTTCTTTTCTCT
The DNA here is from genome assembly GCA_028644305.1 of Xerus rutilus. NCBI lineage: Eukaryota > Metazoa > Chordata > Mammalia > Rodentia > Sciuridae > Xerus > Xerus rutilus. Next base: position 26,491,038 of record CM053409.1, read on the forward strand.
TCAAACTTAAAATACATAATTTAAGTTTAGGAATAAAAGATAAGTAACCTAGTACAACCTATGGTCCCTACAGGGTTTTCAGACCAGGGATCTGAGAGAATGGGACTTGCTAGAATAGGAACTTAGCCTGTGTTATTCACTGCTCTGTCCTCACTGCTTGCAACAGAACCTTGGACACAATGCTGAATAATTATTTGCTGAAGAAATGATTTCAAAACAGGGAAGAGAATAAGAAGAAGTCAGTGAAAAAGAGCTGCTTGGATAAGTTCAAATGCGACCCTCAGGTAGTGGAAAGCTGTCACAGCCCCCACTCATTTTTCTTAAGCTATTGTCACAATACCATTATTGAAATGTAACTCACCATACAGTTCAAAGAGTACAACACAGTAGTTTTTAATATATTCACAAAGTTGTGCACTGATTACCACTAACACCAGATTACTCTGATCATCAAAAACACAGTTCCATACTCATTAGCAGTCATTCTTCAATTTCCCTTAGTTCTAACCCTTGGCAACCACTAATTTATTATCTGTCTTTATGGACTATCTATCCTAGGCATTTAATATTATAATTTGGTGAAATATACATTTAATCCTATGACACATGGCTCCTAAAATCTCTTAGAATTTCTTTTTCTTTCTTTTTTTGGCACCAGGGATTGTACCCAGGGGTGCTTAATTTAACCATGGAACCACATCTCCAGCCCTTCTTATTTTTTACTTTATGACAAGGTCTAAGTTGCTTAGGGCCTCATTAATTTGCTGAGGTTGGTTTTGAACTTGCAATCCTCCTGACTCAGCCTCCTGAGTCAATAGGGTACACCACCATATCTGGTATCCCTTGGAATTTCTGAAGGCACAGAAGTGTTTTTAGTGTGCTACTGAGGTGACTAGTGGCTGGAGGACCCTAGAATGGGCTGGTCACCTGAAATACTAAAGCATGATGAGACGGCAGGGACTTTTTCAGCCTTAACTTCCAAAATCTGGGGAAGAGAGGAGGTGGTTAACTGGTAAGCAATGGCCAATGATTAGTCAACCATGTCTACGCACTGAAGCTTCATAAAACACACTCCCTGCCCCCACCCAGCAAAAAATAAAACAAAAAATGAAAAACTTGATTGGCATGCTTCCAGCTAGCTGAACATGTGGTGGTACCTAAAGGGTGGCACACTGGGAAATGGCATGGAAGCCGTGTGTCACTTTCCATATACCCTGCTTTCTGGCTGCTGATCTACATCTTTTGTAATAGCTTTAAGTAAACTGTGTCCCTGAGCTCTGCGAGCTGCTCTTACAAATTAACTGAAACAGAGGAGAGGGTCATGGAAATACTAATGTATAGACAATCCGTAAGAAAAGGTCACAACGATCTGTGCTTCCAACTGTCATCTGAAAGTGAGGGGCAGTCTTGTGGAAATGGGCCCTCAACCTGTGATCTGATGCTACCTTTGGGTAAATAGTGTCAATGACAGAACTGAATTGGAGGACACCCAGCTAGTGCCTTACTAAAGAACTAAATGCTTGCTTCATGCGTGAAAAACCTCCCTAAATATCAGGTGTCAGAAGTACTGTGCTGAGTGACTGCAGAGTAGGAACAACAGCTTTTGAGGGCAAGGGGCTTTCTCCTCTTTTCACACGTACACAGAATTATAGAATATGCCATCTTTTGTGACTGGCTTCTTATAAGCAGCATGTTTTCAAGATACATCTATACTGCTGCATGTATTAATACTTCATTCCTTTTTATACCAGAATAATACTCTACTGTATGGATGTACCACATTTTATTTATCCATTCATCAGTTGATGGATATTTGGGTTGCTTCTTTATCTTGGCCATATAGATAGTACTGCTATGAACATTCACATATGACTTTTTGTTGCAAAAAAATGTTTTCAATTCTCTTTGCTATCTAGGAGTGGAACTGTTGAGTCACAAGTTAACAATTTAACTTTCTGAAGAACTGCCAAACTGTAATTCAAAGAACCTGTATCTTCATTTAATTTTATGTATGATGCTAGGATCAAATTCAGCGTCTTGTGCATGCCAGGCAAACTCTCTACCCCAGACCATGGCTTCACAATTTTATATTCCCATAACCAGGTATGAAGATACCACTTTTTTCAGATCCTCAACACTTACTGTTTTCTTTCTGTGCATTGTCACCCAGTGAGCATGAAGTGGTATCTCATGACTTTGATCTGTATTTCCCTAATTACCAATGATGTTGATTATGTTTATTTGTTTACTGGTCTTAATTAAGCTTTCATCAAAGACAACATTGTTACTGTTTTAAAGCTGGGGACCAAAAGGGAATCAGGAAAAAGTATTTTAGACATTAAGAGGAAAAATGTGAGTAAATATTTTAAGATGCCTGATAAAATAACTGATCAATAATGAACCCAATTCCACAGATATTCTTGTAATATAATGAGCATTTCCATATAATATTCAAAGACAAAATAAGGAACCAAGCATCTACATCTATAGCGGACAGTAATACTTTATAATATTGTCGTCAATAGGTTATTTTCTTCCTTTTTTCTTTCCCAACAAAGCCCTCCTTCTGTGGCAAACCAGTGGTTTGAGTGAAGGTACCAAGAGCCCTTCTCATCTTCAACATAGACAATTATACATATTGCACCGGCCAATCATAGTGGACATATTCCACTGTCCAATGATGAGTTCAGGTATAAGTATGCAATCAAGGTCAAACAATCAGAGACCTCCCTAGACTTTGATTAACACACCTGTAATTAATGTGAGCTGTGATTCTTGACTTACCTGGTTATGAGAGCATGATTCCCTCATTATGCTTACACCAATCTCAGCTAGGTTTCTGTTTGCTAAAACAACTATATAATACAAAAATCAGTTTTTTCTACCTAAAATTACAGACTTAACTTTTGATGTTGACATTATCTAAAAAGACTATAAAACCCTTAAAACCAGTATTCTAAAGAGAGCCAGAAAATACTTGGGTTTCATACCTACCTAACTAAAGAACCAGGAATGATGTAACAGTTACTTGAAAATCTTAAGACTATTATTTTTCTTGTTTTTCTGATCCAGTAACAACTGAAAGTGGCAAGAGGACTAGGGTAAAGAAGCAGAAGAGCAACACAACCAAGCAGAGATAACAATGTAGGAGCTTTCAGGATCCAACTACTAAATAAATTTATATAATATAATTGCCACTTCAAAGAATCACAAACAGGCTAAAAACTAAATCAGGTATTAAAGAGTAGATATTGGACAACTGAAGTTTTCATTAAGGACAGGACATTAGGCCCACTGAAATAGCTCAGCTGGGAGAACAACAGACTGAAGAACAAGACACTGAGATACAATATGACTTGCTTTCTCATATTGGAAAATTTGCCTATAATCAAATTAGAAAATCTTATGTTACCTGAGAATTCTGATTTTGTTAATAAAAATTTAAGGAAATTCTAGGTTTGCCAAAAGACAGCATTTAAAATGTAATTTACACTAAGTTCAACGAAATTATAGGGTAAAAGTAATGGGTAACCAAATGTTGTTCTAATAGCAAACACATAACGACATAAGTTTAGTACACTTAGTAATCAAGCTAATCTTACAGTACCAGCAAATGTCTATGACTTTAAATCATTAAATCACTATGAATACTGAACAGTGTGAATTAAACTTGTTTTCAGTTAAAATTTACAATCATGTGGGAAAACAGTATGAAATCTGCATAAAGCATTTATTAACTGACTTACAACACAGGATTAGAGGAAGTGAGAAACTAGTAATTTTTTGACAATTTGGTTGAAGTATGGAGGAGAAAGCTAGCTTTTTATGAGGAAGAAAAGAAATTCTTCCCCAATTTGTGTGGTACGATTTGGATTATGGCATACACTGATACAAAAAACTGCAAACAAAATATTCTGAGAGGGAACACAGGAATATATCAGGATGTAATACATGATGAAATAAGCTGGTAGAAATAATAAGAGCCTCCATTCACTGCATGTTACACATTGCTAGGCACTGTTAAGCATTTCAATGGCTTAGAGACATTAAGTTAATCTTCGTAACTTTTAAATGCAGGAACTAGTGTTCAAACCCAGGTCTAAGTGACTCCATAGTCCATATTCTTTTAACCCTATCCTATAAAGTCTTTTAAGAGCCTGAATTAATTAAAAGTGATAGTCATCTGTAACAGAAGCAAAGATAATAAACTAAAACAGTGGTTCTTAAAGTATGTTCCAGGGTCCTTAGTGAGGGGGGACCCTGACACCTTTTCACATAGTTCACCAGGTCAAATCTGTTTTCTCAATAATACCATTATATGTGTGAGTACACACGTGTTAACAGCTGTATTAATGCAAAGAAGGAAAAATTGTTAGCACTTTAGCATGAATAAGGCAATGCAATAACAAAGCTGTAATAGTATCTTTACATTTCCGTTCAAAAATTTTAAAAATCAGCTCACTTAAGAATGTCCCTCATGAACCAGTAAAAAATGACTTTTATTAATACTAGTCTTTTCTTTCCAATTGTATGATAAAACAAGGATTATACATAAATCTCTTCTACAACATAACTTTTATAATTGGATGACTGTCTCAAGGAAAAAGTACTTGTGTGATTGAGTTGTGAACTGAACTAGCCACTTTTTTCAGAGAACACCACTTATACTTCAAAGAAATAAAAATTATAGTCATTCAGACTTAATATCTGGCAGATGTTTTCACAAAAATGAGCATAGCTGGCCTATGGTTTAAAGGAAAATCATTTCTAGTATCAGTATGTTCTGCTAATGATAAAATTTGAGCTTTTTTTATAAAAATTTTTTTAATGAAAAATCTGATTTTAAAAAAATTTGTGTCTACCACTGCAGGTCTGATAGAATTGACCTGTGTGGTGATAATAATTGTGAATTATTTCACTGTATAATAAAATGTGTCAGCATTTGGAAGATCTATATAATCAGCTTTTTTTCTTTTGTCAGTGACATAATGATTTCCAAATAACCCAAAAGATATCAAAAAATCAGGCAGTTAAAAAATTTCATTGGAAGTTCAAGTCACACCAATGTCTGTGGGCCAATGGATTTTAATGTAACTGTGTAAGAAAAGTTTCCTGATTCTACCCTGCAACTACCATTTGTGCACAATCACAAAAATAATCTCCATAAATATCCTGAAAATGCGATTACATTTTTCAAATGCCTATTTGCATGTAGGCTGATATTCTATATACTTCAACCAAAGAGTATAGCACAAAAGATTGAACTCAGAAACAGATATGACAGCCAGGCACAGTGGCGCACACCTGTAACCTCAGCAGCTCTGAAGGCTGAGGTATAAGGATCACAAGTTCTAGACCAGTCTCAGCAATTTAGCAAGACCCTAAGTAATTCAGTGAGAATCCGTCTCAAATTAAAAATTTTAAAAAAGCAATAGATATGAGAATCTTGCTGTTTCTTCTTAAGCCAAATATTAAAGAGACTTAAAAAACAAAGTTAAAAATGGTCATTCTTCTCATTTAATATTTTTGGTTTTGAAAAACAATTTTTTCCATTAAAAATTTTATGTTTATATAAAATTCCTTTATTATTTTTATGACTAAACACTTAAATGTTATTTTTATATATTCTTTTTTAGTTATAAATAACACCAGGATACACCCTGACACGATCACAAAAACATGGAACACAAGCTGGGCGCGGTGACGCAGGCCTGTAATCCTAGCACTCAGGGAGGCTGAGACAGGAGAATTGCGAGTTCAAAGCCAGCCTCAGCAACGGCGAGGCGCTAAGCAACTGTCTCTATATAAAAACACAAAATAGGGGATGTGGCTCAGTGGTTGAGTGCCTGAGTTCAATCTCCAATACCCCCACCCCAAAAAAAAAACAAAAAACCCCTATGGAATACAATCTGCTCCAATTCAGTCTTCAGTCCCCAGCACTTCCCGGCTTTCCCCCTCCACTCCACTGATCTCACTTCAATCCATTTAGTTTACTTTTTTATTTTTATTTTTTATTAGTGTCTTGTGGACACACCTCATGCCAGGACCCACTGTACCCGCTATACATGCACAAACGCAAATGCGGTCAGATGCATATCCACTATTCTTCCCTTTACCCATCCATTCTTTCTCTTCCTTAATCCCCTTCATCTACTCTAACGGATCTTTTCTCTATTTTGATTAAATTCCCTTACACATTTTAGGATGTTTAAAGACATTCTTAATTTTGATTTTTAAAATGTAAAATATCAATAGAAATCCATCTTTAATTAAAGTCTTGAGCCCCAAACCTTTGAAGACTTCTAAACAAAGTCCATTACAATAATATATACATTGTTCTTATTTTGTTCCTGCCAATCAAAAACACTGTTCTCATATTAACTATAGAAAAGAGCCTCCTCCAAGCCTGTCATTTACCAAATCTAAATAGAAAGCATAGAAAATAGATTGTGTTCTCTAGTGTTTAAAGTTCACAAATGATACACAATTTCACAAAAATATTTAGGGGGAAAAAACTTACTAAATTTCTATTATATTCCCACAAACTATGCTAGGTGCTTTCACATAAAATCTTTTAATAAAATTTGAGATCTGCATTAAGGCTGAGAAAAGCTAAAGCGAAATAGTATGGTATAGTATAAAAAGCATAGACTTTGGCATACTCGAGTTAAAATTATTCCTTTAAATGTTATGCTGTTAAGACAAATGCACAAGAGTTTCTTTTTTAGCAGGCCACAGTATTGCACACCTGTCATCCCAGCACTTTGGGAGGCTGAGACAGGAGAATTGCAAGTTTAAAGCCAGCCTCAGCAGTGGCGAGGCACTAGGAAACTCAGCGAGACCCTGTCTCTACAAAAGACACAAAATAGGGCTGGGGCTGGGGCTGAGTGTGGAATGCCCCTGAGTTCAATCCCCAGTACAGGGGGAAAAAAAAGTTTCTTTTTTAACATGCACTCAATAAAGGTGGCAGGTACTCAGGCAGCTGAGGCAGGAGGCCAGCAAGTTTGAGGACAGCCTCAGCAATTTAGCAAGATGCTGCCTTAAAGATAAAAAGGACTAGCTGGACGCCGTGGTACATGCTTGTAATCCCAGTGGTTTGGGAGACTGATGCAGGAGGATCCCAAGTTCAAAGCCAGCCTCAGCAACTTCGTGAGCCCCTAAGCAACTTAGCAAGACCCTGTCTCTAAATAAAAAATAAAATTAATAAAAAGAAAGGGCTGGCAAAGTGGGTCAGTGGTTAAGTGCCCCTGGGTTCAATACAACTACAAAAAAAAAAAAAAAAAGAAAGAAAAAGGACTGGGAATTATCACTCAGTGGTGAAAGCACCCCTGGGATCAATCCCCAGTACCAAACAAACAAACAAAAACTCCATAATCCCTATTTTTAAGACTGAAAGAAATGAGAATACAATTAAAAGCATATGCAAAAGGTGTTCAAGAAGTCCCTTTCAACCATACTCTTCCCTCTGTTCTAAAACTAAACCAGAAAACACCAAATCAGCAAACAAGGTTAAAATTTGATGACACACTCTCAGTTCATCTTTATAGGCCTCAAGTAGATGAATGCTGCTTCAGATAACATCCAAAAATATTTTAAGGGTCCAAAACCCGTATCAGTGATTAGGGATCAGTGTTTAAAAACTACCAATGCTAGGATGCACAAAGATCTGGGTTCAATCCCCAGCACCACAAAACAAAACAAAAAAATGTATTTTTTTCTTCTTTCAAACCTAAATCATTCCTACACTTCTTCTCAACCTTGAATATTCACTTGACATACTAGTGACTATGAAAAACAATGACATCTTGATATCACTAAGAAAATTATCAATGAAACAATTCTGAAATTGGTCATCTTAGAAATCAGGAAAGCTGGCAGGAAGCACAAAAATAATTGTTTAATTTTAACTATATTTCCATCAGATATTTCATATCATCACATACTTGGATTATTATATTAAAAATCAGACAGTAGTTATTTTAAGTACAGTAAATATGTTCCAAGATTTGTGATGAGAGAGGTCAGTCTCTAAAAGTTAACAAGACTTAATAGCTTAACAATGCTTTTTACTCTGTACACCTCAACAAATCACCAAGGCTATTTCCAAAAAACCAAAATAGTTGATTAATTTTTATTAAACTCTTGTCAACCAAGCACTTTTTTAAAAAAAATTCAAGCCGACTTCACAGTTTATGTTGTGTGGACAATGACATTATAAAGCATTTTAATTTTTTTTTACATAAGATCTAATTATTTTTCTAACATATGGTATACTCGCAGAACTTTTATAGAAACTATGAAGGTTTACTCTACAAAAGAAGTCCCCTCTACTTTAAAAACATAAACTGAATGAACTTAGTTTTATCCTGATTAATTTCTTATTGCAAGTTTGATTACTAACCATTTCCTATGTTATACTGTTTACCTTCTTCAGTACCGAGGATGCATGCAGAACAGTGGCAGGTAAAGCACTTGTCTAGCAATTTGCAAGGCCCTGGATTCGATCCCAAGCACAACGAACTGTTCACCCTCTCTGTAGTTACTATTCCAAAGCTAATAACAGTGATCCTCTACCACACCGCAGGGAAGAAGACAAGCACTGGTGGATATCATCTGACAATTCCTGAAAATTATTTCAAATGGATACTCACATATATTTCCTTTGATGCTTTTGTGTTCCAAGTAAGTTAGCATGACCATATTTTGGAGGAGCCAGAATGGTATACTGAAAGGGAGTAACGAACATCAGATTGAAAGCTATGAATCATTTTCAACTTCTAACACTCAGAAATTATGATTGTAGAAGGGTCACTAATTCCCTGTTGCCCACATTATTCTTCAGTGAGCAATCACATGTCCCTATATTAAAAAGCATTCCCCAGTGACTGTTCAATGTAACAAAGTTTAGTGTAACTTAAGCTATATATTCACACAGAGAAAAAACAGCCAACTGCAAATAAGGGACAGAATCAATTACATTTAATCCTATTAAGTTCTCTCCCTACCCCAAAAAGAAAAGCTGAAGATGATAAAATGCTCAGAGAATGGCCAGGCCATCTCCCTAACATTAATCTACGAATCTTCAAAACACTCATAAAGCAGATGTCAAGCACTTCTGGTTTTATAGATGAAAGAACCCTAGACTAAGTGATTTCCTCCATTATCATATAAAAAGTTAAAGATCAGATTAAAATAAACTCTAGGACTCTGTACTCTTCATTAATCAAGAAAACTGTTAGATCAAACCCCTGAATGCTTTAACTACCTCACTCTATATCCTATCCCCTCCCTCTACATATATACATATATATGTTGTCCAATAAGGTAGCCACTAGCCACATGAAATTCAGCTACTCCAAAATTGATTGTCAAATACAAATTGGATTCTGGAAACTTAGTATTAGGATAATATAAAATTTTGATTTTTTTTTTTTTTTTACATAGACCACATGTTGTGATGGTATTTTGGATATACAGAGTTAAAATTCATTGGCAGCACTGGTTCATACTTCTTTTCAAAGACCTCCCAATGAAACAGATGCCATTTTAATACTTAAACAAAAATGCGATTTTTTTCAAATTTGTTTCATCCTTATATATATTATGTCTGTAACCATATTTGGAGTGGGAAAAATGGGCATACTGTGTTTTGAGAGATACAAGAACATATATAATTAACAAATACACAAAATAGATGATCATAATATTTACAAGAAATAATAAAAAAATGTTTCTATCTCATTACAAGTATGTGGAATTTTGTAGGTTTTTGTTTTTGTTATCTTGCGTCGTTGAGGATCAACCCTAAGGACTCACGTAAGTGCTCTACAATCCCAACCCAGTAGAAGTGATTTCGAACAAGTCAAAGTGAGGAGAAAGTATGACTCTCCATTACAGTAACACATCATTTTCTCAGGTGGAAAATAAAAAATATTTCTATTGCTAATGTACATGTAGAGATATCAGTCATTATAGTTTACTCATGATGAACTTCTCAAAATACCTGCCTAACATGTAACAACAGTGGGGCTTTTTTGGGTTTGTTTGGCTTTTTTTTGAGGTGGAACTGGTATGTTGCCCAGGCTGATCTTGAAAGTATGGGCTAAAGCAATCCTTCCATCTTAACTAACCTCCCAAGGAGTTGGACTATAGGCCTGTACCACCACATCTGGGTTACAGTTATTTAATTACATATCATAATATTCTAATACATACTCAACACTTGATCTCATTTTGACTAAAGACAAGAAATATGTAGTTAACAGGAAAGATCAATTTTTAAAACCAAGGATAACTGTAGAAAAGAGTTTGATAATCTCATAAAAGTTTAAATATCAAGTTTCCATGTAACCAGTCAATTTCACTCCCGGGTTTTATAACCAAGAGAAATTAAAACAGGTCCAAACAAAAAATGTGAACATGAATGTTCATAGCAGCATTATGTATAACAGCTAAATGTGAACAATGTAAATGCCCATTGACTGATGAAAAAACATAATGTGGTATATTCATATGCTAGACTATTTTTCCCTTAAAAGGAATGAAGCACTGATACATTGTTATAACATTAATGAACCTTGAAAACATACTACCTTGAAAGATGCCTGTCACAAAAGATCACACATTGTATAATTTCATTTACATGAAATGTCCAGAATAGGCAAATCTATAAAGACAAAAAGTAGTTGCTTGGGGTTGGGGCAATTAGGAAACTATTACTAGTCACTGCTAATGAAAAAGGGTTTCTTTTTAGGGTGGTGAAATGTTCTAAGATTGATTCTGATGATTGTTGTACAACTATGTGAATGCATCAAAAGCCACTTTAAATAGGTGAATTGGATGGTATATGAATTACATCTCAGTGAACCTGTTAGAAATATGAAGCAGAGGGAAAAAAGGATTACAGGGATTCATCAAGCACCTAATTGCTATTTTTCTGGATTTTGTAACTGGGATATTTATCAGTTTTTAGGATTGTAATTTTTTCTCATTCTAAATATTCATATTAGTAAAAAAAATTCCATCACATTCTTGCACAATCAAGTATATTTAAAGTCATAAATTGTACTTATTTTTATGGCATGTTAATTATTTCAATAAAGAATTCTTTTCATTAGAAGGATAACAGGGCAATCATTCTCATGTTAACCTTAAAACAGAGAATAGCCACACCTCCAGATACATAGTCCCTCAAACTATGAAACCCACTAAAGGAACACAAACTACCTTAAAGAATGAATAGTTTTGTGAAAGCCAAAAAAAAAAAAAAAAGTTACTATCTTAATCAAGCAAATAATCAAGCTTAGACACACACCATGGGGATTTGAAGATCATAGTATAAAAATGTACAGAGGGACAACATAAAATACTACTTGACCACTTTTCTGACTCAGAATGGATTAAAAAATTAGGAACCTAAATTCTTAAGACTGAAGGGAGTGTTTTATCAAAAATCTCAGCGGTGTGTGCGTGCATTTAACACATAACACCTTATAGAGATTGATAATTTCGGGAGCAGCTGTATCTAAAACAATGAAGCTTTTTAAAAATTTTTAAATAATAAAACGTGATGGTGCCATTCCCCAGCCCACCCCATCCCCCACTATCACCACCAGCAGGTGGAGGGAAAGGATACTGTAGACTAGAGGATGACAGCTTTGTATAACCCTTTGGACTTTAAATGTAAGAATGCAGCTGGTGGTCTCTCAGGAGGGGCTAAAGACATTTGTGGACAAGCTGAAATAAGGGGTATCCTTTGCCTGGAAGAGGGCACACCGTGAGCCACATCTTGAATCAGCTATATCCAGAGTAAAACACAGGCCGCTGGAAGGCACTGTTAGCATCACCAGGATGGCCTCACACGCCGGGGGTGTTTTTTTCAACGGAGAAGTTGACTCCTGTAGTTTGGACATTGAGGGGAGGCAGGGGTAAAGCGGGAGTCGGGAAGACCAGAAAAAATGCCTTTAAGTGGAGACGCCTTGGGCCTCGCGGAGGAAGTTCCGAGCCCCACTCGGCCGCCTCATACTCGCCTCCCCCAATTCTCTTCTACCCGCGGCGCCAGACCGCGGTGCCCGAGCGAGAGCCGGAATCTCCACCGCTGCCGGGGAGGGGGCCGCAGCAGGACGCGGGCAGCGCGGGCCAAACACACACACACACACACGCCTCCTCCGCATAGGGCCCAAGAAGCGCGGGACACACACGAACACACACACACACACACACACACACACACACACACACGCCTCCTCCGCACTCGCCGCGCCCGGCCTCCCCGCCGCGCGGCCCAGCCCCTCGCACCCGCAGCGGGCCGGCTCCGCTGGGCAGGCCTAGGCCGCGCCAGCCGTGCCCCAGCCCCTAGTTCCCGGGCGGAGGCGGAGCAGGCCCTATACAAACTTCCCGGCGCGTTAGCAGAGGCGTCACCGACGGGCCGGCCCCCAGCGCCATTCTCCCGCGGCCCGGCGGCGGCGCCCGCCCCTACTCCCTGCACTCTTGAGTCCCAGAGGAGACTGGACCAAGGCCCACGGCCCCCACCCTCCGGCGCCCCGGAATTTACCTCCAAGTCACGGCCTTTGTTCTTGAAATTCTTAAGCCGTTGGTTGTCTAATTTCTCGTTGTCCGCCATGGCCGGGCCGGTGACTCTTTACCCCGCCCGGGCCCCGCGGGATCCGCCCCAACCACCGCGCCGCACCGACACTCCCAGGAACCGGGCCGCCGCCTGAGCTGCTATGCCCTCTGGGCGGCAGCTTCCTTCCTCCTTTCACTTGCCTCCGCCGCGGCCTCCTCCTCCTCTCCCCTCCCGCCCCCCCCCGCCCTAACCCCAGAACGACAGCAGCTCCGGCGAAGACAACTGCGGGGCACGGCGGCGGCAACGGCGGCGGAATGTGCTGCCGGCTGAGAGGGGGAGGCAGCCTCGATATGAGAGCCCCGGCGCCTCGGCCACGCCCATCGCCACCAGCCCAGCTCGCCGATTGGCCAACCAGGCTCCGGTGCGCTCGGCCAATCAGAAGGGGCGATGGAGAGTGAACCGAAAGGGGAAGAGAGCGACACATTGAGGAAAGGGCCCGGAGCTGGGAGGATGGGAAGGGGAGGGGAAAAGAGGGGTGCGGCGGGGGTAGAGCGGGGAGCGGCCTAGTGCCTCCGGAGGATGAGGAAGCGAAAGAAAAGTAGACTTCTGAGGAGCGCGGGTAAAGGAAGGAGGCCAGGAGACTGGGGACAAGTTGGTTTGCTACGGTTGTCAGGGCAGCCCCAAACGTCTGGGGTCCAGGGGTTAAAGCCGAGATAAAGTAACGTTCTTTTCTCCTCCGGTGTGCCCTCTCTTCCAGAGCATTTCTAGAGCGCTACTGTCGCTTTTCGAGGGAAGAGCTGTGCCTTGGTTCCACGCCTGATGGGGCTGTACCCGCCAAGGGCCAGGTTTGAGGCTAAAGGACTGACAGGGGCTACAAGCGGGCGCAGAGGGAAGTGAGAGGGATGGTGGTGGAAAAGGAAAGGGATCCATTAGATGAATTGGATTTATCCTGAGAGTACCTGTAACAGGTAGGAAATCGGGCAGAGTTGATGAGCCTGTGATGATGATACCGCTTCCTAGATGTTTCCTCATAGAAAGTTGAAGAAGTTGCTTGGCCACAAAATACAAAGGGCGGGGATCATGGCATATCGTCGTGTAACATTGTAACTTTTGAGAAAAGAAATGAATTCCTAGGATAGCAGGGGCAAAAATAACTCAAGATACAAAAGAACGTACTCAAATTTTTTAAAAAAGAAGATGCGGTATCCCAAAGGTACAGTGTTACGTGAAATAGCAATTCCGGTGCCAACGGGGAACAGAGACTTTGGATGTATTTCCATATGGCAAGGTAGGAGGAAGAGACCCTAATACAAACCCCTTCGGAAACTTTTGACTTTTGGTCTTGTCTAGTATGTTTAGTTCTGGTGGAGCAACATGCAGAAATAAACGTTTAAAGTGTAAACGTTTCTTAAAGAAACAATTTTAAGGCAAAGGAAGGATTTTTTTTTTTTTTTTTGAAGAAGGCAGTGGGTTTAAACTGTAGCGGATTGAGTTCTCTCTGAGGGAGAAGGAATGAAGAAACGCTGGAATACTATTGAAGTCCTTTGAAGACGTTATAATGAAGGACAGGTAAAAATAAACTTAAAAGTCTTTAGTATTTTGTATATTATGCACTGGGCTATGGCAAACAAGCTGTGCCTGGAAATTATTCACACCCTAGGTTAACTTTAACTTGACTGTAAATGAAATGCAGACCTTAAAATACAACTGGTGAAAATTGTAAATTTTTATTTCCCAAAGACTTGTTTAATTGAAATAGTATTGTGTTTGAATGCTAGAGTACTGATGTATTTAAAAATCAGTTTAGGATAAAAAAATTAAGTTGTAAAACGTGCACTTTTCACCATCATGGATTTGGTCATAAGCAGGATTCAAGAAAAAAATGCACTGGTGAATTCTCCGAAATTAGAAGTTATCCTACAAAATGCACGTATAGATGAATACTTTGTACTTCTGGAAATAAATTTTATGATAGTTTTTATGATGAAGTTCGTGGAATTGTCTACTGTTGTATAGATCTTCATGTCTCCCAGTTACAACTGGCTATATCTGATAATTAAACAAACCAAAATTCTCTTTGCAGAATACTCCTTACATGAGTTTGACCACTGTTACCAACTGAGAGAGATGCAATACCAATAATAATTAGGGCTGGGATTGTGGCTCAATGGCAGAGCGCTTTCCTTGCACATGTGAGGCACTGGGTTCCATCCTCAGAACCACATAACAATAGACAAAATAAAGAAAGACATTAAAGCCGGCGCGGTGGCTCACGCTTGTAATCCCAGCACTTAGGGAGGCTGAGACAGGAGAATCGCGAGTTCAAAGCCAGCCTCAGCAACGGTGAGGCGCTAAGCAATTCAGTGAGACCCTGTCTCTACATAAAACACAAAATAGGGCTGGGGATGTGGCTCAGTGGTCGAGCGCCCCTGAGTTCAATCCCCAGTACCAAAAAAAAAAAAAAAAAAAAAAAAAAGACATTGAGTCCATCTATAACTAAAAAAATATTTTAAAAAAATAAATAATAAACATTTTATAATTTTATTTGTCTAATGTCTGGCTGAGGTCTGTCTTCCTCTCCAGACAGTAAGCTCTCTGAAATCAAGGACCATATTTATTTTGTACACTGTGTATATAGCACACAGTAGTACTTGGCACATAATATGTACTCACAGGACTATTTGTCAGGTATAAGACCTGAATCAGCTTTTTTGTATGTATGTCCCTAAAGTTGAAAAACGAGTTAACACGTCTTGATGTAAGTGTAGACTGAGTTGTTATTGTTTCTAATTTATACTGTTTAATCTAAAATTTTTGATTTGATATCCACACTCACTCCAGGATTAAAATTTCAGAAATAAGTCAGGCATATTTCAGGGCAAGACATGCCTCCCCCACATATAAAAGCAGTTGGACACACTTTGTTAAGACAGTTATCTTTAATTATGACTCATAGGTAGTCTGTTTGCTGGCCTGGGTTTTTCACTTAAAATTGTTACTACTTGTTTGTCAACAAGTTTACATATTTAGTATCTGTACTTACAGTTCTTCTGATATAGAAGAAAAATAATTCATCAAAGAAGTTTTTCAGGGAGTTGGTAATAGTTCTAAATGCAGATTGGCCACCAAATTGGCAAGACATGGTAGAACTAACTATGTTTAGGAGGTTTGGGAAATTTAATTTGTTGAACTAAGGAAGTATTAAAATGCAGAATTATTAATACCATTTTGATATTATTTTAGTTTGGGCTGCTATAACAAATTAAATGTATAGTTGGTGGTTTAAAAAACAGACTTTTTTTTTTATTTTTATTTTTTATTATAACTTTATTTTTATTTATTTATTTGTATGTGGTGCTGAGGATCGAACCCAGTGCCTCACCTGCGGTAGGTGAGTGCTCTACCACTGAGCCACAACCTCAGCCCCCAGACATTTATTTTTCACAGTTCTGAAGGACATGAAGTCCAATATTAAGGTGTTGGCAGATCTAGTAACTGGTGAGGGCTTTCTTCCTGGCTTGTAGATGGCTTATTTTCTCTTTATATTCTCATATGATAGAGAGCAGCCAAAGAGTAAACTCTCTTGTCTCAATTCTCATGATTTCATTACATTTAGCCTCACTTCTTAATACTATCACATAGGGGGTTAGAATTTCAACATGAATTTGGGGAGGGACACATTCAAGTACTTAAAAAATATGGACTATTTAACAAAGAGGCTTTTGGAGTATATGAAGTATAGTTATTATGACCAATCACTATTTTTTAAATAACTTTTTTATTTGTACCTTTATTTTATTTATTTTTATGTGGTGCTAAGTATCAAACACAGTGCCTCACATGTGCAAGGAAAGCACTCTGCCACTGAGCCACGACTCCACCCCCATAACTAATCACTATGAAACCTATTCCACATATGAGACACGTTCCAAATAGGCTATTCATAACTTATTATTTTTGGTATAGGGAAAATCTAAAATATTATGGAGATATTTGCTTTTAGTGTATCATGAAGTTCTCTTAAAGTCTTGAATAAAGAAGGTTTCTGTTCTGCAACAGATTTGTGAGGGAATTGTGAAACCTCACACAAGATTTTAGTTGGTAGATGGTCATCTCAAAAGGAATTATAATTTTTAATTATTTTGGTGGTTTGGACTATTCATATATACATTAAGTTGAGGATTGTAGAATCTCTCTTTAATATGGATCTTACAGTCTTTTTATTTGGGGAATATCCTCAATTATGTATGATTTCTTGAGCAAAATTTTGGGTAGTATTGGCTGAAAAAAGAAGGAAATATATATGTTGCTAGAACAATTGGGCTAGTTCTTTTTTAAGAGAAAAATATTGAACCTTTGATAATTGCTATAGGTTGGTTGTAGTTTGTTCCCCAAATATTCATGTATTGGCAGTTTGGTCACCATTGTGGTAATATTGAGAGGTTGTGGGACCTTTAAGAAGTGGGGCTTAGGGGCTGGGGTTGTGGCTCGGTGGTAGAGTGCTTACCCAGCAAGTGCGAGTCACTGGGTTCGATTCTCAGCACCACATATAAATAAATAAATAAAATAAAGGTCCATTGACAACTAAAAAAATATTGGGAAAAAAAAGTGGGGCCTAGTAGGAGTTGATTAGATGTTAGGGGTCATTGCCCTGGGAAGGGATTAAGGAAGTACTCATGTGACCCTGCATTAGTTCTCAAGACAAGGTTGTTGTAAATAAAGCAAACATGGCCTCTCCCTCCTTTTGGCTACCTGTCACACCAGGTGATCTTTCCCTCTCACACTCACTTTGTCCATCTGCCTTGATGTGATAAAGCCAGGGGTGTCCTCCCCAGAGCCATTACTATGCTGTTTGAACTTTGAGCCTGCCAAACTGTGAGCTACAAAAACCTCTTTTCTTTAGAAAGTACTCAGCCTCAGGCATTTCTTTATAGTAATATAAAATGGACTAATTCAGTAATATCCCTTTATTTTTTCTGGAAAGTAAAATTGACCAGGTATTGGAGGACTTTGCTCATTTCTCTTCATTGCCAGACTTTTATAATTTATAACTTGGAGAGACTAGAGGAAATGACTTCTTTATTTTGACTGAAGTCCTAAATGAAAATATGATGATGAGCTAAAATTAATATTAATTTGAGAATGGTGAATCACCTAGTATTTATTGAGCTTATTTCTTTAGAAACTTAGTTTTGAGTCAGGCATGGTGGCACACACTCATAATCCCAGCAACTTTGGAGGCTGAGACAGGAGGATTGCAAGTTCAAGGCCAGCCTCAGCAACTTAGCAAGGCCCTAAGGAACTTGGTGAGACCTTGTCTCAAAATTTAAAAATAAATAAATAAAAAAAGGATTGGGGATATTGCTCAGTGGTAAAGCACCTTTGAGTTCAATCCTCAGTACCAAAATAAAACAAACTTAGTTTTGACTGTTTAATTGGAGAAAAACTGAGTTATAGTCCCAATGTCCACCCAAATACTTCTTACTTCAGACAGCTTTGTAACTCTATTTTTAAATTTTTTTATTTTTAAATTATCACAGGAATTGAAAAAAAAATGTACAAGAAGTTCTCATCTACCCTTTACTATCTCCCCCAAATGGTTGCATATTACCTAACTATAGTATACTATCAAGAAAAGGCAATTAGGGGCTGGGATTGTGGCTCAGTGGTAGAGCACTTGCCTCGCATGTGTGGGGCACTGAGTTTGATCCTCAGCACCACATATAAATAAATAAATAAATGAAGATTTTTTTTAAAAAGACAACATTGGAATTATTATTAAAGTTATTCAGAGGAGAGGGAAGACATTAGAATATAAATAATATATGAAGGTATCAAGGGTGCCCATATACTGGAAACTCTACAACCTAGTACTTTATGGGAAAGAATTCTATAGTGACAGTAATAATTATTGTTACCAAATATTGAATATCTAGTATATTCTAAGTCAAGATGTTTCATTTGCATGAGGTATTTATTATTGTTGTTGTTATTTGTATTTATACTATTATAAAAATTTACGAGTTATTGAACACTTATGGGGCAGGCAGTCTTCTAAGCAATTCTATAAATTGAAATTCTATAAATTTATACATAAACTATATAAATTACACATATATACAAATAAACATATTGAATCCTCACAACCCTATGAAGTAAGGATCATCACTTTACAAATGAGAAAATTGAAGCACAGAGAGGTGTAGTCATTTGCTCAAATTCATACAGTAAATGGCAGAGCTGAAATTTTGAACTAGGCCTGACATTACAGCCAACACTCCTGATTATCACAGAGGTACATAAACTTCAGTATTCATAGTAACCTTTCAAAGTAGGTATTATTGTTTCTATCTTCTTTATGAGGAAATTAAGTAACTTGCTTAAGATCCTGCACAACTAGAGTTGCTGGAGTTCTAGTTGATTCTGCATCTGCCTAGTGGAAAAATATCACTGTTTCTAGTTGACCCTTCTGCTTCCTTCACCTCTCACACAGATCTCAGCTGGACCCCCATAAAGATCTAGTTCTGAAGACAGACAGTGGTTCTCAAACCTGAGTATATCAGAATCACTTGAGAGGCTTAAAACCCAAATCAGGAGATTCTGTCCCTAGGACTTCTGTTTTCTTAGGTTTGCATAGCCTTTGAAGAGCTCAGTTTCTAGCAAAAGCTCAGGTGATGCTAATGATGTTTTATTTCCTTGAAAATCCTTTGAGAACTGCCCTAACAGAGCTTATTATAAAGTGGCAGCTTTAAAGTAAGGACAAAGTAAAAATAAGGGTAATTAGGCATCACAGTAGTAGATCATGTCATGCAGCTGTAAATCATATGTAAGTTATGGTTATATATCTCTTACTCAAAAATGTACCAAGTAATGTTTTAAGAACAGAATTTTCCATGCCAGTAACATCTAATTGCATATTTTAATAGATTTATGCAATGTTTTCCTAGTTTCCTCTTTGTGTCTAATTTTTCTCTTGAGTTTTCTCAAATACCGTTTTATGACATTTTTCACAATAACTGGCTCCATTGGGCCTGTTAAGTCTATTCTGAGTTTCTTGGTATTAGCTTAAATCTCATATACTCTGCCACTGCCTTTCTAGCTCCTTGAAGGCTCAGGCTTGTCCCAGTTCTTGAGTCAATTCCCAAAGAGGCAAAGTATGCCTCCATGAACTGTTCTTCCTCTGCTCCTGAATTCCAGCCCATTTGCCAGGCATGCTTGTTTACTTCTACTAGCCTTCTAAGGCCCTGCCCCTGCAGGCACAGAGGAATGGGGTCTCCTACCACATCTGATTGACCTCTTGGAATCATCTCTGATACCAACAAACAAAACAGAAATGCATATTTAGCATCTCTATTTTTAGTTGTCCTGCTCAGAGATTCCTTCACAATCAAAACAATGGGAAAAAAAAATCCATTAATACCCAGTCACTTCTACTAATGGTACTACTCAGTTTCTTGAGTTGAAACATTAGGTGTCTTATTTTTCATTCTTTTCTCCTGCATCCCATGTTCAGTAAGTGCAAAATTATAATGAATAAATAGAGTATCTTCATGAATTTTCCTCCTTTCCATTCCTAGTGCTACCATCCTCTGTCATCCCTGTTTAACATCTATAAGAATTGTTTCATATTCATGATATGTTGGAATTATGAGAAAGCATTAACTTTCTTAACTAGATCAACTCCTTATTTTGTGTTTGAACTCTCACTTCATTCAGTATCCCCATCCAGTAGTTTTTTCTGTCCTCTTTGTATACTTCATAAGATACTGTTAGAAAGTGCTTCTTGATAAGCATTTATGTATGTGACAATCATTTAAAAGAAAAAAATCATTGAAACACAAAGATAAAAGCAGATAGATATCTATGGAGATAACTAAAGGTAAATCATTAAATAGAGTTTGTGAAAATGATACATTCCCGCCTTTAGTAATATATTATACTTGGAAATTTGAGAATAGTAGTAACAATCAGATTGGTGAAAATTCTCATTAATATGAGTGGCTTTAATAACTTTAGTGAAGAGAAACTGAATCTTTGAAACAGATGACTGCTTTGGATAATCACATAAGTAGAACTCTCTGGTGCATTTATTAGTTTTTGTCTCTATTACTGAGCATATGTGACATATGGTACCATGTATACACATATAATTCTGGAACAAGAATTTAAAAATAGTACAAAATTGAATATTTTCAAGGCACATAAATTAGTCTTGAAATACACACCTCATCAGATTTATCAACTTTCTATTTATAGTTTGTCACCATGTTATACAAAACCCTGAAGTCTCTTGGAGAACTTCTCAAATAGAGTTTTGACGATTCTCTAGATAGTTAAAAAGTCAAAGGTTTATAGCTCTTGATGTGCCATGTAGATGTAGTTGTCACTGGTTATCTTATGATGAACTTTATGGTGAATCTTTAACAACAAATATTTTAATGTTTTTCTCACTCCAGCACACTCTTAAATCTTAGAAACTTTGTCATTTTACCTCTATGCTTATTCTAACACTCTCATTAGGACCTGCTGAAGGTTGCTGATCATATGACTAATGAGAATGAGAACCTGGTAAGTGTTAGGCCATCTTATTTAGAACTCACTAGATATTAGAATGTTTTGTACTGTTGCCTTTTGGCTACAACCCTAAGATCTTCCTAATCAAACCTTGATGTTCTCCATGGCAGAACATAAGCTACCATACTGATCCCAAATTAGACTTCCCAGGTTTTTAGTTCTACTTATAAATAGAAGCATCAGAGCAAACATTTAACTTGTAGGAAGATCAAGTCAACTAATGACTAATAATACTGATGTTTGGTTAATTCGTGGAGATCATGGGACCATTTAGAACAGTAGAAAGATATCAAAACCCAGGTGACCTAGAAGAGCTATTTAATTTCTTTTAAGGACTGAAAATTCTTAAGTTTTATATTTATGTTCTTCTTTTTTCTTTTTTTAAAAGTTTCTTTGTAGTTGTAGATGGACACAATATCTTTATTTATTTATTTTTTTATGTGGTGCTAAGGATAGAACCCAGTGCCTCATGCATGTGAGGCAAGTGCTCAACCACTGAGCTACAACCTCAGCCCCTTATTTTTTCTTATGCTTCTACTTTGCATGTGAAAGAGAAAAAAATCATCCTGCATTTATCTGTCCTAATAGTCATTAGTATGTGAGACTTCTTTTTTTAAAAACATTAATTCAAATTAGCCATGGAAATCTTTTAAGAGCCATGCATCTCTGTCTACTGGTTGGATTTCTGTTAGTCCTCTTGAGGGCACTCTGGTGGCATATGAATTGATCCACAGGATACACTGGCAAATTGGCTAATTTCAGTGCCCTCAAGGTACTAGCTCCTTTTAGTAATAATTTAAACACACTTTGTGTGGCTTATATCACAAAGTATACTGCCTTTAAAAAAAAAAAAACAGGAAAGGGAGGAAAAGATAGACTACCTTATATATTTCTACCCACCCACCCATATACAACAACTTACTGGAGCATGCATCTTAGTATATGTTTTTATGGTGTAATGTATAATATAGAGTAGCATATATCTAAGGATAAAATCAGGTACTGCTTTATGGACATATGACCCATACGATCACATAGGACCCCAAGCTTGGCTTAATGCTCTGTTTTCACTATCTTGAAATTCTTAAGTTTTAAACATGAAGCTCCACATTTTCATTCTGCACTAATCTCTGCAAGTTATGTTGTCTGCTGGTATAGCATACATTCTTCTAACTAGTTAGAAGAATTCTTTTTTTCAACCTTTTAAAAAAATGCTTGTATAGTATTTCTATTTTAAATGTAAATAAGCACTTTAAATGTACATAGGATCATATTATATACCACTCTGAAACCTGCTTTTTCACTTAATACATTAGAGACATTAATTGATCTCATACTTTTCAGTGGCTGAAGAATATTACTTTATATGAGCAAACCTTAATTTATTTAATCAATCACTTGCTGATGGACATATGTTGCCTTCTATTTTTTGTTGTGACAGAGTAAGCATATTTGAATATACATATTTGTGTGCCTGCCCCACTATTTCCATAGGATAAATTTCTAGAAGTAGAATTGCTGAGTCAAAGAGTAAGAACATTTTAAACTGTGATACATACCACCTGATTGCTCCTCAGAAAGATCATACTAGATTATACCAATCTAAATCCCATCAAGAGTGTACAAACATGGTCATTGCCCCACAAGCTAACTGAGCATAGTAACTCAATTTCATCTCTGTCAATCTGATCTTGCCTGCTGTATCTAATGGCCTTAGCTTATGTTATTATCTCATTAGGATACCATTTATTCCACTAATATGAAATGACAGTTTATTAAATTAAACATCAGTTTACCTATCAAAGTGAGACCTTTATGTGGTGATTCTGTATTGACCTCCTAGCCATATATGTGAAGTATATAAAAGTCCTCATCTTTTCTTTAAAAATAATAAGATCATTGCTTTCAACATGTAACATTCACAGATACTCTACATGCTCAGAGATTCTAAGGTTACTAATCTTACTGTCCTTCTGCTCTTAACCCCTCAACAATTAAAGCACATTTATAATTTTGACATAATTTCAGTGTTGTAAAAAAAATACAAGGTTGTAAGAAAATGGTTTAAAGAATTCCCATATACCCTTCACAAAGATTCCCTAAATGTTAGTGTTTTACCACATTGACTTTTACATCCTCTTTGTCTGAACTCTGATAGTAAATTGCAGGCATGATGTTGTTATGCTCCAAATGCTTCCATTTCATTTTCTTTCATAATCGCAGATTAATTACCTAAATGAGAAAAATTGATACAAAATTATATATATATATGTTACCTACATTTACATTTTCCCAGTAATGCATTCATTTATAGAAAAGGAAGGGGAAAAATTCTTGTCCACAATTCAAACCAGGAATGTATATTATTTTCAGTCATCATGAGTTTCTCTTCCACTTTTTTTGTGTCACATTTTCCAAGACAAATCCTATAATGGTATAAGGAATTACTTTTTGGAAACCTGAATTCCAAAAATCTGGTTAGTTAGCTTTTTTGTTTGTATTTGTCTGTTCAAAACAGAAATGTTGCTTAGAAAGGGAAAAATCAGATCCAGCAGGTTAAAGAAGTAGCATATACGACTACAAATAATAGAAATTTGCTTCTTATAATTTAAACTGCAAAAAATGAAAATTTCACAGGGCATGGTGGGGCATGCCTGTAATCCTAGCAAGTTCGGAGGTTGAGGCAAGAGGATTGCAGGCTTGAGGCTTGCCTGGGCAACTTAGTGAGACTCTGTCTCAAAATAAAAAGGACTGGGGATGTAGCTCAGTGGTAAAGTGTTACTGGGTTCAATTCCCAGTACCCACCCCCCAAAAAAAATTCTTTTTTAATCTTTAATCTTAAAAAATACACTGGACTTTAAGTTTTCCCAGAGCCTTTCTAAAAAGATTGTTTACCATCTTGGCTAAAGGTACCATGTGTTGAAAAGACCCCTATTTTATTATATGCAAATACAGTTACCTCCACATCCCTAAAGAGTCTAGGGAAAGGAAAAATGAAACACATAACAGGAAATACCATTTCCTAATTCAAATGTAGAAATGAAGAACATTTATGTTCTTCTTAGGATAACACTTAGAAGCTTTCCATTCTTGGAATCTTATTGATAATCAAACTAGTGTGAAGTATGTTAATAGGATAAATTGGATCTTTGTGGTTAGCATAGGAATGGCCTTCTGAAGCACTGGGGTGGGAGTTGCGATCAGCTAACCTGAAAGCATATATATGACTTCAAAGTGAGTTCATAAATAAGGAGCAGATGGATATTTTAATTAACTAAACAAACATTCAAAAAGTACTTAGTGTTAAGCAATGTTTAAGCACTTTGAATGAAAACTCATTATCCTATTTTTTCCCCTGCTCACTATCCTGTTTTACAGATGAAGAAGGGAAAGCACAGAAAGATGATGGGAGCAATTTATCCAAAGTCACATAGCTAGTATGGCAGAAGTAGAAGACTATGAGAATCTCCAGGGAAGACCTAGAGGGGCCTGAATGATTTAATTTAATGGACTTTTGAAACTGACTCAAGTTTTACTTCCAGGTTGGGGCCTCGTTGGGGAGAAAGGACTGGAAATGCATTCAAAATTCAATTGGACAGGACAATGAAGAAGGAAAGAGAGATCCAAACTAAAATGGGATAAGGGAACAGAGTCAGGAACTACTGAAAGCAAGCTCCCATGTTTTTAAAAACCAAGTTGTTAAGGTTATGTGAATCATGCTTTATTCTTAAAGTCCTGGAAAACTAAATTTATGTAAAAATGAGCAACAGAGAAATATCCAGGTTAGGGGCCATACAAAGTTGTAATAAAGAAGAAGAATTAGGAATAAAACAACATCATGCAGACAAGAATATGCCAGGAAAATGTACTCAGCAGTTCTAACACACTGCATTATTTCAGAATGAGGTAAAAAAATTTTAGGAAATCATAGAAGAAATAAAAGAACAAAACAGAATTCAAAAAAAGTGACAGAAGTCAAAAAGAACTAAAAATCTTAGTAGGATTTGGATTCCCACTCCGAACTGACTGCAGGATTCATGTGCATGAGGGCCACAGTGGCAGCTGTCTCCAGGGTTGTTAATCAAGGAGCAGAATATTTTTACTTTTTTTTCCTAAGCCAGAGATTGAACTCAGTGGTGCTTTACCAATGAGCCACACCCCCAACAACTCATTTTTAATTATTTATTTTGTGACAGGGTCTCACTAGATAGGCTGGCTTTAAATATCTGATCCTCCTGCTTTAGCATCCCCAGCCACTGGGATTATAAGCATGCACATCACCCTGCTGAATTTCTTTACTTTTTTTTTTTTTTTTGGCACTGGGGATTGAACTGAGGGGCACTCGACCCACGAAGCCACATCCCCAGCCCTATTTTGTGTTTTATGTAGAGAGAGGGTCTCACTGAGTTGCTTAGCGCCTTGCCTTTGCTGAGGCTGGCTTTGAACTCATGATTCTCCTGTCTCAGCCTCCCTAAGTGCTGGAATTACAGGCTTGCGCCACCGCGCCCAGCTTGAATTTCTTTACTTTTGAAAATAGGTTTAAAATATTTTTAAATGAGGCTGAGGTTGTAGCTCAGTGGTAGAGCTCTTGCCTAGCATGTGTGAGGAACTGGGTTCGATCCTCAGCACCACATATAAATAAATAAAATAAAGGTATTGCATCCATCTACAACTACAAATACTTTTAAAAAATTTTAAACAATACATGTTGAGCAATTTTAGTAAAGATGATTGCTTTAAATATGAGAATGTTGTGGCTGTTTCAGTAGATAATTAAAATTTAAATCTCAAGATCTATACTTTCAATCCAAAGATTGCAACACCTTACTACATTAACTCCAATTCTGTGAAAAGTGAATAAATTTTTTGGAAGCCAAAGCTATAAAAATGAATTTAATAAGCAGCAGCAAATGTCACAATATATTATGGAGACATTACACTTATATAGAAACTCACTTCAAATTTATTACAACAATCTTTTTAATGTCACATATGCATTATTATAAGGTAGAATTTTGCTATTGTAAAGGTATGAGGAATATGTCTAAGAAAAGTGTGCTGTTAGAGGAAGAACTGAATGGAAAACTTAGAGCAATCATTCTTAAGGTAGGAGAGCATGTGTAGTTTTAAAAAGATTTTTCAATATGACAATTGTTTTCCTAACACAAACCAAGAAAATTAAGCTTAATAAAATCTGTTCAATTGATGGATATGTTCTACTGTGAGAAGGAACTATAATGGAATAAGATAAAATCTGAAATATAGTGGCATAGACTGAGTATGTGTACATATGTGTGCATATGTACATTGGAGGTGAATAGGTACACACTCAATGAATTCACATCAGTATGGCAGATTTTCCAAACTAGAGTACACAGGTCAAGCCCATATGAGTTGAAAACTGCATATATGTACAGGGAAATTGGAGATATATTTGAACTATGTACAGAGATTGTCACATTCTGGTGTAGATTATCCTGGAAAACTTTCCTATCCCTAAAATTTTTTGCATGAAAACATTATGTTCAAAAGTTGAAAAATCTTGAAAAAGGATGGCTTTGTTAGCAAGTTGTTTTAAAACTCTTATTCCATTTCTCGAACCAACATAGAGTTAAAGGTGAGAAAACAATTTCAAACCATATTTTTATGACTGCATAAGTCCTATATTCTGATTGGGCAATTTTTATCTGGATTTTGGAGCCCTAAGTAGACATGTATCACCAAGAAAGGCAATGGGGGTGACCTAGGTCTCTTTGCCTACTATTTTTTTTAATATTTTTTTTAGTTGTAGATGGACATAATGTCTTTATTTTATTGCTTTGTATGTGGTGCTGAGGATCGAACCCAGAGCCTCACGCATGTGAGGCAAGCGCTCTACCGCTGAGCTACAATCCCAGCCCCTCTTTGCCTACTCTTATCAATAAGTTAATTTACTAGTACAGCTGATCCATGGATGAATCAAAATAGCATTAGTGAATTTATCTGAGGCTCTTTTCCAGGTGAATTGGGATCCTGGATCTGCTTTATTTGTTTCCTAGCACCTTAACTTCAGTGCTACATACAGACAGTTCTTTCTGACTCAGTGACTTAATCCCTTCAAAACTCACCCAGATTCTCTGATTGATTTTAGTGCATTTTCACTGCTCATCATGCATTCTTTGGAGCTTGGAAGTTATGAAAAAACAGAATTTAATTCAATTTAGCCTATTTTATTCTTTGTTAGCTTCAACAAAAAGTCATGGGGTAGAATCAAAACTTTTAAATAAGAAGATTTGCATTTTGAGTTGAGTATATTTTTGGTATCATGACCCTGGGAACATAGAGAATTAATTTGTTCCTATTGCATATACAGTTTCTCTTTGTTTATTATATAATAGAGAATTTAGTCGTATGACTATCACTAAGTTCTATGGAACTTTGGGAAAAGTACTATCTCTAGGGCAGATGCAAAAAAGTGCTTATGTGGTTTTGTTTCATCATGTGACTAACTTTGCTGGTTTTAAATTGTGATTTGTGATTACTATAGGGTGATACATGCTAGTGGTAAGAATAAATATGTTAAGAAAATAAAACAATAGGTTAGCCAGTGAAAATCAACTCTTATTCCCAGACTTGGCTTCCAAGTCTGCCAGTTTCCCTCTGAAGAGACTATGAATTTCTGTCACTGAGGTTAATGATCAAGAGGTGAAGTAACCCTTCTTGCAGTGCAGTCTTTAAAGTCTTAAAAAAATGACATGTTAGGCTATCCACCTTGGCACTGTTGGGAAGGGACACACAGCATTGGTCTCCTGAGTCATCACTGGTGTTGCTCACATGTAAAGTGGAAATGATCCAAGGTTTATGAATAATTGTGTAATAAAAATTAGAATGTCTTCTTGTGGATCACTGAATAGGCACCACTGAGGTTATAGTTTAACCATGCTTTAAAAAAAAAAAACTATGGAAACTAAACAAATGATAATAAGTCAAACATGCTGAGAGATTTTAAACAATTATATTTTATAGTTTATGGAATATTGATTTTCCCTTAGTATCATAGAGTTTGAATGACTTTAATTATTATCTTTAACTGAATAGGATTTTTCATAAAGGTATATGTATTGTTAGAAAAATCCATTTTGTATTTTAATAAACCTAATTGTGAATGTTTATCTTTGTATTTACTGCTATCTGATTTGTTTTTTTGTAGCATAAGAAATTACTTGTGTATATACTTGGAGCAAACTCCCCTCTTTTAGGGAGTGGCTCCTCATAACTTATCAGATCCCCCATATTAGTTATGGATTTCAACCACTGGACTTCAAAATGCATAAAAACTATACAGTTTGATAGACGCTTTGAGATCTTAGACCCTATCAGGGCTGCACTACACTCTTGTCAGGCATTGGAGCTTTAGAGCTTTCCCACCAACACCCAACCCTACCCTCTTGCAGGTGGACCTCTGATGTGGTGGTCAAGCCAGTTTCTCCTGAGAACCACTTTTGTAAATGCACACCTCAAACTTTAATTAGACATTACTTTTCACAGAGTCTGGCTTCCATCTTAATTAAGCAATTGAACTTCAACAATTTTGGAACTCACTCAACTATGTTTTCAGTGTCCCTTGTCTATTGAGTATATTCCCTGTGAGCTTTGTTCATTTTATTCACTCTTGGCTCTTTTTAAGCATTATAAACCTAAGTTCTTTTTGCATGGCAACAAACAGTGATTTGTGAACTCCTTAAAAAAAAAGAAAAAAAAGAGAGAAATTACTTGTGTTTTCATAGTTAATAATAGCTTGTATTTGAACTCTGTTTACTACCTTTCTAAAGTTATGGTAAATATAGTCTCCCTTTATAGTTCATTGTATTAAGCTACTATCTTGGAACACAAAGT
Organism: Xerus rutilus; assembly: GCA_028644305.1. Lineage (NCBI taxonomy): Eukaryota > Metazoa > Chordata > Mammalia > Rodentia > Sciuridae > Xerus > Xerus rutilus. Next base: position 26,520,052 of record CM053409.1, read on the forward strand.
AGATGTTTTCTATAAACAATTCGTTATGTTGTGATAGTTCAGAATCTAGTATTTCATTAGCATGATCTGAATTATCTTCTTCCAGTTTATTTATCTTGATACTTACCTATATTGAAGTCACCTATCATATTTATGCATCTTTTTTTAGAACCCCTATTCAACTGCTTTTTTGAATCCACAAAACAGTCATTTCTTCATCCAGCAAACATTCATTGAATATACACTACAGGTGAAAGTGTATAAGACATGGTGCCATTTCTAGCAGCCTCACAGTGTTTGACCTGAGAGGCCAATCAACATGGAAAAGCAAAACACACTTGGATACATTAATTTTATGAAATCTTAATACAGAAGATACACTCATAATCTGAACACATCCAGGATGGTGAAATAGTGCTGTAATAATGTTGGTAGGATAAGCTTTATTCTTGCTTAGAAAACAATTGCCTGCTCTCCTCAGGTAATTGGACAAGAGTTTAGAAATTCTCTTAATTCCTAAAAGAAAGGTTTGGTCATTCATAACTTTAATTTTTAGTTTGGTCCTAGTGAAAAGATTTTACTTTTTGATAGCTACTACATTGATGGGGGTAAGATTGATCAAGCTTGATTTACTTAGTACTAATTTGCTAGAGTTGATTATGGGGGAACATTGCCAAAATAAGTTAGCATCATTGAGAATTAAATTGTAGGAAAAGTCCAAAGATTACTCTGTAACATCTTGGTCTGCTTCTCTAGCAGATATACTTTATTTCCGAAAGCACAGTGCATTAAATGTACTAAAAAGCAAAAGTTGTATGATGCAATCATTATATAATCACTATATTCTTTTATTATCAATGTTTTACCATAGGCAAGAGGAGGGAGCATCTCTCATCATCTTTTAACTAAAGCCTCTTGAACCCCCAAATCTAATTGCACTTAGTTTTTACTTTTAATAGTAAATGGTAACTTTATGTTCCCAAATTGCTCTGCCAAAATCTGGTTGTTGTCCTTGAAAATTCCATCTCCCTACTAGGGGTTGATATCTCTGGATGACTATAAAAACCTCATTGGCTATTCTATGTCTACACTGGCTCCTTCAATCTAATTTCCAATAGTTATAAGAGTGTCAGTTTATAAGGGACATGATATGTCATTTCTCTGCTTAAAATCTTCCAGTGGCTTTGTTATTCTTAAAATTTAAAAATCCTTGACTTGGCTTACCATGCCCTACATAATGGCTACTGTAATTTTAAGTTGTCACTTACCAGGCTGGAGCCATGTTAGCCTCCCAGCTACTGTAGTGCAACTTAAATTCTTATGTGTTCAGAATTTAACCCCTCAGGACCTTCTTATATGTTATTTCCTCTGCTGGCAAGTATTTTCTGTAACTCTTGGTGGAACCCCTGCCTTCACTACTCCTGCAATCCTGATTCTGCAGGCTTAATTAAATTCTTCTGTTATTTTTCTCTAAACCCTCTGTTCTTGTTTTTATAGCACTCACCATTAATAATTATGTGGTTATTTGCATAATTATTTATTCCTGCACTTTTCCTACTACTACAAGCTCTTTGAGAGTTGAGACCTCACCTGTTTTTTTGCTCATGCTCTATTCCAAGCACCTAATGCATTCCTTAAAACAGTAACTGCTAAAAAATATTTATCAAAAACTAAATGAGGGAAGGTATTCACTAGAGCATTATATGATTTAACTTAGTTTATAGATTTTTTAATATTTAAGAGTATCTTTAATGCAGAATCTATAAGAAATTGATTATCTTTTCTTAGCATTGATATCATATAGTATTGTTTTGCTAGGTTTTTCTTTTTTAAAAAACAGTCACAGAATCTGTGTATTTTCTTTGGTCTTTCACTTGAAAGTTTTTAATTTCTTTTGAATCTCTGTTAAAAGAGAGACTTTACCATGTATCCATTTCTCTTTTTCTTTGGGGTGGTGAGCAGATTTTCCCCTGTTGTTGTTAAATTCTCTGGTTAGCACTACCTGAACGTCCCCAGTCCCTGGCATTCCTGAAGGAAGTCACCTTATCTTTCCCATTGACTTCGCCAGGACTCTTATGTAGTTCCAATTATTGCTTCTGTATCTTAGTTCTCAGATGTAAGTCCATATACTGCTTGCCAATGATATTGTTACTGTTGCTGCTTATTATTTGCATTGACCAGTCTTTGCTGCAGCTTCTTGTGATATTTTACTATTTAGAAGATCATTTCTTTTAGAAAACTGTGAAATTTTGTTATTTTTCCTCTCTTTCAGATCTTTTGAAAAGCATTAACTAAAATGGTCTTCTCAAAGATAGTTTGGGCACCACTGTGACATCTTTCCCTAAGTTTTAGTCCTAAGTTTGTTCTCTGTTGTGTAGGACTTAACTCCTTTCACACCCCTGGGTAATTCCTTTCCCTTAAGAGTGTGTGGGCGGGGCTGAGGCTGTAGCTCAGTGGTAGAGCACTTGCCTCACAAGTGTGAACCTCAGTAGGTTCGATCCTCAGCACCACATAAAAATACATAAATAAAGCTATTGTGTCATCTACAACTAAAAAAAAATTTAAAAAGAGTGTGTAGTCCATGCAATTTGCTTCTGACTTTGCTATATCCTAATAATATACCAAAGATCATAGGATGTAAGTGGTTTTGTTTATTTGATTATGTTAACTAAGATTGTAGCATCTGTCTTTTTTCCTTGCTGATTTTAAAGAAGTAAGCTGCTGTATTGTGAGCTTCCCTGTGGAGAGGACTATGTGGCAAGGATCTGAGAGCAGCCTCTAAACAACAGCTAAACAAGAAATAGGATCACAGTCTGTCATGCTGGAGAGAGCAGAGTGCTGCCAACAACCACATGAACATAAAGGTGGATCCTTCCCCAGTCAAACTCAGTCCTGGATAACATTTCTTTTCTTTCTTTCTTTTTTTTTTAGATCTTTTTTAAACCTTTATTTTATTTATTTATGTATTTTATATGTGGTGCTAAGGATCGAACCCAGGGCCTCATGCATGCAAGGCAAGCACTCTACCACTGAGCCACAACCCCAGCCCCTGGATAACATTTCTATTTCAGTCTTGCAGAGGGCCCAGCTCAGCAGTACTCAAACATTTAACTCACAAAAACTGACGTAACAAAATGATTTGAAGCCATTAAGTTTATAGTAATATCATTATACGGCAATAGATAACTAATATATCTATCCTTGACTGATTTTTTTAAAATACATACTCTTTTCCCACCTATTTATGGATAGGAAAACTTTCAACATGGAACTTGGTCAAATCTTTTTGAGAAAATAAATATTATAGCTTCCTTCCTCATATGTAATTATTTACCTACAAAAAAATGCCTAATCAAGTATGACTTTTGCCTTAAAATCTTTATGATTATTCCTTCTGTCCCCAGTGATTATTTATATGTACATTGTTTTAGTCAGCTTTTTCCCTGCTGTGACTAAAAGACTGGACCAGAACAACTGTAGAGGAGGAAAAGTTTATTTAAGGACTCAGAGGTTCAGAGGTCTTAGTCCATAGATGGCTGGCTTCATTCCTCAGGGCTCAAGGGGAGAGTGTGGCAGAGGGAAACAGCTCACATTAGATCCAGAAGCTGAGAGAGACTCCACTTACAAAGATATACCCCACAGCCATACCCCAATTCCTACTTCCTCCAGCCACACCCCAATTCCCACCTCCTCCAGCCATACCCTACCATTCCAGTTACCACTCAGTTAATCCCTATCAGGGGATTAATTCACTGATTGAATTGATTCTCACAGTACAATCATTTCTCCTCTGAACCTTCTTGTGTTGTCTCACATATGAGCTTTTGGGGGACACCTCACATACAAAGCATAATATCTTCAGAAGTAATGCCTTTTATAATTGATTTCACTGGTTCCTTTCTATCTAAGGAAATAGGGCTGAGGCTACTCTGTTCTTCATAGAACCTCTTTTGTGAATAGGATATCTCTTATATAGTGTAATCAAGTACAGTGTCTTTTTTTTGATTGATTGATTGATTTTAATACTGGGGATTGAACCCAGAGTTGCTTAACCACTGAGTCACATCCCCAGCCCTGTTTTAGTTTTTCTTTTGAGACAAGGTCTTGCTAAGTTGCTTATGGCCTTGCTTAGTTCCTGAGGCTGTACTCAAACTTGCAGTCCTCTTGCCTCAGGCTCCTTAGTTCCTGGGATTACAGAAGTGTGCCACCATGCCCAGCGACAATGTCATTTTTAAAAATATCTATATTTTTCTGGAAATATGATGTCTGAGTGTTCATTTATGTATATTATAGCGGTATGTATGAATTGGAGTATACCTGATCCCAAAAGTGGCTAGATGTGTAGGTTAAGCTTTAGGTTGGTGCTTCCCAATAGAAATGTAATACAAGTTACATATTTAATTTTAAATTATATAGAAGCTGCTGGGTGTGATTTAAGTCCAAGTGCGCAGGCTCGTGACCTAGGAGCTCTAATGTCCCAGGAGCAGGAAAAAATGAATGTCTCAGCTTAGGAAGAGACAATGAAGCTGGGCATGATGGTGCACACCTTAATCCCAGCTACTCAGGGAGGTTAAGGCAAGAGGATTACAAGTTCAAAGCCAGCCTGGTCATCTTGGTGAGACCCTATCTCAACATAACATTTTTTAATAAAGGGAGATCTGGAAATGTAGCTCAGTAGTAGAGCACTTGCCTAGCATGTATAAGGCCTGTGTTCAGTCACCAGCACCACACACACACACACCAAAACAAAACAGAAAATTTGTTTACCTCTGCCTTTGTGCTTTCTTCAGGCCCTTAATAGACTAGATGATGTCTACCAACATTGGTGAGGGTATATCTTTACTCAGTCTACTGATTTAAAAGCTAATCTCTTCCATAAAGACCCTCACAGATACACCAGAAATAATGTCTTACAAACTTTCTGGACATCTCTTAGCACAGTCATGTTGATAAATAAAATTAACTGTTACAGGAGCCATGGTAGGTAGGTACTATGCTTTAATAGATATATAATGGATCCTTAGCATATGCCGGTTTTACATTTGTAGTACTACTTGTCCAAGAGTGACTCTAAAGGATCTTGATGTTTAGATCTTTTAAATATGCCATGGTGTGTATTTGAATTGACTTGACTAAAGGAGAAGCCTCTTATCCAGTGGGTGTGTGTGTGTGTGACCATCCTGTGTCTGCATTTCTCTATTTATCTCATAGGTGATATGTTCACTAAGGGCCTGAATGAATCACTTAATTTTTTCCATTTATATTTGTGTCATTTTATGGGAGATGTCACATGTTTAGTAGAATGTACAGACTAGAAGTCATGCCCATACTGAAACTGAATCCTTAACCAATGTCAGATTTTGATAAACATACTAGGGGCTTGTAAGGTTAGACTGGATTCTCCCTTCTGATCCCATTTAAGCAAAGACTATAGGGTCCCCATGAAGTTTTATGACCCACTTATTGAAAATTTTTATCATAGCATCCTATAATTTTTCTTTCTTTTCAAGATATTATGCTATTTTAATGATACTCATTAATATTATTTAATGAACCAAATAGAAATTTCTTATCCTTAATTTAATAAATAATTCCTTTCAGAAATTTTTCATGTTAAAATTCTGTGAAGGAGAAATGAAAGACCTTTACCTGAAGATATTTAGCTACCTTTCTTTAGATACAACTGAGTTTCAGCCATAGAGGACTAGAATGTTTCTCAGGAATTATGCAGACTAATAGCTCCACTTCTTTTTCCTTCTTTGGAAGAGGTTGTGCTTTATGAGTTGTGGTATGTAGGTGTCTGTTTTACTATGATTTACTTACATTTTAAATATTTGATAATTTTTACAAATTAGTCTTATGGAAAGGCTCTACAAGTTGTTCTCTGATCTGTTTCCACTAATAATTCTCTTTATCCATGGAAAGAGAACTACTGACCTATTGGCACAGATAACTCTTTGTTTTTAGATCCCTGGCCTCTTGTTCACCAAATGCCATGATCTTACATTTGTTCCTTCATTTCTATTCCAACAGTCATTAGTTAATATTTTGGACCCTCATCACATCTCCCTTGAATCCATATCAGTCTTTGAACTAGCCTACCCAATTTCTTTTCTTGTTAATATATCTTCCAGGTTATATTATTCTGTAAGAATAATGCTTATAATTTATTTACCCTCTACTATGTACTGTGTAACTGCTGAGTACTTTCATTTGTCAAATCTAGTTTGACTTGATGAAATTGAGAAGCAGGGAAGTAACTTGCCCCAATGGAAACTGTGAGTGATTACAAGAAAAGATCCAAATGAGGGTCTGCTTAACTTCAAAGTCTGTGTCATCAGAGAGCCTAAAACATATTATGTTCCTAAAATGTGAATAGAAGTTGTTATTTCCTTTTCACAAACTTCAGTGGCACCCCAGTGCATGCCTCAGGGTACTCTTCAAGGCAATATGACTTATACATTTCTTTCTGGCATTTTCTCCCACTAAATATTTCCTTCACATTTTATTCTTATTTCACTGGACTGTGTGTGTGTGTGTGTGTGTGTGTGTGTGTGTGTGTGTTGCTAGGGATCAAACCCAAGGCTTCACTCATGCTAGGCAATCACTCTACTGCTGAGCTACATTCCTAGCCCTCACTGGAATGTATTATTATCTCTAGACTTGTTTCAATGGGCTAAATGTTGTGTCTCCTCAAAATTCATATGTTGACATCCTAACCCTTTAGGTGACTGTGTCAGGAGATTGGGCCTTTGGAAAGTGATTAGGTCATGATGGCAAAGCCCTTATCATTGGGATTAGTGATATTAATAAAGTGATCTTAATAAAGTGACTCCAGAGGACTAGCTAACCTCTTCTACCATGTAAGAATGCATGAGTGAATGAATACATGACAATAGAAAATTTGAAAATACGGGTGAAAATAAATAATTCATAATCTTACTAGAGATTTTGGAAAATATCTTTCTGATTAACTGATACTGAGCATATGGCTTGAAAAATCACTGATAGGTATCATTTGATATAGGGTGGACCACAGAAGGTCCACATTTACCAGATCCCTGTCTTCTTACCACCTTGCAGAGGAGTGCACTTGTGGTTAGGGTTTATACAGATATTTTTATGTATAGGAATAAAATTCAAAAGTTACAAAAGGGTACATAGTGAAAAGTAAACGTCCCTCTCGTCTCATCTTTGGGCCACCTAGTTCCCCTCACTAGAGGCAACCATTGTTACTGATAGATTTTACCAATTTTATAAGATGATTGTTATGGCCTGAATGTGTCTCCTAAATTCTACATTTAAAAAAAAATTTTTTTAGTTGTAGATGGACACAAATATCTTTATATTATTTATTTATTTTATGTGGTGCTGAGGATCAAACCCAGGGCCTCCCGCACACAAGGCAACTGCTTTACCACTGAGCTACAATCCCAGCCCAAATTCTACATTTTTATTAGTAAACTTTCTCTAGAGGAACAGAATCAACAGGAAGTATAATTATGAAAAGGGGATTTATTAGATTGGCTTATACAACCAGAAGTTGGATAGTCCACAATGGTCATCTGCAGGCTGGAAATTTGGAAGAACCAGTACCTACATAGTCCAAGAGGCTGAAGCCCCAGAACAAGAGGGATCAATGGTACTACCCTAGTCTGAGACTGAAAGCTTCTGGAGAATCAGTGGCAGAATCCACTTTGGAAGAGTGAAGAAGTGAGAGTTCGATATCCTCAGACCATTGCAGTAGCAATCAAGAACACTTTCAAGAAGAACAGAGTTTGCATCTGCTGCTACTTCCTTGTTCTTTCCACTTTTTTTCCATCCAAGCCATCATCCTATTGGACAGTGTTGCCTAAGCTTAGGGAGGGTCTCCATTTCAGTTGGCTATCCCATGTGCCAATCATTCCTAGACACACCCTCATTGAGGAACCCATAATCCTCAGTATCTCTTAATCCAATCAAGTTGGTAATTCAAATGACCATTACAATGTTGAAATTTTCAAAATGTGATAATATTCAGAAGTGAAATCTTCAAAGGTCCTTAAGAGAGAAAGGTTTGTTCTGCTCTTTCACTGTGTGAGAACAGTATTAGTCCCTTTTTGTCTTCTCTTCTTTCTCTCATATGATACCAGAAGCTGTTGTCTGCCAAAATCAAAACTTCACCAGTCCTACCAGTGCTTTGATCTTAGACTTCTCAGCATCCAGAACTGTGAGAAAATAATAGTTTGCTCTTTATAAATTATCCAAGGTCAAGCATTTTGTTAAAGTAACACAAATCGACTAAGATGATAATTACTCCAAATATTTTTATATTATTATTAAGTCTTAGGAAAAAGTTGCTACTAAAAATCTAATACCTAAATTGGGCATGATGATGCGTGTCTATAATCCCAGTTAATCAGGAGGCTGAGGCAGGAGGATCACAAGTTTAAGACTAGCCTCAGCAAAAACGTTTAAAAGGAGCCGGGTGCCGTGGCAAGCCTGTAATGCCAGCACTTAGGAGGCTGAGACAGGAGAATTGCGAGTTCAAAGCCAGCCTCAGCAATGGTGAGGCGCTAAGCAATTCAGTGAGACCCTGTCTCTACATAAAACACAAAATAGGGCTGGGGATGTGGCTCAGTGGTCGAGTGCCCCTGAGTTCAATCTCCAGTACCAAAAAAAAAAAAAAAAAGTTTAAAAGGATTGGAGATGTAGCTCAGTGGTAAAGTGCCCCTGGGTTCAATTCCTACTATCATCATTCAATCAATCAGTCAACCAAATAACCAATCTAATATCTAAAGAATAAACTTTATTTAACTCGAATTACCAATAAATTCACTTTTTGAACGAGTGATTATTTTTAAACACAAGCAAATTATAGTCTTGAGATTGCAGCAAACAAGATATGTTCGTTCAATATGGTGTTTTTGGTGTCTTCAGTGGCTTATAGTAGGCTTCTAGGGAAAAGTACATATACAATACACAAATATTATGTACACACACACACACACACACACACACACACACACATATATATATGATTTGACATCTTCAAAACTGCCCCAAATTCTATCTTTATTTTACAAATCAGCTATCTCTCATGAGTAGCTAATTCAAACCTGAATTCCTCACATCTTTTACCCTTCCTCATTTTTAGCTGATGACCTTGCCTACTCTTTATGGGGGAAAAGAAATCATAATCAGGATTTTCTAGCTGGAAGTAGTATTGCACACTTGTAATCCTAGCAACTCGGGAGGCTGATGCAGGAGGGTCGGAAGTTTGAGACCATTCTCAACAACTTAGCGAGGCCCTAAGCAACTTAGCAAGACCTTGTCTCAAAATTAAAAAAAATAAAAATAAAAATGGCTAGGGATGTAGCTCAGCGTTTAATCGCCCCTAGGTTATGTCTTCAGTATCCCCCTGCAAAAAAGGCAATAATATTTTCTCATAATGCCAAGCTTATTCCAAGGAGATGCATATGTGCAATTTTTAATTAGAGGTTTATAATTACATATAGTAGTTGAGTTCATCCTGACCAAAAAAAAAAAAAAAAAAAAAAAAAACACATGCATGGAATTGGATTTCATTTCATGATCCCCACTCTTTTCCCTCTGACCCTCCCTTCCATTCCTCATTCTCCTTCTACTCTACTAAACTTACTTTCACTGGTCTATTTATATTTGATTGGTTCTTTTTACTTGTACATAAAGGTGAAATTCCCAGTGGCATATTTATATATGCACATAACATGATTTTTTACGATTTTATTATTCATGGCCTCCTTTTTCCTGTCCCTCCCTCTCAGTCTTCTTTTACATTACTGATCTTTATTTTTATGATATCCTATCCTTTCCTCCCCCTTTTCTTTATTTTACTGTAGCTTCTGCCTATGAGAGAAAACATTCAATCTTTCATTTTCTGAGTTTGGCTAATTTCACTTAGCATAATATTCTCCATTTCCATCTATTTGCTGGCAAATATCATAATTTCATTCTTCTTTATGATGAAGTAGAACTTCTTTGTGTTTATATATCACTATTTCTTAGTCCATTCACCTCTTGACAGGAACCTGAGTTGATTCCATAATTTGGCTATTGTGAATTGTGCTGCTAAAAACATTGAAGTGTTGGTGTTGCTATAGTATGCTGATTTTAGATCTTTGGAAAAACACCAGGGAGTAGAATAGCTAGATCATATGGTGGTTCCATCCCTAGCCCATACAGCTTTCCATAGTGATTATACTAATCTTTAGTTCCACTAAAAATGTGTAAGTGTATCTCTTTCCCCACAGCCTTGCCAGCATTTATTATTGTTTGTATTCTTAATCATTACCATTCTGATTGGAGTAAGATAAAATCTTAGTATAGTTTTGATTTGCATTTCCCTGATTATTAGAGATGTTGAATACTTTTTCATACATTTGTTGGTCATTTGTGTTTCTTTTTTTTTTTGGGAGGGGGGACCAGGAATTGAACTCAAGGCCATTCAACCACTGAGCCACATCCCCAGCCCTATTTTGCATTTTATTTAGATACAGGGTCTCACTGAGTTGCTTAATGTCTCACCATTGCTGAGGCTGGCTTTGAACTTGTGATCTTCCTGCCTCAGCCTCCTGAGCCGCTGGGATTACAGGTGTGCACCACCATGCCCAGCCATTTGTGTTTCTTCTTTTGGGAAGTTTCTGTTTAGTGCTTTTGCCCATTTATTGATTGGGTTATTTGAGGGTTTTGAAGTGTTAAGTTTTTTGAGTTCTTTATATATTGTAGATATTAATCCCCTATTGGAGGAGTAGCTGGCCAACATTTTCTCCCATGTAGGTTCTCTCTTCACACTCTTAATATTTCCCTTTGCTATGCAGAAGCTTTTTAGTTGTATGGCATCCTGCTTATTGATTCTTGGTTTTATTTTTTGCACTTTAGGGCTCTTGTTAAGAAAATTTGTGCAAGCACTTACATGATAAGAGTGTTAAACCTATATTTTCTAACAGTTGCAAGATTTCGGGTCTAATTCCTAAGTTTTGATTCATTTTGATTTGAGTTTTGTGCAGGGTGAGAGATAGGGGTCTAGTTTCATTTTTCTACATGCTGCTCTCCAGCACAATTTGTTAAAAAGTCTATCTTTTCTCCAAGATATAGTTTTGGCACCTTTGACAAGTATCAGATCACAGTAGGTATTTGGATTTCTCTCTGTGTCTTCTGTTCCACTGGTTTTCATTCTATTTTGATGCCAATACCATGGTATTTTCTTACTACAGCTCTGTATAAATTTCAGATTAGGTATTGTGATGCCTCCTGCTATGGTTTTTCTTGCTTAGGAAAAATGTTTTTCCTTCTTTCCTTATTCTGGGTCTCTTATTCTTCCAAATGAATTTAAAAATTTTTTAATTCTGTGAAGAATGTCATTGGTATTTTGATGGGAATTGCTTTGAATGTGTACATTGATTTTGGTAGTATGACCATTTTGACAATATTAAATCTCTCCAAGAACATGGGATGTCTTTCCATCTTCTCTGGTCTTCTTGAATTTCTCTCTCCAGTGTTCTATGATTTTCATTGTAGATATCTGTTACTTCCTTGGCTAGATTAATTCCCAAGTGTTGTTTTTTTTTTGATGTTATTAAGAATGATGTTATCCTGAATTCTTTCTCAGCTGAATCACTGTTGAAGTATAGGAAAGCTATTGATTTATGGGTGTTGATCTTGTATCCTACTACTTTGCTGCACTCATTTACAGTTGTCTGGTGGAGTTTTTTGGGTCCTCTAGACATAGGATCATGTCATTGGCAAACAGAACATTTGACTTATTTTCCATTTGTATTCCTTTGATTTCCTTTTATTTTAAAAATATTTTTCTAGTTGTTGATGGGCCTTTATTTTATTTATTTATTTATATGCTGTGCTGAGAATCAAACTCAGGGCCTCACTCATGCTAGGCAAGTGGTCTCCCACTGCGCTACAACTCCAGCCGCTGATATCCTTTTCTTGCCTCATCACTCTGGCTAATGTTTCAAGTATTATATTGAATAGGAATGGTGAGAGTGGACATCTTTGTCTTGTTTCTGATTGGGAAATGCTTTTAGTTTTTCTCCATTCAATATGATGTTGGCTTTGGGTTTATCATACATGGACTTTATAATATTTAGGTAAGTTCCTATGATGTTTAGGTAGTTCCCTACTTACTCTAGCAATTTTAACAAGAGTGGCTATTGGTTTTCATCAAAGTCCTTTTCCACATCTGTTGAGATAATCATGGGATTCTTGTCCTTGATTCTAAGTAGTGTTTTAGTCATCTTTTCACTACTATGACTAAAAGACCAGACATAAACAATTTTAGAGGAGGAAAGTTTATTTGAGGGCTCATGATTTCAGAGTCCTCTGTCCACAGACATCCATCTCCATTTCCTGGGGCTTGAGGTGAGTCAGAACATCAGAGCAGAAGAGTGTGGCAGAGGGAAGCAGCTCATATGATGATAAGAAGCAGAGAGGGAGACTCCACTTGCCAGATACAAAATGTATACCCCAAAGGCATGACCCCAATGACCACCTCCTCCAGCCACATCCTACCTACCTTCAATTGCCACTCAATTAATCGCATCAGGGAATTAATTCATTGATTGGGTTAAGGCTATCATAATCCAATCATTTGTTCTCTGAACCTTGCATTGTCTCACAAATGAACTTTTGGGGGACAAATCTTATCCAAACTAACAAGTAGTGTATAACATTGATTTGTGTATGTTGAACCAAACTTGCGTAACTGGAATGAAACCCATTTGATCATGGTATAGTATCTTCTTGATGGGTTTTGAATGTTGTTTGCTAATATTAAGGATTAATATATATTAATATAATGTATTAATAAATTAATATAACATTATTATGTTCATCAGTGATATAAGTCTGTAGTTTTTGTTCCTTGATGCATCTTTGGCTTCATAGAATGTATTCGAGAGTGTTCTCTCCATTCAATTTTATGGAAGAATTTGAGAAACACTGGTATTAGTTCTTCCCTAAAGGTCTGGTAGAACACAGCTAAGAATCCATTCAGTCCTGGACTTTTCTTTCTTTCTTTCTTTCTTTCTTTCTTTCTTTCTTTCTTTCTTTCTTTCTTTCTTTCTTTCTTTCTTTCTTTCTCTCTTTCTTCCTTCCTTCCTTCCTTTCTTTCTTTCTAATATATATATATATATTATTTTTTGTCATTGTGGATGGACAGAATACCTTTATTTTATTTTTACGTGATGCTAAGAATCGAACCCAGTGCCTCACACATGCTAGGCAAGTGCTCTGCCACTGAGCTACAGTCCCAGCCCCCTGGGCTTTTCTTTTTTGGAAGGCTTTTTATTGCTATTTCAATTTCATTAATTGACATTGTTCTGTTTAGATTTTCTATATCTTCCTGATTCAATTTGAGCAAGTCATACATGTCTAGAAATTTGTCAATATCTTCCAGATTTTCCAGTTTATTGAAGTATAAGTTTTCAAAATAGGTTCTGATAATCCTCTGGATTTCAGCAGGGTCTGTGGTGATATCTCCTTTTTCACCTTTGATCATACTGATTTGAATTTTCTCACTCTTCATTTTGGTTACTTTGGCTAAGGGTGTGTCAATCTTTTCAAAGAACAAATTCTTTGTTGCATTGATCCTGTGTATTTTTTTCTTATTCATGATTTTATTGATTTTGGCTCTGATTTTAATTATTTCCTGTCTGTCTTCTACTAATTTTGAAATTAGTTTGTTCTTTTTTTCTAAGGCATTGAGAAAAAGCATAAGCCTGTTTTTGGAGGGGAACTCTATTTTTTAATATAGGAACTCATTGATATAAATTTTCCTCTTAGAACTGTTTTCATGACTCAAAGTGCATCAAAGACTTAGACATTAGAACAGAGACCCTGCACCTAATAGAAGAAAAAGTAGGCCCAGATCTTCACCATGTCAGCCTAGGATCTGACTTCCTTAACAGAACTCCTAAAGCACATGAAGTAAAATCAATAAATGGGGTGGATTCAAACTAAAAAGCTTCTTCTAGGCAAAGGAAACAAACAATGACATGAAGAGAGAACCTACAGAATGGGAGAAAATCTTTACCACATGCACCTCAGATGCAGCATTAATCTCCAGGATATATAAAGAACTCAAAACACATAAATAAATAAATAAATAACCCAGTCAATAAATGGGCTAAGAAACTAAAAAGACACTTCACAGAAGAAGAGATACAACTGATCAACAAATATTTTAAAAATGTTCAATATCTCTAGCAATTAGAGAATTTCAAATCAAAACTAAGATTTTATCTCACTCCAGTCAGAATGGCAATTATCAAGAATACAAGTAACAATAAATGTTGGCACGGATGTTGAGGGGGAAAGAACATTTATACATTGCTGGTGCGACTGCAAATTAGTGCAACCACTCTGGAAAGCAGTATGGAGATTCCTCGGAAAACTTCGAATGGAGCCATTATTCAACCCAGCTATCTCACTCCTTACTTTATACCCAAAGGACTTAAAATCATCATGCTAAATTGACACAGCCACATCAACGTTTATAGCAGCTCAACACACAATTGCTAAATTATGGAACTAAACTAGGTACCCTTCAACAGATGAATGGATAAAGAAAATGTGGAATATGTACACAGTGGAATATTACTCAGCCTTAAAGAAGAATGAAATTATGGCATTTGCAGGTAAATGGATGGAGCTGGAGACAATCATGCTAAGTGAAATAAGCCAATCCCCCCCGACCAAAGGCCAAATATTTTCTCTGATATGTGGATGCTAATTCACAATAAGGCTGGAGAGGGGGCTAGAGAAGACTAGAATTGCTTTGAATTAGGTAGAGGGGAATGAAGGGAGGGGAGGAGTACTGGGGGTATGAAGAATAGAAGAATGAATCAGATATTATTACCCTATGTACACATATGACTACATGACCAGTGTGATTCTAAACCTTGTATAACCAGAAGAATGAGAAATTATACTCCATTTAGGCATGATGTGCCAAAGTGCATTCTCCTGTCATGTATAACTAATTAGAACAAATTTTTAAAAAGAACTGTTTTCATACTGTCCCAGAGATTTTGATATGTTGTATCTCTGTTCTCATTTGTTTCTGAGAATTTCTTGATTTCTATTCTCATTTCTTCTTTGATCCATTCTTCATTTAAGAGAGTACTGTTCAGCTGGATGTGGTGGTACACACTTGTAATCCTAGCTGCTTGGGAGGCGAAGGCAGGAAGATGGCAAGTTCAAAGCCAGCCTCAGCCAAAGCAATGCACTAAGCAACTCAGTTAGACCCTATCTCTAAATGAATAATAAAAACTAGGGCTGGGGATGCAGCTCAGTGGTTGAGTGCCCCTGAGTTAAATTCCCAGTACAAAACACAAAAACAAAAACAGAAAAGTACTGTTCAATCTCCATGTGTTCATGTGGTTTCTATTATTTTTCTTGCTGTTGATTTATAGTTTCATTCAATTATCGTCTGATAGGATACACGGGATTGTATCAATTCTTTTGAATTTGTTAGTATTTGCTTTGTGGCCTAGAATATGATCTATTTTGGAAAAAGTTCCATGTGCTTCTGAGAAGGAGGTAAATTCAGCTGTTTTGGAGTGAAATATTCTGTAGATGTCTATTAGGTCCATTTGATTTCTAGTGTTATTTGGGTTGGGGATATTATTGATTTTACACTGTGGTGACCTGTCTATTGCTGATAAGGGTGTGTTGAACTTACCCAGTGTTATTGTGTTGGGGTTTATCTGAGATTTAATGTCCTGGAGTATTTTTTTTTTTATGTTATTAGGTACACTTTTGTCAGTAGCTATGCAGCATCTAAGCTTGATCCCTTGGCCCTCCCGAACATGCTGTAAGATAAGTAATATCCTATACTAAACTCCTTTCTGCTTAGACAAGTGAGAGTATTCTCTGTTGTCTAAAACTAACTCTAATTTATTTTTCAATAACAAGGGGAATAGAAGTCCCCAATCTTGAGGTAGGGGTAGGGTGGAGTGAAATGGATGTATGAGACTCAGACACAACCAGCTTACCTCCTTTCCAGTCCTCAGCCACTGAAATTTGGCAAATACATCCTCTGGCTCTATCCTTATGAAGGTCTCCAAGACTTCCCTGATGTAACCTGTTGGCAACATTTGATCCTGTTGCCCACTTAGCACTTAGCTGAAAGATCTCCCCTCTTTTAGCTTCTCTCTGTGTTCCAACTCAGTATTCCCCAAGTGACCCTCTTTCTCTGCTGCTAATCCTTTAATGAGTGTTCATCACTGTCTCATACTGAATCTGCTTCTCCTCTATGATTCAGGGATGATTTTAGATTTTCCCTACTTTCACAGTTTTAATTAATCCCTATCCTGCTAGCTCCCACATTAATTTCTTTGGGATAGTCACCTCTCCTAATCATCGACTACAATCTGAGTATTTCTACCTCAGTGTCCCATAGTTTAAGTACAGCATCAATGAAAAAAAACTCAGTAGCTTCCTCCTCTCACCTCCTCAAAATCCCTCAAACTGGAAGCTATTCTTTCATTTTATTTCCTATCACAGTGAATGGCACCACAATTCACAAGTGCTGCTCAAGCCAATAAAGATACCACCTGTCATTTGCCTCTCTGCTTTGCTTAACCAATCAGTCTTCAAGTCCTTCCATTTTAGCTTCTGAAATATTGCTCTTTTTAAAAAATCTCTACTGCCTTAATTTTATTATTATCATTATCATTATTTACAGTACTGGGGATTGAACCCAGGGGAAACTTACCATTGAGCTACATCCCCAGTCCTTTTTATTTTTGTATTTTGAGACAGGGTCTTACTAAATTGTTGAGACTGACCTTGAACTTGTGCTCCTCCTGCCTCAGCCTTTCAAGTCACTTAGATTATGGCATGTACCATCATGCCATATTTACTGCCTTATTTTTATTATTTTTTTTCTTTTTTGGATACTGGGTATTAAACCCAAGGGAACTTTACAACTGAGCTACGTCTCCAGCCCCTTTAAAAATTTTTTTTATTTTGAGACAATGTCTTGTTAAGTTGTTAAGGCTGGCCTTAAACTTGTGATTCTCCTGCCTCAGCCTCCCAAATTCCTGGGATTACAGGTGTGTGCCTCCACTACTGCCTTAGTTCTAGATATGATTATTTCCAGTCTACTTAACTGCATTAGCCTCCCAGCTAGTCTCTCTTCCCTCAATCTTGTCTCCCTTTAGTTCATTCTTCATATTGAAGACAAACTAATATATTTGGAACGCATATGGAGTCAAGACTTTTGTCTATGGAATAACATCACAGGGCTTACTGGGTCTTCCATGAGTTGGCTTCTGTAGTATCACTTATTGCACTTCTTTCTCTCTCTAGCATGCTTTATGTCCAGCCTTACTGAACTTCTCTCAGGTCATAGAATATGCCATGTTCTCTTTGGCTCATGGGATGGTGTGCTGTTCCTGCTCCAAAGGAACTGATTTTAAGTCAGATATTACTTTCTTCAGCAAGTATTTTACTTCCAGATTTCTGCTCCTGCTTTGTTCTTCAACAGTAGGGAAATACCCTCTACTCCCCATATAATACATTTGTGATTTGCAATTGTACGTATTGATTTACTTTTCTGTCTTGCCCAAATGGAACTAGCTCTATGGAGCTATGTCTATTTTGTTCCTTATTGATGGTACCATCATCTAACAGAGTACCTGACACTTAAAAGTTTGTGAAATGAGCAAACAGTTGACACAACTAGTAGGGTACATATGATAGGGAGTAATAAGAAAATAGTTGTTAGCCAGGAGTAGTTTTGCATGCCTGTAATCCCAGCCACTTGGGAGGCTGAGGAAGGAGGATTGTGAGTTCAAAGACAGCCTCAGCAAAAACAAGGTGCTAAGCAACTCAGTGATACCCTGTCTCTAAATAAAATACAAAATAAGGCTGGGGATGTAGCTTAGTGATTTAGTGCCCCTGAGTTCAATCCATAGTACCCAGAAAGAAAGAAAAAAAAAAAAAAGAAAATAGTTGTTCATTAATTACTGCCTAGTAATCATAATTGTAAAGATTTAGGGTTAACTAAAATGGACACTTGAATAAATTCCAAGCGCTGTCATGCCTCTTACCTTGTGTCAATAGTATCAGCCCTGTGTTTATTTCTACATTACAAACTTATATTGAGGTATAATTTACAATACATTGTATAAATCTTAAGTTTAAGATTGAGTGATTTTTACTACACCTGGGTAGCCACTACTCAGATCAATATATAGAATATTTTTAGCACCTCAGAAGGCTCTCTTGCTCCCTTTTCCAATCATTATCCTCCCCCAAATAATCCTTATTTTGATTTCTCTCCCTCCTACCTCTTTGGGTACCAGGGATTGAGCCAAGAGCACTTAACTACTCAGCCACTTCCCCAGAAATTTTCTTTAAAATATTTTTTTTAGTTGTAGATGGACACAATATCTTTATTTTATTTCTTTTTTTTATGTGGTGCTGAGGATCGAACCTAGTGCCTCACGCGTGCAAGGCAAGCGCTCTACCACTGAGCCACAATCCCAGCCCACCCCAGCAATTTTTTTTTAATTTTTTTTTTTTAGTTGTAGATGGACACAATGTCTTTATTTTATTGCTTTGTATGTGGTGCTGAGGATCGAACCCAGGGCCTCATGCATTTGAGGCAAGCGCTCTACCGCTGAGCTACAATCCCAGCCCCACCCCAGCAATTTTTAATACTGTATTTAGAGATGGTCTCACTAAGTTGTTGAGGCTGGCTTTGAACTCACAATCATCCTGCCTCAGCCTCCCATGCCACTGGGATTATAGGCGTGTGTCACCATGCCTACACTATTTTGACTTCTGACACTATGAATGTATTTACCTGATTTCAAACTCCACATAATGGAACTATAATGTATGTGCTTTTTTGTCCATGGCTTACTTTACTAAACATCATGTTGGTAAGACTGGTTCTTTTTCATTGCTATATGTATCCCTTTTTCATTGCTGTATATATATATTCATTCTACTCTTAAATGGCATTTAGATTGTTTCATGTTTGGGCTAGTATGAATGAAACTATTATGAATATCCTTATATATGTCTTTTGGTAGACATAAGAACTAATGTCTGTTGGGTTTATGGCCAGGAGAGGATTTGGTTGATCATAAGATATGTACGCAATAGCTTAAGGATATATTACCAAACATTTACCAAAGTCATTATCCCAATTTATATTCCCCTCAGTAAATGTATAAAAGTTCCAACTGTTCTGCATCCTTGATGTTATTTCATGTTGTCTTTTGCCAACTTATCAAAATGTACACAATCATCTGAAATGAAAATGAAATTACAAATTGCTGATACAATAAAAGCATCCAACATTAGTCTCCTGAGGTTGGTGAGTTTTCAAGGATAAAACAACAAGAATGAATAACATTTACTGGATATGTGCTGCTTGCCAGGCATATTCTAGGCACTTCAGATAGGCTATCTTATTTAATCATCACTACAGCTATGTGAAGTAAGTACTTTTGTCCTCATTTTATGGATGAAGAATTTGAGGCAAAAAGAGACATAACTAACTCAAAGACTTGAAGAGCTGGAAGTGCTTATATAGATCAGTTTATCCAATCTCTCTTTGACCTAACAAAAAAAGAGCTACCAGCCGGGCATGGTGGCACAAGCCTGTAATCCCAACACTTAGGGAGGCTGAGATGGGAGAATCGTGAGTTCAAAGCCAGCCTCAGCAATGGCAAGGTGCTAAGCAACTCAGTGAGACCTTGTCTCTGCATAAAACACAAAATAGGGCTGGAGATGTGGCTCAGTGGTTGAGTGCCCCTGAGTTCAATCTCCAGTACCAAAAAAAGAAAAAAGGAAAAAAAAAGAAAAAGTCAGTGAATGGTTGTCTTTTAAGGTCTATGTATTAAGATGGGTTAGCCTACCCTAATTAATTATTGTTATATTCTCTAAATTTTAATTACTTTTTTTCCCAGAGTCTAGTCTTGATTTTACTGTATTTATTTTATCATTTGTTTGTTAATTTATTAACTTTTTAGTCTGTAAATTTTAAAATACACAAAAATAGAGGAAATTATATAATGAAGCTTCATGTACTCATAATCCAGCCTCACTGTTATAAGGCCATTCCTATGTCCTATGTATTTACGCCATTTCCTACATATATGTGGACCTTTCTATTTACTGATAGCCATTTCTCTTTCTATCCCCTTCAGGATTACTTTAAAGCAAATGTCAGAATTTTTAACATCATATGATTTTGTTGAAAAAGCTTTAAATGTCATAATATACCTCCTCTTCCTTCCCTGGAATTCAGTGCTCTTTGTAAGGCCATGAAAAAGGTCAAGTCCCCTTTGCTTGACAACATGGGATGAAGATAGGGAAAGCTATAAAGTTATGCTCAACTGCTGGTATGGGAGGCACAACCCATTCCCACAATGTTTCAGAATCTGCCTTCATTCTATTCAAGCTGGAAGCTTTGAGCCTATAAAGGAACCAGGAGTATGCAGTGACCAGCATGGAAAGCTGTGTGGCGCAGTGGGTAGGATTAAGAACCAAACCAGATAACCCAAATTGTTGTATGCTCCTCAACCATTTACCTAATTACTCAGGTCTTCACATTTTCTCATTTATAAAATGGAAATAAAACCTATTGTATCTACCTCATTGGGTGATATGATAATGGAACCAGTTAAGGTTTTTAAAAAACTTAAACTTTATATAATTATCAGTTTTTAACATGAAAGTAAATGTAAGCTAAGTTTTTAATTCTTAGTTAATATTTGCCTCTAGAGCAATGTTTCAAGTCACTTAAGCTACAGGGATCTATTAAAATCAGTGCTAACAGTGGAAGTAATTGTTTGTTCCAGGTAGTTTTTGAATATGAATCAGCATTACCATCCATGGAAGGGAAAATGACACTGCATGTATATATTTCTAAATATCTTTCACCTGAGAAAACTGGACAGTGCTATGGTGAGCTCCTGGGAGGGGAAAGGTCAAGTAAAAACTTACCTGAATTTTCCCGAGTAGCATAACTTTTCCCTGCTCACCAATAGCCAGATTTGACTCAGATAATCGTATATAATCTAGGATATGGAGAGGAAGTAAACACCACATTTTTATACTTTAATGACTTTCCTCAAATATCAAATGTCTCTTTCTGGACTACTGAGCTCAGTGCCAAGTGCATCATGATATTGGGGAAGGTTGGAAATGACAGGGAAAGAGGCTGAGTGAGTTGTTTTCTCCTTGCACTGGGGGTTCCCCAGCTTGCTCTGCCTGTTGAGCAGCTCTGCACTCTCATGCTGGCTTCCTTATTCTTCACCCTAATCTTTGACCTTGCTCTTTTACAAAACTCTTTGTTTTCTTTGTTTGTTTACAATATTTCAGTAACATCATCATAGAATTATTTTTGAAGAGGAAATATACAATAATTAATGTAAAAAATAAACAATGTTTTCTCTTCTCTCCTGAATCTGTGTGAAATGTTTCTCCTTTCTAGTTTCTGGGATTTAAAAAAATTACATTATAGGCACCTGTCAAATTAGAGCCTTTTTGTTTTCTAAAACTTATTATTTTAGAATAGTTTTAGATTTACCAGAAAGTTGCAAAGATAGTACTAAGAGTTTCTATATGCCCTCAACCAGTTTCTGGTATTGTTAACATCAATATTATCAAGGTGTATTTGTTACAACTGGAAAATAAATATTGGTATATTCTATTAACTAGCTTTAGACTTTATTGGAATTTGCTGGGTTTTCTACTAATGGCCTTTTACTGTTTTCGATCCCAACCAGAAGACCACATTACATTTAGAGGTCATGTCTTTTTAGCATGCTCTGATCTTAAACAATTTTTCAGGCTTTCCTGTCCAAATTAAAAACTGTTTTTATTTTCATTTTGAAGTTCAAGTTCATAGGAGAAATTAATCATATTCAGTTCATGGCATGTTATCATCCTTGGTCCATGTAATATCCCTCTCACATTTTGTTAATTTCTTTCTATTGCCATACTCTACTCCCATTAAAGACCTTAAAGACCATAATTCTAATGCACTTAATGAGCACCATTTCTTTATATATGTACTTGTAAAATGTATGTTATTGTTTTCTGTGCATGAATTTCTCTCAGTTATAAAAACAGCATTTTATCCAGGCACAGTGGCAGGTGCCTATAGTCCCAGAATCTTGAGACGCGGAGGCAGGAGGATCCCTTAAGCCCAGGAGTTTGCAGCAAGCCTGGGGCAACATAGAACTTTTTTTTTTTTTTTTTTAATACCAGGGATTGAACCCAGGGGTGCTTAATTCCTGAGCTACATTCCAGTCCTTTTTATTTTTCTATTTTGAGACAGGAGTCTCGCTGAGTTGCTGAGGTTGGCCTTGAATTTGTGATCCTCCTGCTTATCCTCCTGCTTCCTCCTGAGTCACTGGAATTGCAGATGCGTGCCACTGCATCCAGCAAGAGAATTCTCTTAAAACACACACACACACAAAGGAAAATAAGAAAAAACAACATTTTATTATATAACTCTTCCTGGGTTTTACTTTGTAAAAAAATTTATTATATTTTAGAGCACTTTAGGTTTATAGAAAAATTGAGTGAAAAGTACAGAAATATCCTATATAATACTCACACATCCCATCCCACATTATTAACATCTTATATGAGTCTCGTACATTTGTTATAATGGATGAAACTACACTGACATATTATTATTAATTAACGTCCATAGTTTATGGGTTCACTCTTTCTATTTTACAATCTATGGGTTTTAACTGATATGCAATGTCTTATATTTATCATCATAGTATCATACAGAATAGACTCACTGCCCTAAAAATCCCCTATGCTCCACTTACTCATCTCTCTCCCCACCATCCTTAATCTTTGGCAGCCATATTTTTACTGTCATCATTGTTTTGCCTTTTCTAGAATGTCATATAGTTGGAATTATGGTAAATAACTCTTTTAGATAGGCTTTTTCCACTTTGGAACATTCATTTTAGGTTCTTCCATATCTTTTTATGACCTGATACCTTAATTCTTTTTATCACTGAATACATATTGTTAACTGAATATATTGCAATTTGTTTCTTTTTATCACAGTATCACATCATTGTGTGAAATGTACCACAGTTTATCCATTTGATTATTGAAGACATTTTGGTTTCTTCCAAGTTTTAGCAATTATGAATAAAACTACTATAAACATTCATGTGCATTATTTTGTATAATCATAAGTTTTCAACTCATTTGGCCAAATACTAATGGTGCAATTACTACCAGCAGCAATGAATGAGAGTTGTTGCTCCGCATCCTCACTAGCGTTTGATATTATTGGTGTTTTGAATTTTTAGCAATTCTAATAGGCATGTACTGGTATTTCATTATTGTTTTAATTTTAACTTCCTTAATAATATGGGATGCTGAGCATGTTTTCATATGCTTATTTGCTGTGTTAGTCAGCTTTTCATAACTATGACCAAAATGTCTGATAAGAACAACTTTGAGGAGAAGTTAATTAGGGCTCATGGTTTCAGAGGTTCAGTCCATGCACTCCATTGCTCTGGACCCAAGGTGAGGCAGAATGTCATGGTAGAATGTCCTGGTGGAGGAAATTGGTACAGCTCATGCTGGCAGGGAAGCAGAGAGAAAGGGAGGAGCCAAGGGGACAAGATACAATCCCAAGGGCACATCCCTAGAGAGCTACTTCCTCCAGCCATGCCCCCCACCTTCCTACAGTTACCACCCATACAGTAGTCCCTTCAAATTATTAATCCATCAAATAAGTTAATCCACTGATTATATCACAGCTCTCACAATCTAATCATTTTCACTTTGAATGTTCCTGCATTGTCCTGCACGCGAGCTTCTAGAGGGACACTCATATCCAAATGATAACATTTGCCATCTGTGTACCTACTCTGTGGAGATGTCAGTTCATATATTTTGTCTATTGTTCAGTTGGATTTCTTGTTTTCTTATTGTTGAGTTTGAACATTTGTGTATTTTGGATACAAGTCTTTTGTCACATATGTATTTTGAAGATTTTTCCTCCTGCTCTGTGGCTTGTTTCTTCTTCTTTTTTTTTTTTAACTGTGTCTTTCACAGAGACAGGGCCTCATTTGGTGAGGCTAATTTGCTCAAATTTGGCAATCCTCCTGCCTCAGCACCCTGAGTTACTGGGATATCGGTTATACACCAGTACATGTGACCGAGATTTTTATATTTTAATGAAGCCTTACCTATCAATATTTTCTCTTGTAGAGTGTACTTTGGGTGTTATATTTAAAAGTAATTGCACCCAGGTACGTGGTACACACCTATAATCCCAACGGCTCAGGAGGCTGAGGCAGGAGGATCACAAGTTTAAAGCCAGCCTCAGCATCTAAGTCCCTAAGCAACTCAGCAAGACCCTGTCTCTAAATAAAATATGAAAAAGGGCTGGGGATGTGGCTCAGTGGTTAAGCACCCCTGGGTTCAATCCCCAATACTCCACCCCACAAAAAATTCTTTAGATCCATGACCACAATTGGAGTTACTGGATGATATAGTATACTTAATTGACCTAAGAAGCGATAGGCTGTTCTTCATCATGGCTTCACTATTCTACATTCCTAACTACAGCTTCACCTTGCTGCCACATTAGAAAAGATTATCTAATTTCCTAGTTTTTCCCAGAGTAATATCTGTAAAATATCCCATTGTTATTTAAATTTCTATTTCTCTAATAATCATTGATGTATTATATTTTAAATTCTAACATATGGCAAGGTTACACACTAAAATTTATCAAACAATCAGATAATTCCTGGTTAATTTGTATTTACTTGTTAGAAGTACAAAAGTAACTATTATTAAAATAACCTTCAGATGATATAACACAAAATTAAAATGGTTTGAATTGTCTCTTCTTAACTAAGAAGTACAATGATGAAGGAGAAATATCCCAGATTTACTTTATGAATAAACATAAAGAGAAGAATTCTCAATTAATGTCCTACTTTGAGAAACTTTGGAGCTCAACTCCGCCTGGTAATTAAAGGAGCCCCATTGACGTGGACTTTCAAAATAATATTTGAGAGATAATCTTTTAAAACAAATAATTTTTTAGGTTCATATAAAGGTTAGTTGGTTACCTTTTGAACATCACCTGTCTTAGAAATGAAGAATAACATAGTGCTGCATGGTAAGAGAGCCTCTTGACTACCAATAAATAGCAGTGTGCTTTTTAATCGTAAAACTCCAAACTCTATTATACAAAGAGGGGATGGATCACTTATATTTTTCTTTTCCTTATGACTTGAAAACTCTTGACTTATCTTTAAAGTGAAAATGAACAGAGTTCATTACAAATATCATAGGTAGTTTGCAAATTCTTTGATTTTATACTTGTAAGAACTAATTTCAAAGTAAGTTTTCAATTCAGTTCTTTGAATTACATTGAAAAGAGAAATCAGAAAGAAACCATCAACATTTAGAGAGATGTTTGAAATTCTTCTAATGATGACTTTCATGTGAGAATGTCATAGACCCAAAGATATCCACAGTAAAAAGGAATTGCTATTTCTGTTGGGGAAGCTGTGGGAAAACAGGTACCATCTACATTTCTGGAAACATGGTTACTACCCCTCTAAAAGACATCTTGGCAATATTTGTTGAATGATCACATGTACCTGCTCTATATCCATGGAAGTTCAGTTTGGACTCAATCTGGACATTATTTCTTCCCCAATAGAACTGGATATAAATCTCACTGAAAGTCTTGGTATGGGAGAACACAGAGAGAGAAATATACAAAGAGCCGTAAGTGTACAAACTGGTGCTGATCTGCAAGAGTAAGAAGCTAGTCAGGTTCAGCCCAGTGTATTCAAGCAAGGCTAAACCTGTGGGCCAGAGTGAGATCTTATTAAAAATGTGAACTTGAGCAATTATAGATACTGATAATGAGAATTCCTTTAAATTACTTGTAAGGAAACAGTTATTCCAGGGCAAACTGGTGTGTGATAAAAACAGTGTGTTACTTGAAGGAGGATCAGTATAGTCTGAATAAATGGAGGTAAAATCTAGTTGGAAACAAATATTTCCTGAGAATTGCCTAAGATTTCCACGATTTCTTTAGTCAAGAGATGTTGGAATATGACACCAGAATATTTCTGCTCCATATTTGTACTGAGTATAATTAGCAAACTGCTTGGATTGTTTTAGTTCTGTGATTGGTTCGGTTTCAGTTGGTCATTGGATTGTTTTTAGAAAGCTCCAAACTAAAGAACTCCTCCAGAATTGTTATAGATAGTGATCAGGGCTGTAAGAAACCACATTGACAATTGCAGTCAGTTGCTTGAATGAAGTGATCAGGTAGACTGTGCCTCCGGTAGCATGGTGCTTCGTTTTTGTGTCTGGTGTGGTGCTTGGTAAAATAGTATTGGGCAAGAAGTGATGTTCATCATGGTAACTGGCCCCACAAGAAAAGAGTACTTTATTCTAGTACATTCTATTCAGAAAGCAAAAAAAAAATGTTTGTAATTTATTACAGAAATAATTCCATGTAATGAAGTTTCACTGTGTAGTTGAGTCATTTAGAGTGTTATTTAAAACACAGATTGCTGGGTCCCATCCTAGACTTTCTGATTCAATAGGTCTGGAGTGGGCCCAAGAATTTTCACAATGAATTTCTCTTATCTAGAACATCCACATGGTAAATTTCTTATTCCTCATTATGTCAGACACTTAAGATGCATTGCTAAGTGATGTGAAAAGCAGGATACTCATTACAACCAATGCCATTTCCTTCCTTGCATCAAAGTCTTGCTGGACCACTCTACTACACTTCCTCCATCTTTCCAGCAGCACCCACCTCAGGGGGTCCCCTCTTGACTTTCACTCTTTTTTTTATTATTAATTTCTTCCTTCTCTTTCTTTTATTTCCTGGTATTAGTACATGTAAAACAACTGTGAATAATTCAAGACAGAATATAATTTAGCAGTTGTGTTTTAGGAATTCAGAGAAGGGCAATCAAGAAAGACCATGATGGAATTGAAATGTAAGCTGGACCTTGACAGAGGATGGCATTTGGTTAATCAGACAGGAGACAGTAATACATTTCAGACCAAGGCAGCATGTTGGGCAAAGGCCCAGAGGCAGGACAGTGGAGAGATAGGCCTGAAAGAAGCAAGTCGAAGAAGCAAGGTTGAATAGGCAGAGTTCAGAATTGATTTAGTATGACATGGGAGGGTGTTGAGGGTTTATTGTGATTAAAGTTCTGTTTCCTATTTCAGGCAGATTAGTTAGGCAATGGAGTGTGAAGGATGGCTTGACAGTGGAGGCCACCTAGCAGGCTGTTGTCAAACCTGTACAAACTATCATTAAGCTCCTCTTTAATAACATGAAATGTGTCTAATCCCACAATCTAAGACATCCCTAGACCTTGTTACCTAATGTGTCTGGGCAAGCTTGGCCACAAAATGTTCTGCTTACTTTCTTAAACTTTCTAAAAATCACTTTCACTTTTGTAGGAGTTTGTGTATGTGTGTGTATTACTCATAGCATTATTATTAATATTAATATTTGGTATTTGGGGTTGAACCCAGGGGTACTTTAACACTGAGCTAGATCCCCAGCCCTTTTCATTTTTTATTTTGAGACAGAGTCTCACTCAGTTGCTTAGGACCTCTAACTTGTTGCAGCTAGCCTGAAACTTGCAATCCTCCTGTTGCAGCCTTCAGAGTCATTGGGATTACAGGCATGCACCACTGCACCTGTCCTTCAAAGCATTACCTTTACAAGCTCAAAATTTAATCTTTCCATTTCACAATGTTATTGTTTCCAAACTAGCCTTTGGTTTCCTTATATCATCTCACTTTCACATCGTTTCAAATTCTTTCTTTCCTGCTTCAATGACTTGTCTCCTTATTTGATGCTCTAAATAAACCTAAACTATCTTTATGTTCTCTTCCACCTGGCTTAGTTTAGAGATAAGCATTTTCTTTTGCTTGATGATCAGATTCACTAAAATATACAGTGACTGATGGCTTTTTTCCCTCATGTGGCTTCCATTTAATTTATGTCATATATGATTCATAGGTCATCTCAGAATTAAAAACAAAGTATCTTCCTCATTTGAAGAAGGGAATACAAAAACTGTCCCCTATGTTTTATGTGTAACCCACATTTCCCTAGGCCATACTGACAAAGCAGCAACATGTAGCTCAGTCTGCATCAGCAAAATATAGATAATCAGGCTAGGCCCTTCATAGAACCCTTAGGTGTCTGCTTCAGAGAGTGCCTTCCTCACTCCCTGGAGCCCTCATTTGTCTTCCTGATACCAGCCATATGGTTCCCATTGTTCTGACATCCCAACACTGGTGTGTTCAGGGTTGCTCCATGCCTCTATTCTCAATGGATGCTTTGCCACCCTTCTTTCCCAGCTTGCTCTCTTCCTGGGCACAGATGTGCTTTGTGCTCTGTGGTTCATAGGGGCTCTGTTCTTTATTATTGCCCCTTTCCAAGAAAGAACAAAGCTCAAGCCCTGGGGCTGGGCTGAGCAGCAATCACAGGGACACCTCAATGTTCTGCCTCTTAGCCATTCTCTCTTTGATCTCTTCCAGTGCACCCAGATCAAGCATGTGCACCCTGACTCTCCTCACAGTGAACAAACAGAATCATGAATTATGTTGCATGATTTATGTAGCTGCTTTTGTGCAGTTTTATCACAGTTTTTACAAATATAAATCTTTGTCTTTGGGAAATATGGAAATGATGGTGGGGTAGCTTTCCTCAACTTTCCTGTTTCTTACTGCTCTCTTAATGGCTTCAGTGCATCCTGGAATGTTGTTCCTGATGTTCCTCACCTCCCTTTTTTTTTTAAGTACTCAAAATTGAACCCAGGGCTGCTTTACCACTGACCTGCATCCCCAGCCTTTTTATTTTTTTTATTTTGAGATAGAGTCTTACTAAGTTGCTTAGGGCCTTGCTAAGTCGTTGAGGCTGTCCTTGAACTAGTGATCCTTCTGCCTCAGTCCCTGAGTCTCTGGAATTACAGGTAGGTTCCATTGCACTGGGTTTCTAATGTCCTCATTCAAACCACCAACTCTATCAGCATTCAAGTACCATGAAAATAATCTTGATTTTCAATGTACACAGTTGAAGTCCCATTAATTCATTCAAAATACATTTTTTGAGCATGTACTCTGCCAAGCGTTGTTCTTAACACTTTGGATTATAGCAGTGAACAAGAAAGATTAAATCTCTGCTCTCAGAGAATGTATGTTTTCTTAGAAAAGAGAATAAATAAATTCAGAGAGTGGTAAGTGCTGTGAAGAAAATAATAGAAGGTAAGATGATAGACAGTGATGGGCACAGTGAGGGTGGGCTCTGAAGAAGTTGTTGATATAAGACCTCGATAATAAGAAAGAGGCAGCCATAAGAGCCATAAGAGGAAGATCAAGTGTAAAGACATGAGTTGAAAGTGAGCCTGAATGTCACAGAAATGGGATAGGGAATTTGGGAACTGAAAGGAGATGATATAAGAGAGGCAGCTAGGAGTTATATATAGGAGCCTGAAAGGAAAAAGATTGGATTTTATTTGAGTGCTACAGGAAACCACTGAAAAGCTTAACCAGTGCAAGGTCATGATCTGATGTAAATTTTTTTTATTAACTTTTAAAAATTGAGATATATTTCACATAACTTAAACGTCACCATTTTAAAATATATGGTTCATTGGTTTTTAGCATTTTACACTGCATGCTACAAGCAACACAAATTCCAGTACATTTCCATCACCCTAAAAAGGTAAAGGACATCACCCTAAAAAGAAACACTGTAACTATTAGCAGTTATTCTCCATTCCCCATTCCCCCAACCCCTGGCAGCCCTAGCAGTAAATTAGTAAAGCTAATTTACTTTTTGTCTCTATGGTTTACCTATCCTGGACATTTCATATAAATAGATTCATATAGTCCCATTGTGTCTGGTTTATTCATTTGGCATAATTTTTTCAAGGTTCATTCATGTTGTAGAAGTAATAATACATTCATTTTGAGGGCAAAATAGTATTCCATTGTACGTATATACTACATTTTATTTATCCATTTGTCTGTTAATGAGCAATTTGGGGTGTTTCACCTTTCAGCTATTATCAATAATGCTGCCATGAGAATTCATAAATAAATATTTATATGAATATATGTTTTTCATTTCATTTCTATATAACTAGGAGTGGAATTGCTAGGTTACATAACTCTATGTTTAATTTTTTGAGGGACTGTCAAACTCTTTTACAAAGTGGCTATACCATTTTACATTCACACCAGCAGTGCATAAAGATTCTAGTTTCCTCACATCCTGGATAATACTTGATATTTTCTGTTTGTGACTATAGCCATCTCTGTGGATATGAAGTGGTATCTCATTGTAGATTGTGTGTGTGTGTGTGTGTGCACGTGCATGTTTGGGTTGAACCTACAGGTGTTTAACCACTGAGATATATCCCCAGACTTTTTTTTTGAGACAGGTTCTCACTATGTTGTGAAGCTGTCCTCAAACTTGTGATCCTCCTGCCTCAGCCTACTGAGTAGCTGGAGCCACCATGAGCCACCATGCCTGGCTCAATGTAGTTTTGATTTGCACTTCAGTAATGACTAATGATGTTAAATATCATTTCATGTACTTATAGGCTATTTCTGAGAAATGTCTACCCAAGCCCTTTTCCCTTCTTAAAATAGCATTGTGTATTGGTCAAATCATACTGTTATATTGTGTACATATATGAATATGTAACAACAAATCTCGTCATTATGTACAACTACAATGCACCAATAAAAAATCTGGAATAAAAAGCAAAATAAAATCCAAAAGGTAAAAGAAACTTGAATTTTTTGTCTTTTTATTGTTGAGTTGGAAGAGGTCTTTATATATTCAATGTATTTGGCCCTTATCAGATATACAATTTGTGAAAGTTTTCTCCTAGTCTATGAGTTATCTTTCTTGCTTGTGTCCTTTGACCTTATGGAAGTTATTAAAAAGATCAGCCTGGCAGCTATGTAGAAGTTCTATTGGGGAAGGAATGATGGCTGAGAGACAAGTTAGAAAGTATTGCAGTAACTCAAACAAGAGACAGGGTTTAGATGGTTGACAGGATTCTGGCTTTAAATTCTTATTGCCAGCTTAGGTAAGCAGTGTTATAACTACTGTCTGAAATTTTATTCTACTTTACATTGTTTTGAGCCCAAGAGAGAAAATTGTGAGATAACTATTCACACAACTTATCTGTAGACTTAACACTCAATCAGCCCTTCCACCAGGTGCATTGACACACACCTGTAATCCCAATGACTCAGGAGGTTGAGGCAGTAGGAGTGAAAGTTCAAGGCCAGCCTCAGCAATTTAGTGAAACCAGATTTATTCAAAGCTGGCTTTGAGTAAGATAGAGGCAAACTTTCTGTGTCTCATCTCCATCTTCAGGGACTTGGTGATGCAGAAAGTTGTTTTTTTTTTCTCTCTCTCTAGATATTTTTATTTGTTCTTTTTAGTTATACATGACAGTAGAATGCATTTTGACATATCATATATGCATGGAGTATAACTTCCCTGATGTGGAGTTACTCTGGTTGTGTATTCATATATGAACATAGGAAAGTTATGTCCAATTCATTCTACTGTCTTTCCTATTCCCATCCTCCCTCCCTTCCCTCCATTACCCTCTCTCCGATCCAGTGAACCTCCACTTCACCCCACCTGTTGTCAGTCAGCATCTGCATATCAGAGAGAATATTAGGCCTTTGGTTTTTTGGGATTGGCTTATTTCACAACTTAGCATGATATCCTTCCATCCATTTACCAGCAAATGCCGTAATTTCATTCTTCTTTATAGCTGAGTCATATTCCATTGTGTATACATATCATATTTTCTTTATCCATTCATCTATTGAAAGGCACCTAGGTTGGTTCCATAGCTTATCTATGATGACTAGGTGAAACTCCTTACCCGAGAAAGATTTTATAGACATAGGCAATTTCATAGCAAGAGGCAATGAGCACCCTTCATGATTGTGGCCCTGGGTAGTCTGCTCATGGTTATTTTTTATTTTGTGGGGTATTGGGGATTGAACTCAGGCACTTGACCACTGAGCCACATCCCCGGTCCTATTTTGTATTTTATTTAGAGACAGTGTCTCTCTGAGTTGCTTAGCACCTTGCTTTGGCTGAGGCTGGCTTTGAACTTGTGATCTTCCTTCCTCAGCCTCCCAAGTGGCTGGGATTACACCACTGTGCTCCACCGCGCCTGGCTGCTCATGGTTATTGATGAGACTTACATTCAGTTCTGCTCTAGGGTGGAGTTGAAAGAAAAGAAAAGAAAAGAAGAAAGAAAGAGAAGAAAAAGAAAGAAAGACAGAAAGAAAGAAAGAAAGAAAGAAAGAAAGAAAGAAAGAAAGAAAGAAAGAAAGAAAGAAAGAAAGAAAGGAAGGAAAGAAAGAAAGGTCACAGAAAATTAGAGATTATAAATAAATAGGTGAAGGTGGGTGCACATTAGAAAATTCCTGGTGATTTGGGCTGTTACCTGTTCCAAGTTTCTAATTTTGCAAGAAGATTGTAATGTCTCAAATCTACTTTATTCTCCTTCTCTTTCTCCTTCTCCTTCTCCTTTCTTCTTATTTGCTACTGGAGATTGAACCCAGGGGTGCTTTTGACTCTGAGATATATCCCTAGTCCTATTTTTTAATTTGAGAGAGGGTCTCACTAAGTTGCTGAGGCTGGTCTAGAACTTGTGATCCTCCTGCCTCAGCCTCCCAAGCTGCTGGAATGACAGGAATGCACCAGTGCTCCTGGCTCAAATTCTACTATCTTAGAAGTGTAATTCCTAGCTCTACCCACCAACAGATATATAGATACGTCATGTTAAAATAGCTGCTGGATGGTAGGTTGATCTAGATTTAGTATAAATTCCGATTGCAGGTTTCAGAGAACTATTCCAGACTAATTGGCATCATAGAGAGATTAAACTAAATCATTTTCTTGATCTGACCTCCTTATATACAGTCCAATTAAATCACTACTAGGATCTTTGGCAACACTAATTTTGGGTTTTGAAAACAGCCCAGATAACAATATTGGCTTGTTTTCTAGAGTTGGTAATTTGCAGGCCAGTGCTGTTCTGTGCTGTGTTCTGTTAAATCTTGGCGCCTTTAAATTTGGGGTATGCTGGAGATGAATTCAATGTCTAAAGTCCTAATGTCTAAAGTCCTACATCCATTCCATTGATGATAACCCAGGTTGCATATGCTCAGTTCTACCTGGCCACTAAAACCCTCCTGAGACTAGGTTGAATAAGAAATTGGGGAGAATAAACTAGGTGTAGTGGTGCACACCTGTAACTGCTGTTACTCAGGAGGCTGAGGTAGGAGGATCATAGACCAGCCCAGGAAACTCAGTGAGACCTTGTCTCAAAATAAAACTTTAAAAAACGGGGAGGGTTGGGAATGTAGCTCAGTTATAGAGCCCTTCCTTAGCATGTGTAAGGCCCCAAATTTGAACCCCAGTACTGCAAAAATTCATTTATTATTATTTTTTTGTTACCAGCTATTGAACCCAGGGGTGCTTAACCACTGAGCCACATCCCTAGCCCCTTTTTATATTTTATTAGAGAGAATGTCTCACTGAGTTGCTTAAGGCTCACTAAATTGCTGAGTCTGGCTTTGAACTTGTGATCCTCCTGTGTAAGCCTCCCAAGCTGCTGGGATTACAGGCGTATGCCACCATGCTTGTCCTACTACTGCAAAAATAAAAGTAAATAAAGAAAAAAAGAAATTTGGGGAGAATAAAGTTTGCACTTCAATTTCCTTGGATTTTTAACTCTCCAGTACATGGGAATATGATTTTGGACTTTAATTCTTTTGACCTCTAAAATGTTTGGATTAATTTGCATGGAGATTTAATTTTTAACTATAGTTTCCTCTCATGAATATCCATTTAAAAAGTCAGCTAATATTCAAATTTGGGACTTTGTATGTTGCTGGCATTTTTATTACCAGAGTGGTTTTATGTTGTTATTTTAATCTCATTGCCAAACCTTGGTGGATAATGTGACAGAACATAGTTTGGGATGGGAAATAGAACAGAAAAAGAATTTACAGCTTCGGATGCAGATTTTAGAATTATTTTAATTAACATGCTATTCTGACCCATTTTAGAATCTCTTGGGGTTAAAAATAAAATACTGCCCACTAGCATCCCAGGAGAGTCATGGTTAGTGTTGAGGGAATAATCTTTTGAAGATGGGTCCAGGATTGCCTGAGTAGATTTTTAATCTTATCCCCAAAGGAAGGTAGCCACATCACCATTTAATGATTAAGTCTGAAGGGGTAAAACAACAAAAATCTAGGGAATGTTGGAGAAGGGGAATCTTTTTTTCCTATGACTTGCTGGTAACCTTCCTTTTTCTTATTGTTTACTCCTTCCAGAACCTGTCAGACTTAGAGCAGACCAGACAGTGCTGGATAGGGGCCAAAATGCTCCCTATCCCTTCCAGTCTTAAGATCCGCCTACCTGCACAGAGAAGATACTGAAAATGTGTGTTCTGCCCTATTCCTCCATTCTGTAAGTATTACAGGAGCAGGCACTCTGCCTTGCACAGGGACATCTGTTGTACTGCCTGAGACTAGATGGGAAGCCTGTCTAGCTGTGGGTTCACTATTATGATGCTTTCTCACCAGCAGGTAGAATAATGAGCTATTAATACTAATTCTTTTAGTGAGTAATATTCTGTAAAGGTAACACATTGATCTCCATTTGTCTGATTTGTGTCTGTCCCAAACCTAGGTCTTACTCATGCTAAGAAAGTGCTCTACAACTGAACTACATCCCAGTCCCTGGTTCTTAACTTGGGGTGGGAACATAAGCATCAATTACTGGGTGAACTTTGACTAAAAGAATTACTATAAAGCAGGGCATGGTGGCAAATTTCTGTAATCCCAGCGGCTCGGGAGGCTGAGGAAGGAGGATCATGAGTTCAAAGCCAGTCTCAGCAACTTAGCAAGGCCCTAAGGAACTCAGTGAGACCGTGTCTAGATAAGATATAAAAAAGGGCTGGGAATATGACTCAGTGTTTAAGCACCCCTGGGTTCAATCCCTGGTACAAAAAAAAAAAGAATTACTGTAAATATTTGGAAGTAAAGCTGATAGTGCTTGCTGATTAATTAGGTGTGAAATATGAAAGAAAATGACAGATCAATGATAATTCCTAGGCTTTGGGCTTGAGTGACTAGGTAAAGAGTGATGCTATTTAATGACAAAGGAGCCCTAATTGTGAGATTAGAGGTGTATATGTGGTAAGAATGACCAGCTTGCATTGGAAGCTATACTTGTGAATGATGTAGTGGGGAGGATTATAAATGAAATGAGAATGACTTAGTGGGGATGGGGTAGACTAGAGTTAGGAAGAGTAAGGAGGAGGCCATTGATACAATTCAGATAATAGATGAGAGCTGCAAGTAAGGTACTGGGAATAGAGAAGGGGGCATTAATGTCGAAGATATTTAGGAGACAGAATTATTAGAACCTGGTGACTAGTTGGATATAGATAGAGGGATTAGGAGAGGAGGTCAAGAGAGACTTCACTGTTTCAAGTTTATGAACTTGCCTATCTACATCAAACATTAGACAGTTACATAAAGATGTTAATTTTATAGATTCGCCATCTCAAATGTGATAACTCTAGCCACAATAAAGACATGCAGGATACAAGGAAAGAAAAATAGAAAGATAAACATCTCTAGAGTCTAAGTCTTCTGTTCAAGAGAAGAAACAAAAAGGCATCTATACAAAACCCTTAAAATTATCAGCTAAGATAAATTCTTTGTGTTGGAATGGTCTTGCTTTTAGACATGATACACTTTACCGAGGTAGGCAAGCTTTTTCTAGAAGCAAACAGACAGGAAATATTGGGCTTTGAGAACCATATGGTCATTGTCATTTTTGCTGTTTTAGAGCAAAAGTAGTTATAAACAATAGGTAAATAAATGGACATAGCCTTGTTCCAATAAAGCTTTATTTATAAAACAGGTCATGGGCTAGATTTATCTCAGGCTATAGCCATGATTTGCTAACCTGTGCACGTTTCATGTGTGATGAGGTTGCCTTTCCTTCAATCCTCAGTAGAGTGCAATGGCTAGTCTCAAGATTAGTTAGTAAAAAGGAGTCTTGTAATGTTACACAAAGTTGGGAAGAAAGTGATGTTCTTTTGATTGATTCGTCATAATAGAAAGGAGAATATGATTTACATATAAGGACCTATTGAGAGTTATTGGCAGAGATTAACTCTTGTGGGTGCAAGAGTCTGAATTTTTTAATGGGCTAGCCAAAGCGGAACAGACAAGAAAAAGAAAACAAAGCTTTCCAACTCATGTCCTTCTGACTACATTCTATCTTTAGGATACAAACTTTCCCTCTCACCTAGCTTATATGAACAGGAGGAAGAACAAGAAATTATGATTTTTAGTCTGTGCCAGGTACTGAGATTTCCAGGTCATAGGAGGAGACCCATGGCTTTCTCATATTGGAAAAGGGCCATTCCTGGAGGGGAAGGTAGAGATTACAGGTGGGGAGGAGAAGAAAAAAGTGAAAGCAGGAGGAAAGGAGGATGTGTAAAGAGAGATGAGAGATCTATAATAACACTTTTCACTGGCAA
Source organism: Xerus rutilus (assembly GCA_028644305.1). Classification (NCBI taxonomy): domain Eukaryota; kingdom Metazoa; phylum Chordata; class Mammalia; order Rodentia; family Sciuridae; genus Xerus; species Xerus rutilus. Next base: position 26,556,705 of record CM053409.1, read on the forward strand.
GGAAACATAAACAGGGGAATAATACCCTCAAGATCTGGTCAGTGATGCCTATCCTCCTGGACCATGTTCAGAGATGAAGCCATTTGATAAGGAGGGCAGTAGTGAAAATGGTGAACTTCTTACCCCTACCAGGCTCACACAATTTGGATCTTTCTCTGAGAAAGTCTGAGAGTTGTTTGACCTCTAAGTGTGTGTGTGTGTTTGTGTGTGTGTGTGTGTGTGTGTGTGTGTGTGTGTTCACTTAGCCAGGAGGCCCTTAGACCTTTCCCAAAGCCCCACCAGTTAATAACAGGTGCCAGAGACACTGAATGATGTATATAAAACTGAGAGAAATGGTATCAAACTAAAAAGATTCTTCACAGCAGAGGAAACAATCAAGCAAGTGAACAGAGAGCCTATAGAATGGGAGAAAATCTTTGCCATTTGCATCTCAGATAGAGCATTAATTTCCAGGATGTATAAAGAACTCAAAAAACTTAACACCAAAGAAACAAATAACCCAAACAATAAATGGGCTAAGGAACTGAAAAAACATTTCACAGAAGAAGAAATTCAGTTGGTCAACAAATATATAAAAAAATGTTCAACATCACTAGCAATTAGAAAAATGCAAATTAAAATTACACTGAGCTGGGGGCAGTGGCACACACCTGTAATCCCAGCGGCTCCAGAGGCTGAGGCAGAAGGATTGCAAGTTCAAAGCCAGCCTCAATCATGGCAAGGTGCTAAGCAACTCAGTGAGACCCTGTCTCTAAATAAAATACAAAATAGAGCTGGGAATGTGGCTCAGGAGTTTAGTGCTCCTGAGTTCAATCCCCTGCACCCCAGTATCAAAACAAAAAACAAAAAAAACCTACACTGCGATTTTGTCTCCCTCCTGTCAGAATGGCAATTATCAAGAATACAATGAAACACCCACGCCCATGCCAGAGCCTGGAGAGGAACACCTGTGCTGGAGCCCAGAGAGTAACACTATGCTGTGGCTCCCTATCCACCAATGTGAAGTCCCACTCAAACTGCCTCCATCTTGTGACACTGCAGGACCACCATAGCCATTCCCACGTGGTAATCTATGCTGTGGACAATGGACAGGGACAGCTGCCCATTGCAGCACCACATGTGACCACTAAGCAAGCCACACAATGCCATCGCACAGCTCCACCTCCAAAAGCGGTTGCCATCTTGGGGCACCCTCACTGCCATCTGGGGTTATCTGTGCTGCTGCCTCCACCATCTTTAGTTGGGGCAGCTTCCATCTAAGGACATCGACTGGGACCTGGAAGCCCAATATCAAGGTACCTACGGGCTTAAGGCTACTGCCGCCACCAACTAGGGATGTGGCCGCTTCCATCTAGGGACAACAACCAAGACCTGGAAGACCATTACCAAGGTCCATGTGGGCCTGATTGCACCAGAGGTATCCCTAGTAGGTGTGCTAGCAGACATCATGAGGCAACATAAAGCCTTGCATGGGGTCACCTCTCTTTTTTGTCCTAACAGCCAACTTCTTTGGATTCCCTTTTCACTCATCCTATAATCTAATACCTGTATATTCTCACACCCTACCTCATAAACATCACATCCTACCCCCCCCCAACACAAATTCTCTCTCTGTCCATCATTAGAAACTGTAAACCCTTATGCAGACCTACTGGATATATGGTAGAAGATAACCGAACTCATCATTTCTGTTTATAGCAACAAAACTATAAATGTCTAAATAGGAGCTAATTGATTTATGGCTGCATACTGGTTGCATTGGGTACTGTAAACATTGATCTCCCTCTCAAAGGTGAGGTATTGGTCACCTGCAGGGACACTACAGGATTATAGGGTAGAAACTGCAATACCCCAGATCCACACTGCAAAAAAGAAAGACACATAGACAACATGAAAAACAAGGTAGGAAGGTGCCCCAAACATTGAACATTGATGCAAAAATTTTCAATAAAATTTTGGCAAATCGCATACAAAAACATTTAAAAAATAGTGCACCATGATCAAATGGGGTTCATTCCAGGGATGCAAGGTTGGTTCAACATATGGAAATCAATAAACATAATTCATCACATCAATAGACTTAAAGATAAGAATCACATGATCATATCAATTGATACAGAGAAAGCATTTGACAAAATACAGCACGCTTTTATTTTCAAAACATTAGAAAAACTAGGGATAGTGGGAACATACTTAATATTGTAAAAGCTATCCATGCTAAACCCAAGGCCAACATCATTCTAAATGGAGAAAAATTGGAAGCATTCCCTCTAACAACTGCAACTACACGGAGATGATGCCCTCTTTCACCACTAATATTCAACATAGTTTTTGAACTCTAGCCAGAGCAATTAGACAGTCAAAAGAAATTAAAGGGATATGAATAGGAAAAGAATAATTCAAACTATCATTATTTGCTGATGATATGATTCTATACTTAGAGGATCCAAAAAAAAATCCACCAGAAAACTTCTAGAATTAATAAATGAATTCAGCAAAGTAGCAAGATATAAAATCAACACCCATAAATCAACTGAATTTCTATACATCAGTGATAAATCCTCTGAAAGAGAAATTAGGAAAACTACCCCATTCACACAATAACCTCAAAAAAAAAAATTGGGAATCAATCTAACAAGAGAGGTGAAAGACAATGAAAACTACAGGACACTAAAGAAAGAAATTGAAGAAGACCTTAGAAGATGGAAAGATCTCCCATGCTCTTGGATAGGCAGCATCAATATTGTCAAAATGGCCATACTACCCAAAGTGCTATACAGATTCAATGTGATTCCAATTAAAATCCCAATGTAATTCCTTATAGAAATAGAAAAAGCAATCATGAAATTTATTTATAAAAATAAGAGACCCAGAATAGCCAAACCAATTATTAGCAAAAAGAGTGAAGCAGGAGGCATCACAATACCAGACCTTAAACTATACTATAAAGCTATAGTAACAAAAACTGCATGGTATGGGCACCAAAATAGACATGTAGACCAATGGTACAGAATTGAAGACACAGAGACAAATCCGCATAAATACAGTTATCTTATACTAGACAATGGCACCAAAAACACACATTGGAGAAAAGATAGCCTCTTCAACAACTGGTGCTGGGAAAACTGGAAATCCATATGCAGCAAAATGAAACCAAACCCCTATCTCTCACCATACACAAAACTCAACTCAAAATGGATCAAGGACCTAGGAATTAGACCAGAGAGCCTATGCCTAATAGAAGAAAAAGCAGACCCAAATATTCAACTTCCTTTTTTTTTTTTTGTACCAGGGATTGAACTCAAGGGTACTCGACCACTGAGCCACATCCCCAGCCCTATTTTGTGTTTTATGTAGAGACAAGGTCTCACTGAGTTGCTTAGCGCCTTGCCATTGCTGAGGCTGGCTTTGAACCCATGATTCTCCTGTCTCAGCCTCCCACAGTGCTGGGATTACAAGCATGAGCCACCGCACCCGGCTTCGACTTCCTTAACAAGACTCCTAAAGTGCAAGAAATAAAATCAAGAATCAATAAATGGGATGGATTCAAACTAAAAAGCTTCTTCTCAGCAAAAGAAACAATCAATGAGGTGAAGAAAGAGCCCATATTTTGGGAGCAAATTTTTGCCACACACACATTGGATAGAGCACTAATCACCAGGATATATAAAGAACTCAGAAAACTTCACACCAAAAAACAAACAACCCAATCAATAAATGCGCTAAGGAGCTTAACAGACACTTCTCAGAAGAAATACAGTCAATCAACAAATACGTGAAAAAATGTTCAACATCTCTAATATTTAGAGAAATGCAAATCACAACTACTATAAGATATCATCTCACTCCAGTCAGAACAGCAGTTATCAAGAATACAAGCAACAATAAGTGTTGGCGAGGATGTGGGGGAAAAGGTATACTCATACATTGCTGGTGGGACTGCAAACTGGTGCAGCCAATCTGGAAAGCAGTATGGAGATTCCTTAGAAAACTTGGAATGGAACCACCATTTGAGCCTGCTATCCCACTCCTTGGTCTATACCCAGAAGACTTAAAAACAGCATACTACAGTGACACAGCCATGTCAATATTTATTGCAGCACAATTCACAATAGCCAAACTGTGGAACCAACCCAGATACCTTTCAACAGATGAATGGATAAAGAGACTGTGGTATCTATATGTAATGGAATATGACTTAGCCTTAAAGAAGAATGAAATTATGGAATTTTCCAGTAAATAGATGATATTAGAGACTATCATGCTACCCCCCAAAACAAAGGCCGAAAGTTTTCTTTGATAGGTGGATGCTAACACAAAATAAGGGGAGAGTGGTGAGGAGGGGAAGAATATAAAGTCATTGGATTAGACAAAGGGGAATGAAGGGAAGGCAAGGGGAAATGGGAGTAGGAAAGACAGCAGAATGAATTAGACATAACTTTCCTATGTTCATATTTGAATACACAAACAGTGCAAATCCATGTCATGTACAACCACAAGAATGAAAAGTTACTCCATGTAAATGTAATATGTAAAAAATACACTCTACTGTCATGTATATTCAAAAAGAACAAATTTTTAAAAAGAGAGATAATTCTGATGCGTATTAGTCTTAAAACAAATCACAGAACTAGAAAGGACTATGAAAGACTTTTTGACCCATGGGTTCAGTGGCCCACACTTTCGTTTTTGTTTTGTTTGGTTTGGTTTGGTACTGGGGATTGAACTCAGGGGTACTGGACCACTGAGCCACATCCCCAGCCCTATTTTGTGTTTTATGTAGAGACAGGGTCTCACTGAGTTGCTTAGTGCCTCACCATTGCTGAGGCTGGCTTTGAACTCGTGATTTTCCTGTCTCAGCCTCCCAAAGTGCTGGGATTACAGGTGTGCCAGTGGCCCACACTTTTAATCCCAGCAACTTGGGAGGCTGAAGCAGGAGTATTGAGAGTTCAAAATCAGCCTCAGCAAAAGCAAGGTGCTAAGCAACTCAGTGATACCCTGTCTCTACATAAAATACAAAATAGGGCTGGGAATGTGGCTCAGTGGTCAATTGCCCCTGAGTTAATCCTTGGAACTCCCCAAAAAGACTATTTGACCTATTTGTATACCTTCAGAAAAGTTTGTCTTTCTAAATTATGTGCCTGGTGAAAGACAGGTCATATCTGTCTCTCTCTTTCTCTTTTTGGTATTTCTCTTTCTCTTTTTGGTATTGGGGATTGAACCCAAGAGACCTCCACCATGGAGCTACATCCCCAGACCTTTTTATTTTTTATTTTCAGACAGGATTTGACTAAGTTGCTTAGGGCCTCACTACATTGCTGAGACCAGCCTCAAATTTGCAATCCTCCTGTTTCAGCCTTCTAAAGCACAGGGATTACAGATGTAATCTGCAGTTCTGAGTCACTGGGATTACAGACGCATGCCACCATGCCCAGCAGCATTCTCTCTTAATCATCTATTCCAATACTTTCTACATTGTGGAAGCCTGGAAGTTCTTTATGTCCAATAGAAATTTCTCCTACTTTACTTCCATTTTCACTTATTTGATCTTCTGTGACATAGACAAAGCAAAACCAACTCTTCCAAGAGATCCTTTAAGACATAATAGAGGATGGCTCATTAAGGCATTCGATTGTTTTTGTTTGTTTGTTTTTGTAGTGCTGGGAATCAAAGTCACAGCCTCATGTATGCTAAGCTGGTGCTGGCACTCTACCACTGAGCTATATATGCCCAGGCAGCAAACATCAGAATTGTGATGATAGTTCCCTCTGCCAATCTTGGCCAATGTCCTGGATCACCCTGTGCGGATGGTGAGGTTCAGATTATAACAACACATAGAAGATAACCTTGTCAGTGGCTATTTTAGGAGAAAGAATCTCATCAATTTCATACAGAATAAAGTCCATTTACCACCAAGCAGAAAAAACTACTATTGTACAGGCCAAAATAGACATTTGGAAGGAAAAAGTCTGCAAAAGCAAGCAGGCATTGATGAATCTGTTCTAATGAGTGCAGCATTCACATCTCCTTTAGTTTTGCCAGAAGCAATTTCAACAAATTCTGTGACCAATTTTCTCACACTTTTCTCTGCAGGCAAACAACAATTTCACAATAAGCAAAAATGATTTGCTTTTTTAAAATCACGTTTTGCTTTTTGAGGAGTTATTTTAAGGAAACTAATAGATATCATGAATTCTTTGTTTTTTTAAGTGTGAAAATTGCAAAGCATAATTTAGAGTTTTTCATAATGTACTGTATTTCTTTGTTGTTGCTTTTAGGTAAATCCAGATATTTTGCTAAATGGGAAATGAAAACAAATGCTAAATCCATTCTTTATTTGATTAACTATTATTGAATAAAATGTTCTCTAAGACATGCAAAGCTTTAAATGTATACATTTATTTACTTTGCTTGTTAAATATTTTCCCCTTTAGGTACTATTGTGTATTAATAAGACTATGATAGACTATGCCATATGACAAATTAACCTCTAAATCCCAGTGGCCTCCCATAGCAAAGTTTTATTTCTTGCTCGCATTACATGTTTACTTGGATCAGTGGAGGGCTCTCTTCCACATAATCTCTCAGGGATCTGGGCTGCTGGAGACTCTGACACATTATAAGTAGCATCAGCTGGAACATCAGGCCAATATGATTGCTACAGCAGAAAAGAGCTACAGAGTCATACATTATCTTTGAAGTCCTTTGGTCCAAACTGAAATGGAATTTACCAAAAGGTCTTTCATTCCATCACAATGTCCTTTTGAAATTAAGATATTAAAAGTCTCTATATTACTTAATCTAAAACTTCACAATTGCCTGATCTTCTCTTATATCACCCTCATCTACCTTCTCTTAGACAAACTACATTTGTTAGTCTTTTCTATCAGCATTTTTAGTTGCAAGTAGAAACTCAACTTTACCTCATTTTAATGGAAGGCCAGCAGAAGGACTATCTTGTTCTTTTTTTTTTTTGTACTAGCCAGAGACACTTAACCAATGAGTTATTTTTTCAGCCCTTTTTACTTTTAATTTTGAGACATGGTCTTGCTAAGTTGCTGAGGGCCTTGATAAATTGTTGAGGCTGGCCTCAAACTTGCAATCCCTCTGTCTCACCTTCCCAAGTGGCTGGGATTACAGGCATGTACCATTGTACCCAGTTCTGAGACCTACCTGTTTTTCAGATAATTCATTTCTTCCTTCCTTCCTTCCTTCCTTCCTTCCTTCCTTCCTTCCTTCCTTCCTTCCTTCCTTCCTTCCTTCCTTCCTTCCTTTTTTCTTTCTTTCTTTCTTTCTTTCTTTCTTTCTTTCTTTCTTTCTTTCTTTCTTTCTTTCTTTCTTTCTTTCTTTCCTTCTTTCTTTTTTTCTTTCTAGGGATTGAACCCAGGGACACCCAACCACTGAGCCACATCCCCAGCCCTATTTTGTGTTTTATGTAGACACAGGGTCTCACTGAGTTGCTTAGCACTTCACCATTGCTGAGGCTGGCTTTGAACTCGCGATTCTCCTGTCTCAGCCTCCCTAAGTGCTGGGATTACAGGCATGCGCCACCATGCCCGGCTCTTCAGATAATTTCTGACCAGGAGCAACAGAGGGCTAGAAGCAGGTGTAATCTTTCTAACCTCTAGAGTTAAGGTTAACTCTAGAGATTAGAAAGATTACAAAAGGTTAAGTTTCAGAGTTTATTTTGGGAAGATCATATATGGTGTGGAGAACTATAAAAATGTGGGTGGTTTTGCAAAAAAATCGGAACTGCCATGAATAACACATACTCACTATACTTTCTGGGGCTTTTTGTTTTTTGATTTTTTTTGGTACTGGGAATTGAACTCAGGGGTACTCAACCACTGGGCCACATCCCCAGCCCTGTTTTATATTTTATTTAGAGATGGGGTCTCACTGAGTTGCTGCGCACCTTGCTTTTGCTGAGGCTGGCTTTGAACTCACGATCTTCCTGTCTCAGCCTCCCGAGCTGCTGGGATTACAGGTGTGTGCCACCAAACCTGGCTATACTTTCTTCTATAGAATTCATTTTGCTTGGACTTATAAATATTTTATGAGAGAGAAGAAAGAAGTGCTCATATTGCCACTTCCCTAACACCATTACTGTTATTATTTTGGTATATCCTATTTTTGCCCTTTTTCTGTGTAGAATTCTTTTATATAAAAATATGTGAAAATAAATATAGATTTCCTAGTGAAATATTAGAATACCATATTTTTCTTCATGTTTTCATATTATCTTCAAAATCGTGAATTTTAGTGACTCTGCAATATTGTGACAGTTGGAATGGTCCTACATAAATATAATATTGTGATGCAAGTTAATGGGTATGACTTCTCCAATAAAGGTGTATGTTTAGTCTTTCATTTTTACTGTAATTAAATCAACATCTTATGGTTACCTTATTTTCCAATTTTCCTCAGTATGTGTGACCATCCAGAGACACAGCCTAACATCAAATGTGTATAGAGAAAGGAATAAGAAAATTTCAGGCAATCGCTTTTTAAGTACAAAAACAAAATCTTCAGATTCCATTCATATAAAGTACCCCAAGTAGTCAAATTCATGGAGACAAAAAGTAAAATGATGGTTTTCAGGAGATGGGGCAAAGGAAGAGCAATGAGCAGTTAGAGTTTAATGGGTACAGTTTCAGTTTGGGAAGACAAAAATGTTGGATATGGATAGTGGTATTGTATCACAACAATATACTTAGTGTTGCTGAACTATACACTTAAAATGGTTAAAATGGTAAATTCTATGTTTTGTATAGTTTACCATATTTTTAAAAATTTTAAATAAAAAATGTCATTGGCAAAACATAAACCAGTGAAAGGTTAAAAAAACTCCATGTGATCTGAGCATGGTGGCACACATAGAGTTAGTGACTCTGGAGGCTGAGGCAGGAGGATGGAGACCATGTCTTAAAATAAAACATAAAATGGGCTTGCGATGTGGCTCAGTGGTTAATTGGCCATGGTTTCAATCCCCAATACCAAAACGAAAAGAAAGGCAAGGGGACTTTTAGTATGTATTATCAATGGTGGCACCAGTCTTCCTTTATATAATGTCAGATAATTTTTGAAAATTCCAGATAACTATCCATCATTTATTTGCCTATGTCATTGTAAACTTATTGTAGTTTCTAAATATCATATATAGCAAAAAGCAAAATCTAATTTTACCAAACTACACCAAGAAAAATAAAATCAAATTAAAAAGGAAGAAGAGTCACACACACTATAAATCTGTTTATTTGAAATATATATTTGGAGTATACATTATGTCAAATAACTCTGCTAGGCCCTGTGTGAACAAAAAGATGTATAACACATGATTCAGCTGACATTTAAATTCTCTTATCAAGGAACACTGGACGCGGCATGGGGGATGTGGGGGGTGGGAAAGGGGAATGGGAATAGTAAAAATGGTTGATTGAGATCGTCATCACTACCCTTGGTGCATGTATGAAAACACAATTGGTGTAACTTTATCTGGTTTGCAACCAGAGAAATGGAAAAACTGAGCTCTATATATGTGCTATGACTTGAAATGCAATCAAATAAACTAATAACAATAAATAAATAAATAAATAAATAAATAAATAAATAAAATAAATAAAAAAAGATGTACCAAGTAAGAGAAGTACTTAATAACAATAGGAAAAAAGATGAGCTCAAAATTGTAACACTTCTCTGATGGTCTGTATAATTAATATGTTTCTCATCATATTGATAACATATATGTCAATGAAAAGTGATTTTGGTATATGTAACTGTGATCCATTTGTAAAAACAGAGAAAAAAATGAACTGAATTTTCCTACAGATGAGACAGTTGGTTCAAGCCACACTGCCCCCTTTATGTTATTTTGAAATAAAGCACTGTATTTTAATTTTTCAAAAAAAAATAAATAAAATAAATAAATAAATTCTCTTATCAAAAAAAAAATTAAAGCAGCAGTGTGTTAGACTGCATTTTTTTTTCAGTATTGAGGAATTGAATTCAGGGGACTTCACACTTGCTAGACAAGTACTCTACCACTGACCTACATCTCTTCTTATTTTTTTATTTTATTTTATTTATTTTATTATTTTTTAAAGTAAATTGAATTTTTTAAGTTGATGAATCTTTATTTTATTTATTTATATGCAGTGCTGAGGATCAAACCCAGTGCATCACACATGCTAGGCAAGCACTCTACCACTGAGCTGCAACCCCAGCCCTTATTTATTTATTTATTTATTTGTTTGTTTTGAAACAGGGTCTTGCTAAGTTGCCCTGATTAGCCTTAAACTTGTGATCTTCCTGCCTCAGCCTCCTCAGTAACTGGGATTATAGGTGTGCACCGCTGTACCCTGCTTTCAATTGCCTTTTAAGTTTCTTTTAAAACCATTAAAAGGACATCAGATTGGCAACCAGAGACTTGAATGGTTTTTTTTGTTTTTTGTTTTTGGTACTGGGGATTCAACCACTGAGCTACATCCCTAGCCCTTTTTATTTTTTATTTTGAAACAGGATCTCACTAAGTTGCTCTGAGTCTTGCTAAACTGTTAAGACTGGCTTTGAACTTGCATTCCTCCTGCCTCAGCCTCCCAAGTCACTGGGATTACAGTGTGTGCCAGCACACCCAGTGAGGCTTGAGTTCTATTTGCAATTCTAGTACTGTGTGATTTTGGACAAGTTACCCAACACATCCACAGGTTGTCTATTCAGTGGTTCCCTGTCAAAAAATGACATTTTTATCTTTAATACATATACACAGATATACACATACAAATGATATTTGCTTTGAGGAAGTTTATGAAATGAGTATTCTGTATAAAATTCATAAAGTACTAATATAACTTTAAAAACTATAATGAAAAGAACAATTATTCCTTAAGTGTTAACAATAGCACTTGTAGCCTTGATCTGCTTAGATTCTTTCGAAGCATATTCATCCAAACCACTGGCCAAGATTTTCTTGAATGAGATCATTTAGTCTCAGGATGTGGTACTGGATTCCATTCAAACAGAATAGGTACTATTTTTAAGAGACTAATGAACAGCCAGTCTCTGAACAAGGCACTCCTAAATGTAATTTCATTTAATCCTCACAGCAGCCCAATAAGGGAAGAATTATCTTGATTTATAGAGAAGCAAACTGAGGGTCAAGTAATTGTTCAAAAGCCACATACCCAGTCAGTAGCACAACCAGTTTTCTAGACTTGTTTTATCAACTCCAGAGCCTGTGTTTTCCATCACAACCTGTTTTGTAGACCTCTCCATGAATTTAGTTAATATTGATTTTCCTCTTATTATAATAACCTTATCTGAGCTAATTTCTCAAATCCTTCCCATTACTTTTCTTTTTCTGGTACCAGGGATTGAACCCAGGGATGCTTAACCACCAAGCCACATCTCTCAGCTCTTTTTAATATTTTATTTAGAGACAGGGTTTTTCTAAGTTGCTTAGGGACTCACTAAATTGCTGAGATTGGCTTTGAACTCGCAATCCTCTTTCCTCAGCCTCCCAAGTGGCTGGTATTATAGGCATGGGCCACTACTTTTAAGTGTGGCACAATCTAGTAAAATCATATAAGGAACTGAGGTAATTTTACAAATAATTCAGTTTAAAATATATTTTAATTAAATTTTTTGGATATTTATGCAAAACTCCTTTTTATTTGTCTAAACTGCTAGGGAAAATCTAACATTTTTCACAAAAATTATATATATATACATATATATATATATACACACATACATATGCATATAGACTGGCATTAGTAGAGAGAATAATTGTTTCAGGCATAAATAATTTCCTTTTCTGTTCTTTCACATTTACCTTTCTAGAATGAGATAAAGTAGAGCTCTCCCCACTGAACCCCTAGCTAATCAAAAATATTTAAGTCAAATTTCTTTTTGAGTGTCATTCTGGCATAAATCCCAAGTAGTTTCTTTGAAATGACATCTCATTTTTTTATTAGTGCTATTTAGCACGCAACTAGTAAGTACATTAGGCTTTATTATTATTATCTAATAAATTCTTCCAACATCTTCTGGGAGGACCAACATTTTTGAAAAAAGCAAATTGAGATGTAGGTTAATTTAGTTGGCCAGAGTGACACAGTGACTTTCTACAGATATAGTCAAGGGAGTGTTGAAGCAGTCTTGTATTATGATAGAAACTGCTCCTTGAATGATAACACTTAAAAACTGCACCGATCCTATAATTGCAGAACAGCATACTTCACTTTGGAAATGAACCAATGATAGGAGTACCATTCCAGAAATCTAGATTTCCCAATGTGCTACCCAGAATTGATTCACCTGATTTTCCAGTTGCCTTTCAGCTGTTTGCCCTTAAGTTAATTGATAAAAGCCTTCTTCAGCTCTTCATTTTTATCTTTAATTTTTGAAACCAATTTCAAAATGAGAGACACAATGCTGTTTTGTTTGCAAAAGGCTTACTTCTCAGCATTTGGCTTGCACTTTTACATTATTCTATTAACATGAGGCTTAATACTAAAAAAGAAGTATGAGAGAAGTTGCATCTCTTCCCATAAAAATATGCATTGTATTTGATTTCCAGGCAGATTCACCTGAACATGGTCCCTATTATTAAATTGATATTTTCTGATTTATTTTACTGTTCACTCTTGGCAAGGGGAGTTTCCATCTTTTAACCTTTCTGATGATTAAGCTGAATATGTCTTTGGTTGGGGTGAATAATTATACAGCTAAGAGGAGGCAGTAAATCTTCACTATATGGCTAATAAGACTGTGCTATTTTATATTTGATTTCTTAATGCTTTGAATTTAGAGTTAATAAGTAGTCTCTCCAGCATTATATTATAAATGAAATGCCAACTTCATTGAAAATTTTATGTTAGGTCATATAATTTGACAATAATTTTGAAGAGATACAAAGAAAGCACCAGCAGAATCTATTTTAAAAGCTGTGTCATCCTGTACATTTAATCAGAAAAATAAAACTTCAGTAACTAAAACACTAGGTGTCTTATCAGGTAAAATCTGAACAACAGTCTTCAGATTGATCTTGTGGTAATTGTACAGCTGGGATATTTATTAATTTCTCTGAACTATAACTTAGACATTTCAGAAGACAGATAATTTCCTTACTTGACAAAAATTGGTGGCCCCCTTTACAATTGATTTCTCTGAACTGTCCTTTAAAGACATTGTCTTAAAATCATGATGATATTTTGTTTAATTTAATCTTTTGAATTCAATTGCCTCTTTAAAAATATTTTTTTGAGGTAAGTTTTCATGGGAAATCAAGATTAAGTGGAAATAAACTTTTGCATATATGTATGTGCGTATATATACAAAATTTATGTCTGATCGCTCTAGTATTATGTATTTAAGTCTTTATAGAATTAATTATGGAAGGAATTGAATTAGTTAAATAATGTTTCTGCCACCAGATTATTCAGTTGACTCATTTCTTGGCAGAGAAAGTGGGGTTGTCCATATGAAGTAGTCACTGGATTGGGGACCCGGAATGACTGGGTCCAAACCCCAGCTCTGTTGGTGATGAGTCACTTCATGTCTGTGCATCAGGTTCCCACCCATAAAATGTCATAAGGTTATTTTTAGGTTTAGGTGAATGGTGAAGAATATTTTATCAAATGCTTATAAAATGTTTTTAAGGTTACAAGTACTGAATGTCATTAGATTACAATATTCAAGGTACCTAGAGTATGAAAAAGCTGCTTTCCCTTACAATCATGTTTGAATGGATTTCTTAGGATTGGGAAACTTACTTAGTGAAATACAGAGCCCAGTTGCTGATATTAAAAGGCAAACTTGCTGTATAGGACTCATGGAGCAAAACAGTATGTCAATCTCTAATGTAGCTTGGATATGGACTTATATATACTGTTTATTTACTTGCTTTGGTCCTTTGGACAATTCACAATTTTATTTACTTCATTTTGGTCCTCTTGTCACAGGAAAGCAGGGAACTAAAACTCCAAACCTCGGTTCTTGTGTTCCAATGAAAGAAAATTTAAAGCCAGACACTAAAAGTCATGTAAGAGAACTTTAAGTGAAAGTGAGGTGAAAGCAAAGAGAGCCTAGAGCAGAGAGCATTCTCAAGAGAGAGTGGGCCATCTGAGTAGAGAACGACAAAGGAGACAACACTGTGTTCCAAATTTATTAATGTTTGATGTTTACCAGGAGAACTGGGGACCACCTTCTGTACTCTTTGCCAATCAGGTGTTCAACTCCTCCTTCACATCAGGCAGTGGAGTTTTTGACCTTAGTTAGTCCTCTCTGGAACTGTCATGGTGGCCATCCTATTTAGGGGGAGCTTCCTACAAGTCAATCCCATGTTACTGTGGGCACTGGGGTCAATAGCTGGTCAGAAGTTACCTTAGTGTGCCTGCACTACTAAAGGAATCGTCCTTCCTAGACAAATGGAGACACCTATAGCCATAATTCCTAGGTTCACATCAACATCAATGGATCCTGTCAAGAGTTATTCCCATTGATGCTTTTCTTTTGATATATTTTACCATTGTGCTTTGCTTCTGTTTATTTTCTACAAATTTACTATAACGCTTTGCTTTCTTGTCTACTTTGAAAGTAGTTTAAAGAAGGCCCTAAAGTAATTTAAAGAACACTTGTGACCTTGCTATGCATTTCACTGCTCATTGCTAGCTACTACCTTACTCTATAAGTTTCATAATTTTAATTTCAAATTATTCATTTTAACAGTATTTTTGTAATAGTGGTTCACTTTATGCTTTGACTATATCCCTTCTTGCTCTAAAACTCACATTTTTTCCTCTTTTTCCCAACTTTCTCCTCCCTGGTCTTCTCTTCCAGACATTCTCCCTAATCCCAGGAAACTGGATTTCTCTGAATCACCTCTTTAAAACCCTGCTGCTTCTCTTGATGGGGAGAATCATAGACTTTGGGACAGGAGTTGATTCAGAGAAATCCAGTTTCCTGAGATTAGGGAGGAGAATGTCTGGCTGTGTTTCTCCTTTGCTAGCAAAGCAATAAAACGTGTTTTTCCCTTTTCTCAAAACATTGTCTTCATTATTGGATTGGTATTGGGGATGAGGACCAAGTTTTGGTAATGTTTTTGTCCCATCTAAGTACATAAAGGCAGGGAGATACTTGCTTGAACCCAATCACAGAAATTTAGCTGATTCTATTACATATTGGTTTGGCTATGGCTCTTTTGTTACCAGTACTTTGGTTATCGTCATTAAACTCCAGTTTTTTAACTGACTCGGTTACAATGATTTTACCATATCCTCTAACAAATGACAGTCCTGGAAGCAACTTTTCCTCTCTAAACTCCATTACAGGTCACTACACTTTCATTAATGGCCATCTGAGAATCTCTGAAGTAAAATAAACAGAAAAATGCAAAGCATCAAAATCCTGAATATTATCAGGCACATAAAATTATATGATCATTAAAGTCTCTTTTAGGTCCCAAATGCTATAATTCCATAAATTAAAAAAAAAAAAAATCCCCTTCAGTCAGTTTCTGCTTGTCCCTAGCTTGTCCCTATTTGTGGATAGTAAGGATTGGTCTTCTGTGTTTTGTTCCATGAGTATATGCACATGGATAGCCCTTGGATAGTGAGGCACAAACAAGGTTGCCACAGTAACAGACCAAGGGAGGGCCCAGGGGCAGGAAGAATAAGTTTTTTACAGGTAGAAGAATGCCTCAAGGAGCTGGGCATGGTGGTGTAATCCCAATGGCTTGAGAGGCTAAGGCAGGAGGATTGTGAGTTCAAAGCCAGCCTCAGCCATGGCAAGGTGCTAAGCAACTCAGTGAGACCCTGTCTCTAAATAAAATACAAAATAGGGCTGGGAATGTGGCTCCATAGTTGAGTTCCCTGGAGTTCATCCCTGTACCAAAAAAAAAAAAAAGCCTTAAGGTCTAGGCTAGGGTGAGAGACTAAGGCTCTTGAGACTTCTACTTCAAGGAGGCTCTCACTCCCCTGGGGCAGCTTGAGAATGAGTGCCCTTTAAATTTTGTACCTTAGGAGTCCCACTCAGCCCCAGGAAAAATTTATCACAAAGTCTGTGTCAGAGAAGTCAATCAGCCACAAACTAGGAATTTTGAACAGTGAGTGTGAGCTGGAGAAATCGATCAAATCACATAAAGAAAGTGAGAAGTTGTGTACTGTTTCTGGCCTCAGGGCATTAAATTCCAGCAGTTTCCCATCCCAAATGGATTAAGGCAATCTCTCATTCCTAGAGCACTCATGGAGAGGCAGTATAACAGTGGTCTACTTTATGCTTTGAATCTAGCCCTTGCTCCTCAGCCACTGTGACTTATTTTTAAAAGGACATGTTTCTCTTCCTTTCTCCCTCCTCCTCCTCAATCTCTCCCCCTCTTTGATTTCAGGGGAAACAGGATTATGTTTCTTCTCCATCCTATGCAGATTTATCTGTCCCTGAGCACACACTCACCATAGGAACAAGTAATCCAGAATTTGGGGATGGTACCAGAAGTTCTCAGAAATGCCTGTCTCTCAAATTAACAAGTGAATTACAACTCTTGAGAGAACACATGGAATGTAGCCTTTGAATCACCTCTTTAAAAGCCCCCTTCCCATGCCCTTCATGGGGAGAATTACATCCTGTGGTACTGGGGAGTTCATTGTGCTTCTCCTTTGCTAGCAAAGCAATAAAACTTCTTTATCCTTTTTCTCAAAACTGTGTCCTTGTTATTGGATAAGCACTGGGGACAAGGACCACGCTTTTGGTAATAGGAACAATTCTATAGTGTTAACATAGAAACAGAAGAAATGAGGTGAGGAGAGAGTGTTACAAGGTCAGAATGGATTAAATACAGAGTGGTCAGTGGGTTCCTCCTAGGTCAGTATTCCTTTCCTGTGGTGAGTGTGGCTCCTGGGAGGAGACCTCCCTACCAGATGGCTTTAAGGCCCAGGTAGCTGTATGTGGGATTCTTCTCCCCTCTTGATCATTACTAATCCCTTTCTTGCAGATCCAGGGTAGATACACCTGTGCCTTCAATTCACAAAACTAAACTTAAAAAATTGTAGCTAGACATAAATTTTTCTTTCAAGCTTTCATTCTGTCTGATAACAGAAATATAGTTCAATACATTGCTGAAAAGCATTTTTTCCCCCATCATTTCTGATAAACTTCATGAATTCAGAATTCCCTGGCTCCTTAGATAGTACCTAAATTCTAGGGGATGTAGAGTAAAGTGTTGGCTTTTTGACATTCAGGCTGGCATTTGCTGTTGTTCTCTCAGGTCATCAGTCCTAGTGCTTGCAGCTCCTTATCCTGACCCTCATGGTTCTTCCTGAGCCATGTCCTCACCCCTCTTAGGGACTTGGGGCTTGTTAGATGTTCTCCTGTGCCACTCTAGAGCCATAAAGACTTGGAGGTCTGTCTTCGACACATCTGGCTGCCACTTCTCTTTTCTGTTTATCCTGGCCCCACCTGAGCAGTGACACAGGTTCCTTTGTTCTCCCATTCCCAAACTTACCTGAGAATTCTACCATTCAGTGTCTCCTTCCCAGGGCTTCAGCCATATCTTGCTCCTACCTACTCTTTCTCTCTTTTTTGACACCCTCTCTTTCAGCTTGGAGAAGTATTTAACACTTTCAACTAGTCACATGTGGTGAGCTCTTGAAATGTGATTAGTCTAATGGGAGATGTACTGAATGTGAAAATGCCCACCAATTTCAAAGACAGTATGAAGAATAGACTGTAAAAATATTAATAATTTAATACAGCTTACATGTTGAAGTGATACTATTTTGGAAATGTTGAATTAAATAAAAATAGTTTTATAATTAATTTTACTTATATCTTTTTCATTTTGGGGGGTTGGGGGAGGTACCAGGGATTGAACCCAAGGGCACTTAACCACCTAGCCACATCCTCAGCTCTTTTTATTTTGACACAGAATTTTCCTGTGTTACCTAGGTCCTCGCTAAGTTGCTAAGGCTGTCTTTGAATTTATGACATTCCTGACTCTGTCTCTTGATTTGCTGTGATTACAGGCATGTGCCACAAGGCCTCGCTGTCTTTTCACTCTTTCAGAAACATGACTACTAGAAAAATTTTAGTTGCCCTGTACTCCTTTTAGATAGAATGATTTAACAAGTTTAAAGAAGTGTTAGGGGACTGGGGTTGTGGCTCAGTGGTAGAGGAATTGCCTAGCACATGTGAGGCACTGTGTTCAATCCTTAGCACAACATAAAAAAATAAAAAATAAAAAATAAAAGTATTGTGTAAAAAAAAAGAAGAAGAAGAAGAAGTGTTAGGGACTGAATTGTGTCCCCCTGAATTTATATGTTGAAGTTTTAACCCCCAATGTGACTGTACTTGGATATAGGGCTTTTAAGAAGGTAATTAAGATTAACTGATGTTGTAAGAATGGGACCCTAATCTGATAAGACTGATTTTCTTATAAAAAGAAGAAGAGGGCCATTTCTCCCGACCTGCTCTGATGGACGGGGAGATGGTCCGAGGGCTCGCCTTCCAATAAAGCATGGCCGAGTGGCTTAATTCATCTTCTCCTGGTCGTGTGAATTTTACATAATTGGTGCCGGAAACCCGGGAGGGCTTTGAACCTCCTCCGCACCGGAGTTGAGGCAGGCCCTTCGGACCAAGAGAATTCCTGAGCCGCTATTTCCACCACCCAAACCGACAGAAATGAGGTACGTTCCCTCCCCATCTCCCCTGACTTTTTGGCTCCCTCCCATTCCGTTCCGGAGGTCTACCTGTAAGTCACGCGCGTGCCACAGACCTC
>CM053409.1:26575973-26615674 GCA_028644305.1 Xerus rutilus
AGATGTGACGTCACTAGTGGACATGCCTCCTGTCAATCAGCGAGTTTTCCTGACCCATCAGGAAGGACTATGGCCTTCTCTTCCTGTACCCAAGCCCTCCCCTTCCTGACCGGGTTTTCTTGAAATTCTCTGTGCACAAAAGATCCAGTGCCATTTCTCCCGACCTGCTCTGATGGACGGGGAGATGGTCCGAGGGCTCGCCTTCCGATAAAGCATGGCCGAGTGGCTTAATTCAAAAAAAAAAAAAAGAAGAAGAGATACCAGGAGCTTTTATACAGAGGAAAGCCCCTATCAGGACACAGTAAGAAAGCATCTTTCTGTCTGCCGGGAAGAGAGGTCTCATCAGAAACCAACCCTGCAGACACCTTGATCTTGGGCTCCCAGACCTCAGAAATGTGAGAATATAAGTCCTATGGTTTAAACCACACAGTCTGATATTCTCTCATGACAGCTCTAGCAGACTAATACAAAAAGTAAAACTCATCCTGATCTTATACATTCTCCTCAGATAAAATATTTATGATGTTAATTTTAGCTTTTGATCTTCAAGAATCCATTCTCTTGATTTATTTGTAACAGTGATCCACTTTATGCTTTGAATATAGCAGTTTCTGCTCTGCCCTTGCAACTTATTTTTAAAATAGACATGTTTCTTTTTCTTCCTCTCTCCCTATTCTCTGCCCTTCCCTAATTTTAGGAGAAACGGGATTATGTTTCTTCCCCATCACAGGCAGAGTTATCTGTCCCGGAGTACACAGCCACCATAGGAATGAAGTAATCCAGACTTCAGGGATGGTACCAGAAGATCTCAGAAATGCCTCTCTCTCATATTAACAAGTGAATTACAACTCCAATAGAAAAAACATGGAATGTAGCCTTTGAATCACCTCTTTAAAAGCCCTATGTTCCCTCTAATGGGCAAAATCACACCCTCTGGGACAGAAGTCCTCTGTGTTTCTCATTTGCTAGCAAAGCA
Organism: Xerus rutilus; assembly: GCA_028644305.1. Classification (NCBI taxonomy): domain Eukaryota; kingdom Metazoa; phylum Chordata; class Mammalia; order Rodentia; family Sciuridae; genus Xerus; species Xerus rutilus. The sequence continues at coordinate 26,576,950 of CM053409.1, forward strand.
ATGAATCTTCTTTTTCCTTTTTCTTAAAACTGTGTCCTCCTTATTGGATTGACATTGGGAACAAGGATTGAGCTTTTGGCAACTTACTGATTGTACTGGACTTCTTAAAAACCAATTTTGAGAGGCATGTGCCAGGGCTACACATGCATAGACAGAAGACCAGAGTCAGCAGTGTTCAGTGCATGCGTCTGCAGGCTGTACCCAGGCGCTCTAGCCCTCTCTGGTCCCTGGGTTGCCTGGCTGGTCCCTGGGCACAGCTTGCGCAGGCGGGGTGGGCACCGCACCCAGGGACATCTGGGGAGTGCGTGGGCGGGGAGTTGCTGGCGGTGGGGTTTGAGCGTGATGGCTCCGACTGTAAGACTGGGGAAGGCCTGCGCTGCTGTTCCTGCTGTTGCTGCCCAGGTCTCTGTCTGCTCCTGGTCATGAGAGGAGGCAGAGCCTTGAAGCAAAGAAATCTGGATTAGAGAAAAAGTATTTTAAGGGCCATGCAAGCCAACTGTAACTAACTGCACAGTCCTCCAGGAAATGCAAGTGGGGAGGATGCCTCAGCCTCCCAGTGTACCCATACAAGATTGACAGGAGAAGGTTCTTGTCTTCATTCTGGAGATGTTCATATCCAGATTAACCCCATACCTAAAGAATATGCTGAAAATCCAAGCTCCAGAAATATAAGATCAAGTGTCCATAGCTGTATCCATGGATGTGCACACAGTCGTTTCCGGAATCACTCCCACAGTGAAGCAAGGCAGCCTGAGGATACTGCTACGGAGTCTGGAGAACATGGAAGTAGCTCCTTCTCAGAATTCCGCTATCTTTTCAAGTGGCTGCAGAAAAGTCTTCCATATATTTTGATTCTGGGTGTCAAACTTTTTATGCAGCATGTAACAGGCATTTCTCTTGGAATTGGGCTGCTAACAACTTTTATGTATGCAAACAAAAGCATTGTAAATCAGGTTTTTCTAAGAGAAAGATTTTCAAAGATTCAATGTGCTTGATTACTGGTATTCTTAGCAGGATCATCTGTTTTTTTGTATTATACCTTTCATTCTCAGTCACTTTATTACAGCTTAATTTTCTTAAGTCCTACACTGGATCACTTGAGCTTCTAGAAAGTACTTTGGATTGTTGGAATTACAGTCTTCATTCTGAAATTCTTCTTCATGGGCTTAAAATGCCTTGTTTTATTGGTGCCTCCTTTCATCATGTCTTTTAAGTCAAAGGGTTACTGGTATATGCTTTTAGAAGAATTGTGTCAGTATTACCGAACTTTTGTTCCCATACCAGTTTGGTTTCGTTACCTTATAAGCTATGGGGAGTTTGGTAATGCAACTAGATGGAGTCTTGGGATACTGCTGGCTTTCCTCTACCTCATACTAAAACTTTTGGATTTCTTTGGACATTTGAAAACTTTGACAGGTTTTGCAAATATTTTTTACACGACCAAGTTATGGTGTGGCTGCCACCAAGAGACAACGTTCAGATGTGTTCAATATGTCATTTTTGTTCAGATATTTGTTCAATATGTCAAGCTGAATTTCAGAAGCCAATTCTTCTCATCTGTCAGCACATATTTTGGGAAGAGTTCATTACCTTATTGTTCAACAGAGAGAAAACATGTCCACTATGCAGAACTGTGATTTCAGATGGTATAAACAAATGGAATGATGAAGCCACTTCATCACACTTTCAAATATATTAAGTTGTACAAATTATTAAGGCCACAAACACTAATTTCATTTGGTTACAAGTGACTATTGATAAAGGTATTTGAATGGATTTGCAGAGCTGGAAGAAAAATGTTTCCAAGTGGTTTTAGAATATAATTTACACATGTAGTCCAGTTTATCAAGATCAAATGAAAAAACCCTGTTTTAAAAATATACAACATCTGTTGTATCCTAATTATTTGACAGATAATCGCAGTGTTAAATTGTAAATGTGTTTTCTTGTTGATGTTACCAAAACAAATTAGAAACTAGAACTAGTAGTTTTAAAGGAGTGCAGGTGGGCTGGGGATATAGCCCAGTGGTAGAGTGTTGGTCCAGCACATGTAAGGTCCTGGATCCATTCCCTACCCCAAAAAGAAGAAAGAAGAAAGAAGGAAGAAGGAAGAAGAAGAAAGTTCAGGTGTTCTTTCCTGACATTAAAGGATATTTTTCACAATATTTTAAGATACATATGTTTGAAAGAGTTTTCTTCAGCATTGACTTTTATAATTCTCATTCTAAAAATGCTTAAATTTTTCACAAAATTTGTATTTTTCAATTAAATTTCTAAATGCTATATTTTACCTGCAAAAACTACATTTTCTAGGTGAAGATTAATTTGCTGAGGATGATATATTTTAATATTGTATTATTCTTTATAGTATGATGAGTAATCAGCAAGAATAAATTATTTAAATTTAAAAAAACCTATTTTGAAATCTAAGTTGAATGAGATTTGACTGTTCTCTGCTCTCTGTTGTGAATTTCCTTCTGCAAGGCCATTGAATCAGCTACTCTCAGCTGCCTCAAGTTGAGGAGGAGTTACAGAGCAAGAGGGAAATATGCAGTATGAAAAATATACTGCTTAATATCAAAATAGCAATCTGAAACAGCAGATATATTTTGCTTTTCTTAATTATAGCAAAACTCAGGGGGATCTGATTTTATTGATTTTGTCATGCATTAATTTGATTCATATTTATGGCTTACAGATTGATTTTGTATTCTTTAGCATCAATAGCTTTTAGACAGTGTTTGCATTAAAAATTTCAGGGTTTTATTTCATAACTGAAGATATTATTCTCTGTTACAGGAAATGAAAGTATTATAGAAACTGTAAAAGTGGTAGAGAGGTGGTTGAAAATACTAAAATCTTGCTATCTATATCATTATAGCTCAGAATATTTTTTAGCTTTGGAAAGACTTTGCAGCCTTTTTTTTTTTTTTGATTTTGAGGCAGAGTCTCCCTAAGTTGCTTAGGCCCTCACTAAATTGCTGAGGCTGATATCAGACTTGGGATCCTCCTGCTTCAGCGCCCCGAGTTGTTAGGATTACAGGTGTGCACCACTGCACCTGACCAGCTTCTTTAATTGTAACTAATTTCTCTTTAACCAATATTTAATTTTAACCAATAATTGAAATTGTTCAATTATCCAAATACTACATAAACTACCCTTATTGTAACTATTATAGTTTGTATATTATTTTCAGTGTTCCCCAAAGGTTCATATGCTAGAATCTTGGTCCCCAATGTGGCAGTGTTAAGGTGGTGGAACCTTTAAGAAGTGGGGCCTAGTGGAAGGTAATTAGGTCATTGGGCACATCACCTTTGGAAGGGATAAAAGCTAGTCTCAAAGAGTGAGTTCTCACCAGGTGTAATGGTACATGCCTGTTATGTACATGCCTGTTATAACATGCCTGTTATCCCAGCAGCCAGGGAGGCTGAGGCAGTAGGATCACATGTTCAAAGCCAGTCTCATCAACTTAGCAAGGATATAAGCAACTCAGTGAGACTGTCTCAAAATAAAAAATAAAAAGGGCTGGGGATGTGTCTCAATGGTTAATTGCCTTTGAGATCAATCCCTGGTACAAAAAACAAACAAACAAAAACCAGACAGTGAGTTCTCATGAGAATGAGTTATTAAAAGAGCAAGGCTGGCCTCTCTTCACTCTTTGGCTTCCTGTATTACCATGTGATCTTTTCATATATGCTCTCACTACTGTGATGTCATTTACCATCCCTTATCAGAGAAAAAAATGGATAAAACACCAAACTTGGATTTTAAGCCTCAAAAATTGTAAGTAAACCTCTTTTCTTCATAAGTCTTCAGATGCAGGTGTTTTGTTACAGCAACAAAAAATCGATTGATACAGTAACATAATAAAATAATACAAAAAATTTAAGATTCTTATTATCTCTTCTTGGCCATCTTCTCTATAGCATGATGCTGTAAGAATAGCCTTCCAAATTCTTCCATGAATTTTCATATATGCATTAGATATCTATTAAAACACAAAAATATTTTTATGCTAAACATATACATATTTAACCTAAATGATTTGATACTGTTGTGTACAGGAACTTGAATTTTTTCTTCATCTGATACCTTTTCATGTCACTAGCATACATCCCTCATTCTCATTTTAGTAACTGCAAAGTATTTTATAGCACAGAAGAATAAAAATGTATTTAAAATATATTTCACTTCTACTCACTTTATGGTTATATATATTGTTTTTACAATGAAGAAATGACCTGAGCACGGTGTTGTAATTCCAGTGGCTCTGGAGGCTGAGGCAGCAGGAATGGGAGTTCAAAGCCAGCCTCAGCAACTTGGTGAGGCTCTAAGCAACTTAGCAAGACCTTGTCTCAAAATAAAAATTAAAAAGGGTGGGAATATGTCTCAATGGTTAAACACCCCAGTACCGAAGACAAAGAAGAATAAGGAGGAGGAGGTGGGGAGGAGGAGGAGGAGGGAGGAGGAGGAAGGAGGAGGATGATCCATCCTTATGTGTGCTTCTTCTTTAGACATAACATTTTTATGAGCTTCAGTTTCCCTGCCTGCTTCATGAATTGATGTATCTCCCTCTCATGGAGCCTTGTTAACATCTCTGCATCATTCCAATTTTAGTATACATGCTACCAAAGTGAGCTTATAAGAATTTTTTTTAAATGTTAGATTCTTAATGGTTAACTTATTGTGCTAAAAGTAACAATTCTGAAGAAGGGGCTGTCTTGGCCATTTGCCATACAATCCTCTCTTGTTTGTAAACCAAATGGACTTATTAAACTTTGGTAGGGCAGAAAGACAGCAAGATTTAGATTGTTCCAGTCCAAGGGGGTTAATTTATGTAAGTTATATGACGATCAAATGGACATATGATGTCCTTTAACACCTTGGCAATCTCCTCTCATTGCATAGCAGAATGGACAGTGTCCTTTTAAGCTCTTTCCCATGCATTTGCATCAAGTCTTCAGGATTTCTTTGCATGCCTGCAACTTTGTAACACCTCTGTCTGTGAATAGAGGAAGCTGTGACTTCAGTATTCCAGATGAGAAAGAAAATATTATTAGATGTTATTACTGTCTACCATCTTGTTCAAAATGAGGGAAGTAGGTCATATCAAGAGAATCTGTGACCAGGTCATATCCAAAGTGAAAAACCTCAAAATGTCTATCTGCTCCATAGATGCTGCTCACCTAGTAATGAGAAGAACCACACCATCTAAGAACTGAGGAAGCAGAGGGAGTAATATCTGAAATTTTTTTAAAAATATTTTTTAGATGTCGATGGACATTTATTTTTTATTCATTTATTTATATGCGGTGCTGAGAATCGAACCCAGTGCCTCGCACATGCTAGGCAAGCACTCTACCACTGAGCCACAGCTCCAGCCGCAATATCTGAAATTTTAATGTTGTCTTAACAAGAAAATACAGTGACTTTAAAATATTTATATAAATTCTTCTGATAACTTGGCTTTTTGAGTTCAGAACCGTTTACACTCTGTCTTCTAGAAAGAAACTATCAATTGTTGTAGGTTTACCAGGAGGATGGCACATCCTCTAAGCAGTGGCTGAAAAATCCCCAAAATAATATATTGTGAATTTTAATAGATATATTGACAAACTGTTCTTTAAAAAGGCTATATCATTTATCACTCTAATAGTGAATGTGCCTAACATATTATTAGTCTTTTTTTTTTCTGCTGAGGATTGAGCCCAGAGGTTCTTCATCACTGATATACAACCCTATCCCTTTTTATTTTTATCTTGAGATAGGGTCTCACTAGGTTGCTTATAGCTTTGCTAAGTTGCTGAGACTGGCTTTGAACTCTTGATCATTGTGCCTCAGCCTCCTGAGCCACTGGGATTACAGGTGTGTGCCATCAAGTCTGGCTATGAGTTCTTTTTATATTATGTATATGAATCTTTTAAAAACAATATTTTTAGTTGTAGATGGACACAATACCTTTATTTTATTTATATATTTTTATGTGGTGCAGAGGATCAAACTCAGTGCCTCCCACATGCTGGGGAAGTGCTCTACCACTGAGCTACAATCCCAGCCTCATGTATATGAATCTTTATGTGTTGTTAATACTTTCTTCTAGCTGCTTTTTGATGTTTTAACTTTGTTTAAGGTGTTATTTTCATAGAAAAATTATAAATGTTTATGTAGTTAAATATAATTATTCAATATTAATTCTAGGTTTTACAGTTTTAATTAAGAAAGCTTTCTATAATCAAGATTACTGATATCCTTCCATAATTTCTTCTAATGCTATTATATTTTAAATGTATTTTAGTGAAAATTCTAAAATATAAGTACACTTTTTACTAAAAATCCAAATAATTTCTAGTAGTATAATGAACTATGCCTTAATTAAAATCCTTCCCAGTACAGCACACTTAAAAATAAGTATAGATCTGGGTGCAGTGGCACATGCCAAAAATCCCAGGATCTCCAGAGGCTGAGGCAGGAGGATTTAAGTCTAAAGCCAGCCTCAGTAACTTAGTGAGGCCATAAGCAACTTAGTGAGACCCTGTCTCAAAATAAAAAATAAAAGGGGGTAGTGATGTTGCTTAGTGGTTAAGTGTCCCTGGGTTCAATCCCTGATACAAAGAAAATAAAATAAATGAAAAAAAAAAAAAAGATTAGGGATACCACTTAATGGTAAAGCATCCCTGGATTCAATCCCTAGCACCAAACAAACAAAACAAAATTAAAAATGAGTTTTAAAATTTCTAAGGTAATTGTATTTATTTACTATTGCTACATAGCAAATTTCCACAAATTTAACAGTTTAGCATTTATATTTCTCTGTTTCCATGAATCAGGTGTCATGCTTTGAATCTCTCTCTTCAGGAAAGGCCTTGTCCTTTTTAAAGGTTTGCCTGACTAGATCAGGACCACCAAGGTTAATTTTCCCTTGGATTAGTAAATCCGAACCCACCACATGGGACCTTAATTACATCTTCAGAAATACTTTTGCTTTTTGTCACATAATTTAAACATGAGTGTGATATCCATCATATTCACACTCAGAGAGGAAATTATAAACAAAAGGGAAGTAATTTTGGAGACTATCTCAACATTCTACCTACCACAGTAAATATTAAAATGTAGAATTAGGTTTTTATAATTTTCAAACCAGCTGAGTCAGGAAAAAATTAATGAAAAGGAAAAAGTAATTATTTGAGACAAAGATAAGTTTAAAAATACTGAAAAGTGAGTCAAACAAAAAACAAAATAAAATGGCAAATAAAATATGTAGCATAAATCATAATGTTAAGTATTGAAGTATTGGGATGGGGGCTAACCAAAAAGAGAAAAGAAAAGAAATCACAATGTTAAGAAAATATATTCTTCAGATATAGTCAAAGATTGTCAAATTGAAAAGTGACATAACTAAAACAAATGAACATAGAAATATTGAAAGTTAAACCAAGCAACACTAGCCAAATATTTGGGATTGGGGTGGAGCTCGATGGTAGAACACTTGGCTAAAGTGCAAGGCCCAGGTTTGATCTTCAACACTGCAAAACAAAACAAGAAAACAAACAATCCTCTTCCCAAATGTCTAAGAAAATTGAATAAGTATATACCTTTTCTTCCAGCATCCGCTCCTGGGTTTGCATATACAAATTTGAAAATGGCCAGGCATGGTGGTGCATGCCCGTAATCCTAGCAAGTTGGGAGGCTGAGGCAAGAGCATCATAAATTTGAGGACAGCCTCAGCAACTTAGCTAGGCCCTTAGCAACTTAGTGAGACTCTATTTCAAAATAAATGAGAAGAGCTGCATAAAGTGCTCCTGGGTTCAATCCCCAGTATCAAAAACAAAAAAAAACTTAATAAGGTTAGTAGGGTACATGTATAAAAATACTCATAATAACATTATTTAGAACAGCAGAAAATCTGAAAAGGTCCTAAATATTCATTAACAATAAGATGAATAAATATTGAAATAATATTCTAAAATGAAAATCAAGGAACTAAATTTGTATATAATATTAGGAATTATTATTAGAAAGGCAATTTTGAATAAAAAATGAATTACATGTGAATTCAGTTATGCAAATCTTAAGAAACAGGGAGAAGTAAATAATATATCCCTTAAGGATATGTTTATATACATATAAACATATGTACAGTTTCTATAGAAAAATTAAAACAAAAATCAAGGAATAAATAACACTAGCTTTAGATTAGTGGTTATTACTCTGGGAGAAGGGGAGAGATGCAGTCTTTTAGGGCCACACAGAGGTTTTCAGTGGTATTAGTGATATTCTGTTTCTTTTTCTGGATGGAATTTTTATTTCTATTCTTTTTTTTATATGTACATATATGTTATGTAATTTTCTTCTGTGCATTTTTTTTAAATAAAAAAATCCACTATGTACAGGTAAAGCAAAAATCTCCTTTAAATCAAGCTTCTCTCAGAGGTAACCACTCTTATTAACTTCATATGTACTTTTCTAAATTTTTTCTTTGTATTAAAATACATACATCTGTAAAAATATAATTTATTTTTCTGGGGGAATAGAAGTTAACATATATAACAATAGAAGTTAACATATCAATTGTACTATTTTAGAATTTCTTTTTTCCCTTAATAATACCTCTTAGAAAGCTTTCCATGTAAGTATATGGGCATCTATCTCATTATTTTTTATCTGCTGCACAGTATGACAATATTTGAGGACTTTTTTCGGGGGAGTGGGGAGTACTTGTGATTTAACCCAGGGCCAATTCACCACTGAGCTACATCCTCAGATCTTTTTATATTTCATTTTGAGACAAGGGCTCACTAAGTTGCTGAGATCTTTGCCAAATTGTTGAGGCTGGCCTTGAACTTGCCATATTCCTGTCTCAGCCTCCTGAGCTGCTGGAATTACAAGTGTGCATCACCACACCTGGCCAAATTTAGAATCTTGCTAGCTTGTAACAAAAACTTTATTTTCGTGCTCATGCTGTCCATTGTGAGCTGACTGGAGCTCTGCATCATGTTTCCTTACTCTGGGTCCAAGGCTAATAGAGCAGCCCCTACCACAAATGTTACTGGTCACCCTGGAGTAGGGGAAAGACATCTCTAAATGTTTCTACCTAGGCCATTAACTCTGGGCCAGAAGTGCCCCTGTGACTCCCACTCAACAATGTTTTGGCCAGAACCAGTTGCCTGGCCCCATTTAACCACGAGGAAGTGGAAAGCATAGTCCTACTGTGCCCAGAAAAGGAGCAAACCAGATCTATATGGTGAATGCTACTAATGACTCCCTCACTTTATCAGTGGTCTTTTTTCTGCTTTAATCATTGTGTTTTGTTAGGTTTAGTTCTCTAATTTCTAATACTTGATTTTAAAGTCCTCTATTTAAGACTTATGTTTGGTTTCAAGCAATAGATAACCAAAAATATGCTAGTGGGTTAAACAAATTAAAAGTTTCATTGCCCTCACATGAAGAATCTAAAGGAAGGCAGTCTGGGGTGGTCCTATGATGTCATCAAACATTCAGGCTTCTCTTGTCTTATTGTTCAGCCATTTTGTTATGTAGCCATTTCTACCTGCAAAGGAGAGTTGGAAACCAGGTCTGGTGGCGCATGCGTGTAATCCCAGCAACTCAGAGGGCTGAGGAAGGAGGATCACAAGTTCCAGGCCAACCTGGGAAAAAACAAAAGGGCTAGGTGTGTAGCCCAGTGGTAGAGTGCTTGCCTCCCTAGTGGGAGGCAGTGGATTCAATCCCCAGTACCACAAGAACAAAGAACCAACCAAACAAAGGCAATTAAAGATATGGAGATACAGGGATTTTTTTAAAAAAAGACATATTGCCAATTGGCAAGCATATTTGTGGATGTAATTGTGTGTATGTGTGCATTTGTTTCTTAGATTTATGTAAATACTTTCATTCAAAAGTTTATGTATGTTTTGACTTGGCGAACATTTATAAAATGGCTGCTGCACTTCCCATTTGACTCTGTTTTTCCATCCTGGGGATTGAACCCAGAGGCACTTCATCTCTGAGCTACATCATCAGTTCTTTTAACTTTTTATTTTGAGACAGAATCTCACGAAGTGGCCCAGGCTGACCTGGAACTTATGATCCTCGTGCTTCAGCTTCCTGACTCACTGGGATTACAGGTCTGTCCTACCATGCCAAGTGTTCTATTTGTTTTTATTGCTTATTTTTTACAATTGTTTTTGGTTCTTTTTGTCCATTTTCTCTTCTGTGTCAGATTTCCATCATCTTGCCAAGTTTATTAAAGAACTAATATGTTAACTATAGTTTTCTCCTTAAATCTCTCTTCTCTGTCTTCATAGTAAATGGCCACTATCTCCCCAGTTGTTGAAATAAAAAAACCCTAGGTGCTCTCTTGGTGCTCTCTCTCTTCCCCATACTTAGCAAGTCCTGTGGCTGCTGTCTCCAAATGATCTCTTGAATCTGTTAATTTTTCACTTCTTCCTCCTCTACTACTCTACTGTTATCATCTCCTGGCAGGATAACTTTGATATTTTCCTAGTCTCCCTGCCTCCATATTTCCTACCTTCCCTCCTCATCTGCCCATTTGTCACATGTCAGCCAAAATGTTCCTCAGATGATGTCACTTCCCTGCTTACAACTTCCCAGTGGTTTCCCAAAGGAATATAGAATAAAATCTAAGCTCCTCACTATGGCCCACAATCCCTACCCAACTGGCTCTGCTAACACTCTAGGTTATCTTCCCCAGTTCTTTCTCTTTTTGGCCAGGTTCCAACCTTAGCCTCTTCATTCATGACCAATGTGAATTAGTTTTAATTTTTTTTTTTTTTTGGTGGCACTGGGCATTGAACCAGGGGTGCTCTACCACTGAGCTACATCTTCAATTCTTTTATATTTTATTTTGAGGCAGGATCTTGCTAAATTGCTGAGGCTGGCCTGGAACTTGCGATCTTCCTGCCTCAGCCTCCAGAGTTGCTGGGATTATGGGGGAGCACCACTGTGCCCCATGAGGACCTTTGTTCTTGCTCCTCCTGTTGCTTCCCATAATCTAGGTTTCATTTTACATTTCACCTCTTCATGGAGGTTTTCTCTGATCATCCTAGTTAGAACAGAGTTCTTTGCCCTGCCCTACTCTTGTCAGTCACCATCAATGATATCTTTTCCACAGCATTTATGATTATCTGAAATTATCTTCTTCTTGTTGTTTGGTACCAGAAGATTGAACCCAGAGGTGCTTAACCACTGAGTCACACTCCCAGTCCTTTTTATTTTTTATTTAGAGACAAGGTCTTGCTAAGTTGCTTAGGGCCTGGTTAACATATCTCCAAAGCTTAGCAACCGACTCATAACTAAATGTTCTACAAATATTTGTTCCTAAATGTTTTTAATTAGGACTGAATTTAACTTAAAGATTAAGTTATGAGTGAACTGGCATTTTTACAATGTTCTCTTTCTTCCTGGAATCAGTTATTTTTTAAGATGAGCAGTAAAGATTTGTTAATTTGAACTCAGGGGCACTTGACTACTGAGCCACATCTCCAGATTTATTTTGTTTTTGTTGTTGTTGTTGTTGTTGTTGTTTTACAGAGACAGTGTCTCACTGAATTGCTTAGCACCTCACTGTTGCTGAGGCTGGCTTTGAACTCGAGATCCTCCTGCCTCAGCCTCCCAAGCCACTGCGCCCAGCACAATTTGTTAATTTCTTCATGTGGGCCCTGTGCATATATTATTGACTTTGTTATCAAATATTTCATGTTCTTTGTCACTGTTGGGAATGGGATCTTTCTCAATTATTATTGGCTAAGAATAATGCTACTTGTCTTTGTATGTTGATCTCATGACTGGCCCCAATGTAAATTCTTAGTTTGTCATCCTATTCTCTAGGTTTTATACATAGTTGATCATATCTTCTGTAAGTTTTCTTGCTTTTCTCTCTGACTTGAGACTCCTGGATAACTGTCATATTCCTGAGCTCCCTAGGTTTTTTTTAAACTAACATTTAATGACATTATTACACTAAAATTTTACTTACAACCAAGAGAATAAATCCCTCTTCTTCCCTTAGTGAAAATTATGTCTGTTACTTTAGTAGGCTATGTCAGATAATGATAGGATTCTGGAGACCATATGCAAGTGAATGTGACAGAAAAAAAATTTTTTTTTTTTTTTTTTGTACCAGGGATTGAAACCAGGGGCACTTTATAAAATGAGTCACATCCCCAGCCCTTTTTATTTTGAGACAAGGTCTCACTAAGTTGCCTAGAGCCTCACTAAATTGTTGAGGCTGGCCTCAATTTACAATCCTCCTGCCTCAGCTTGCTGAGCCTCTGGGATTACAGGCATGTGCCACCACCCAGCAAAAAACAAACAAACAAAAAAAACCCCACATTTTTAAATATCTGAGGAAATGCAAGAAGCTAATTATATAAGCTGGAGAAAAGCTTGGTTAGGTCATCAAGCTGGCAGATGTTGGCCATCTAGCTCCCCAACATGACCCAAGAAGTGGAGGAAATTCCCTAACCAGAGATGGGAAATCTGTAGCTGAAACAGAGCTATCAAGACTCTCTTTCAGGGTCCTTTCTGCCCATATTCCTAGAGAAGCAATCCTGCATAGGAGGTGGTAATATTCATATTCTCATGGTAAAGAGAGCTGCAGCCTCTATGAAGGGACCCCACAATCTGCTTCAAATAATCCCAGGGAATAATAAATTACTCTTTACCTCTCATCAGCATGACTTAGTGGGCCTCAGATTTGGCACCAATAAAGCCTCCCAAGGAAGGCTCTGTTGACCAAGGCTTTCTTAGCAGCCTGTGCTCACTACCCTCCCAGTACCTGCCACTGTGCTTGACATGTAGCAATTAACAAATGTTTGTCTAATTGCTGGCATAAAGATATTTTTTGAATGAATAGATTTAATTTCTATCAACTCATGAAATAAAAGAAATAAAAAAAATTTTGAATACTAGATTTGAGAGAAAATCCCACGAGATAAGCTTTCTGTGAATTTTGTATCTTCCTTACTTCTAAGTATTTATACTTTATACTGAGCTTTTGTAACAGTAGTTCACTTCCCCATTCTAGGCAGAGTTAACTGTTCTTGAGCACACACACCACAGAAAAGAAATAATTCACACTTGGGGGTGGCACCAGAAGATCTCAGAAATGACTATCTTCCAAATTAACAAGTGAATTGCAACTCCAACAGAAAATGTGTAGAATATAGCATTTGAATCACCTCTTTAAAAGCCCCAGGTTCTCCCTGATGGGCAGAATCACAGCCTCTGGGACAGAAGTCCCTTGTGTTTCTCCTTTGCTAGCAAAGCAATAAACCTTTTTCCTTTTTCTCAAAACTGTGTCCTCATTGGATTGGCATTGGGGACAAGGACCGAGCTTTTGACAAGAGGACTCTCTCTCTTCTCTGTCCTTTAAATAAAACTTTTTTTTTAAATTTTTTTTTAGTTGATGAAATTTTATTTATTTATTTGTATGTGGTGCTAAGAATCAAACCCAGTGCCTCACACATGCTAGGAAAGCGCTCTACCATTGAGCTAAAACCCCAGCCCTAAATAAAACTTTTTGCTTTTACCTTGACATTCCTTGGGTGTTTAATCCTCAATATGGGAGGTGGGGTTGATGGGACCTAATCCTGATTTTTGAGACAAATTTCACATGGGGGCTCTGCAGGGATGACCAGGCGCTGACCTGGTGCTGACCAAGGAAAGCTCCTCCACTCCCCATATCTTTCTGAGGTGTTCCTTTCTGTCTTTCTGGAGGACAATAATGGGCACTTGTTGGCTAATTAAATGCAGTTAGTGCAAGCTTCCCTGTACAAGATGCTCTACAAGATTCAGGTGTTGGGATTCATGGCCTATGTGGTTCCTAATCACTATGCTGCAGGTTAGGTATGCAAAAAATTATCTCTTAATATCGTATCCATGCTTGGACCATGTCTGGTGTGAGTACACGAGGTCTCAACTCCTTTGGATGTGTGAAGACGGACAAAGGGTTGGAACAACTAAAGATTCTGGCTGTGGCTACTCCCCAGTGAACCTCAAAGGTTTCTTCCCCCACTCCTCTCCTGACCACCCATAGGGTATTCTATAGTGACTGGTTGATGAAAATGTACTCTGCAAAAGCCCCAGTGACACACACCTTCAGATGAGCCAAACTGCACTCTCCCACACTCATTCTTCCTGAGCAGTCCCCTCCCCTTGTTAATCAGACTCTAGCCATTGAGAGAAAGACATTTTACATGGAGTGGTTTATAAAGAAATGCCTGGGTTCCCTTTCTTTGCATATGAAGCCTTTGTAAGCCTGTAGGTCTTCTCTCCATTGTTTCTGTGCTCCAAGTTTCTTTTGCTGCAAAAGGGAGGCATTTTCAATTCACCCTTTTATAAACTCCTCTGGGAAAGGGACATTAATCATCTAAGGACTATTAGATATCCTCCTTACCCTCCAGAGATCCCTTTGGACCATGGAGTAGAGAGACACCCAAAGTAGGCCATTATTTTACCATGGCTTATCATGTTTAAAAGTTTGTTGTGGCAGGAAATTCAGTCATGCCTCTAAGTCTTAACTCTCCAGGGTCTTTGGCATAAGGCAAAACAAAAGCCCTCATTCATTCTACCAATGATGCTAGCAATAGATTTGGCAACACCATGCGGTGAGAGAAGGGTTTGCTGGCCATCAGAAAGAAGCTCATAGGAAGACATCCCTAAAGAGAAGAATGGAGATTTCTTTGGCACAGGAACCTGAGTTCTGTTTTCTCATACTCAGATGGGAGCTTTGTACTCAACAGTTATGTCAGGCTCACTATTAGCTCACATACTGAAAAACTGGGATTTTCATGTTGTTCAGAGGGAAGCCTCATCCTCAAAAAAGAGGGGTGGAAACTGTTGAACTCTAGAGGCTCTGGGAGCTAGATGCTCAAAACATGCCTCATTTTCTTCTGCTGCCAGGCCTGGCAAATGACCTAATCACAGTTGGACAAAGGAGATGTCTCATAGTTTTCTGCATCCAACCTGGCCTGATTACCAGTTGGGGAAATAAAAACTGGTCACTGGAGGAAACATAATAAACTATAGAACCACACCTGAAGAGATTGATTTTAAAAAAGAAAAAAGTGGTAAAATGTCCTATGTATGGGGTTTTGCCTCTCAAGCTCAAAATAATAGCTTCCCTTACTTGTTAGCTTCTGCCAGATCTCTCTTTCCAAGGCATACGAAGTGTGCAGAGCTTGCAAGACTTACAAGGCTTTCAGAGGACCAGTTTGAGACCAAAGAAAATAATTGATGTCACTTTTAAATTCACTTACCATAATAATATTTACAAGGTTTATCCATACTGGAGCATGTGTTAGAATTCATTTAAGGCTGAATAGTAGTTCATTCTATATATGTGAATAGAATAAATAATATTTCATCCTATGGCTCATTTTGTTTATCCCTCCATCTGCCAATGAACTTTTAGTTGCTTTTACCTTTTGGCTACTATAAATAGGGCTGCTGTGAAAGTTGATGTACAAATACCTGTTCAAGTTCTTGCTGTTAATGTTTTTGGATATATCTGCAGGAGTGGAATTGCATGATCATCTGGTGATTACCTGCTTTATTCTTTGAGGACTTGCCATAATGTTTTCCACAGTAGCTGTACTCCTTTAATTCCCATCAACTATGCATGAGTGATCCAATTTCTCCCCATACTTGATAACAATTTTTGTTTGCTGGAATTGCTTGTTGGTTTATTTTGGGAGGTACCAGGTATTGAACTCAAGGGCATTTGACCACTGAGCCATATCCCCAGACCTATTTTGTATTTTATTTAGAGACAGGTTCTCCCTGAGTTTCTTAGTGCCTTGCTGTTGCTGAGGCTGGCTTTGAACTTGTGATCCTGCTGCATCAGCCTCTTGAACCACTGGGATTACAGTCATGCACCACCTCACCCAGTTGTTTGTTTTATAATAGCCATCCTAATGGGTGTGAAGTGGTAGCTCATTGTAGTTTTGATGTAAGTGTTGGGTTTCTCTTTTTTATTTACAGGATTACTTTTTTTAAAAAAATGAACATATGGCATTTGCCAGTACATGGATGGTAATGGAGAATCTCATGACAAGAGAAAAAAGCCAAATTCAGAAACTCGAAGGTCGAATGTTTTCTCTCAAATGCAGAAGCTAGAGTAAAATAAAGGAAAGAGAGAGGGAAGGATAGAACAACACAAAGAACCAAAAAAATATAAATTAATTGACATTAATATATTTGGTGTGTTTATTGCATATGTGTTCTCATTTTTATTGTTTACCTTTTAATTTTGTGTGTAATTATGAATGTAAAAATGTGTTTTATGTAATCAAATCTATTAATCATTTTATTAGCATCATCTAAGTTTACTTGTGTTTCCCTCTCTTTCAAGCTGATAAATATAAGGTATATCATTTCCTTTTTCTTTCAATTCTTTAATCTGAAATTAATGTTGGGTAAAATGAGATAAGAGTCTAATCCATGTGTGTTCTCCATAGTTATACTCAATACTTCCCGCATTACTTATCAAGTAAGATTTCATTTTCCTGATTTGTGACCACCATTTACAATGGAGATTGAGTTTTCATACATGCAAAGATCTGCAGCATGGGGCTGGGATTGTAGCTCAGTGGTAGAGCGCTTGCCTTGCAGGTGTGAGGCACTGGGTTCAATCCTCAGCACCACATAAAAATAAATAAAGATATTGTGTCCATATACAACTAAAACAAAAAAAAAAGATCTGCAGCATGGACACTGTGAGGTCCAGATTCTCCTCCAGGAATAAAACTTACCTGCTCAATTGCTGGAGTGTGGATAGGAGACAGCCCCAAACTTTTGGACTGCCTCCCCTCATTCCAGGGACAGATTTTATCCAAGGAGTGGTCACTAAAGGGCGTAAAAGCCCAGCCACTTTGCCTCAAAGCAGGACAATTTTGAAGGGCCATGTGACCTTTGAGTTTGCTGAACTTCAGTTGAGCCCCTACCTCAGGTGACTCCCTTTTGCTCAGTCTTGCATCTTCCCCTTTCCTTTCCTTTCTTCCACAGGTATTTATCCCCAAATCATTGCCAGTAAACATCCTGCATGTTGATCTCTAGAATCTGATTGTGGACATTTTGTTTCATTAATCTACTGATTTTAGCACCTTGTATTTTGGTATATATTTTTGTAGTTTCCTAATAAAAGGAGATTTTTGCATTTTTAGTTGCCATCATCTGAATCCATAAAGTTTTCAACAAAACACCATACAAGGACTGGCAGTGTAAGTCAGTGGTAAAGTTCTTGGCTAGCACATGTGAGGCAAGGTTCTGGGTAGGATCCCCAGAACCACATGAAACACACACACACTGTAACACAAAATATTCACAAATGAACTCACCTAAGAGTCCCCACTCAAACATCTTCTTTCACTTAAAACTGGCATCTTGCGCCAGGCATAGTGGCTAGACCTTTCTTTAATCTTAGCTATTCAAAGGTTAAGGCAGGTAGATCACAAGTTCAAGACCAGCTTGTGCAGCATAGTGAGACACTGTCTCAAAAAACAAAGCAAGGGGCTGGAGTTGTAGCTCAGCGGTTGAGTATTTGTTTGGCATGTGTGAGGCACTGGGTTTGATCCTCAGCACTACATAATAGATAGATAGATAGATAGATAGATAGATAGATAGATAGATAGATAGATACATAGATAGATAGGTAGATAGATAGATAAATTGTGTTTATCTACAACTAAAAAACAAATTTTTTTAAAAAAAGCAAAAGTGAAATAAGCCAATCCCATAAAACCAAAGGCCAATCCCACCAAACAAATGTTCTCTCTGATATGCAGAAGCTAACACAAAATAGGGGCGGGGGGCAGAGGAAAAATAGAAGTTTATTGCAGTAGACAAATGGGAATTAAAAGAAGGGAGAGGTGGTGGGAATAGGGAAGACAGTAGAATAAATCAGACATAACTTTTCTATGTTCATATATGAACAGACTGGCAGTAAAATTCCACATCATGTATAACCACAAGAATGGGAAGTTATACTCCATGTATGTATAATATGTCAAAATGCACTCTACTGCCATGTATATCTAAAAAATAAAAATATCAATGACAAAACCAAAGCAAAACAACAGCACATTAGCATCTTTCTTTCCCATCAATCTCAGCTGCAATGTAAAACACTTTTACAATGACAACTTATTACAAAGTGAAATTAAAATTCTTGCAAGAGGCAGTATTTCATGATGTCAATAGAACTGATACCAGAATTCCACTTGAATTACTTAAAAGCCAACAACTTAAAAGACTTCGGGTTCACTTTTATAGACACCACTCCTTCCAAGTAGTGGAAATAAGCCAATCCCATAAAACCAAAGTAGTAGAAGAGGAAGGAACAACTCATTTTACTGAACCAATATTACCCTGACACCAAAGCCAGACAAAGACATCACAGGGGAAAACTAAGACAAATACACCCTATGAGTATAAATGAAAATATCCTTAAAAAAAAAAAAAACAACAGGGAAGGACACGGGAACAATGGAGGAACTTTATTCACAGGAGTGTAAGAGGGGAGGGGACATGGGGACAGTAAAGGTGGTAGAATATGATGGTCATCATAGCACTAGCTTTATGTATGACTGCATGTGTGTTGTGATTCTCTATCACTTACCAGAGAAAGTGAACCAGAGAAATGAAATGTTATCCTCCATCTGTGTACAATAAATCAAACTGCACTCTGATATCATGTAAACCTAAATAGAACAAATAAATAAATTAAAATATGAAAAAAAGCCCAACAACTCAAAGTCAGCAGCATATGAAAAAGATTATATATCATTGCCACCGGGATCAATCCCAGGAATGCAAGAATAATTAAACATATAAAAATGGAGTGTAGTTTGGCATGGAGATGCATGCCAATAATTCCAGGGACTCTGGAGACTGAGAGAGGAGGATTGCAAGTTCGAGGCCAGCCTCAGCAACTTAGTCAGATCCTCATCAACTTAATGAGATGCTGATTTATTTAAAAATGAAAAGGACAGGAGATGAAACTCAATGGTAAAGGATTCCTAAGTTAAATTCCCAGTACACCCTCCCAAAAAAGTATCATGTAGGTGATAGTGAGACAGTACCACTAAACTAGGAACTGGAGAGATGGCCAGGACTGACTCCAGCATCATGCAGGATCTCAACTTGGAGGGCACATGCTCCTGCAATGAATGCAAGATACATGTCAGACCATGTCTCATCAGGTCAAGAATTGGCAATATTGGTAATCACATCTGTGATTCAAGAAAAACACTCCAGATCTCATAACTCAGGCTGAGGTGGAAGAGTTTGAAAACAGAAATAACATACTGCCACACAAAAGAGTTGAAAGTTGCTGGTAGTTTATACTTAATCTGGAACACCATTTTCCTAAACTGAGAATGGTTTCTTGCAACTAACTTCTATGTGTAGAAGGTATATTATAATGTGCATTCTTATCATATTCTATGTAGTTAGTTTATAGAATGATTTTTGCCCCAGTTTTTTGAACATAGTATCTTTGTGTCTTGGACCTGGACTGTCATGCTATTCATTATTAAAGACTAAAACTTGAATAATGTCAATTATGTAGTACACCACATTAATAGTGAAGGAAAAAATCAACACAATTATTTGATGCAGAAAAAGCATTTGACAAAGAGCAATACTCTTCCATTCCAGGAGGCATTTGTTCCAGCCTCTCAGAACTCCCCCACACCCCTAGGAAACACACTTCTCTGAACCTAGAACCGACAGGCAGGGTAGCCATAAAAATCAGCAAAAAAAAAATGTATATATTTATAAAGATTGAACCGTCATATGGGAGTCATGGAATTCCCAACAGGGGAGTGAGTGAGGGCTCAGGCCTGAGAGGTTTCCATGTGGGCCTCACATCCTGGTATCACTGGGTGGTATGGGGCCTCCTGCTGTAGCACAGGGCTGATGGAAAGATAAACATGGAGTCAGTGCATGAAGGCTTTCCTTAAATTTCACCCACAGCTCACAGTCAAGTCCCTGGGCCTCTGGAGGCAGGACAAAGGAGAGGGTTGGCATCACAAGTTACTGCAAGGCCTCTTGGGGGACATTGTGGGTTACCTACCCACTGCACTTCTAATGCTTCACTTTGTATGTTTCACATGGGACCTCAAGCAAAAATTTCCAATAACAAAAAAAGAATATCCTTTAAAACATTATAAACTACTGGACTAGTCTCAGTCCTCATTAATAGCTGAGGAAACAGGCCAAGGAAGTTAAGGGACTGGCCCAAAGCCTACCAGCTAGTTAGCATCTTTTGTTTTTGTCTATCCAGGAACACCTGTTCTGAAGCCCAGGGACCTGGGTCCTGTGCCTTCTATGTCCATAATCCTGCTCCTTAAGCTGCAATTACTTTAACTTCAACCAGCCCCATGTCAGAGATTCCCCCCAACACATATGCAACTCACAGACATCCCTCTCCAAATGCACACTCACTACTCCTCACCTCCTAGATAGCTGCAGCCTTGCCACTCCCTGAAGGTCCCTGCTCACAGGAGTTGAAATCAATAGTTTCAGAGTTGGGCCCAGGGAGGTCTATGGGATGGTGTGCTGGGGAGTATCTTGATGAGCTTAGGGATGCCATATAGATGCCATGGGCTCCCACTCAGTCCCTTCCTCTCTCTGGAGCCACACAGCTCCTAATATGTACCTGAGGAGTGACAGGTTAAATTCAAGGGGTCAATACCCACCTTGGCCTGGACTCCCTGACCACCCTCTCCCCTCAGCTTGGAAAGCACAGAGCCCAGATCTCTCAGCCAGGAGCCTCATCCAGGCTGCAGTTCCCCTCTATCTCATTTCTTGGGGTAAGAACCTAGAAAGAAAAGAAAAAGGAAATTCCCAGCAGTTCCCAGAGTGCCCTGAAGAAAACTCCAAAGAAAAGAGACAGTGAGTGTCAGGGCCTGGGAACTTGGAAAGGGACCCAGGAATAAGACCCAGCTTCACCTCAACCCAGGGTTCATCACTTGAGCCTCTGGTTTACCAAATCACTTGGATCCCAGTGCTGCACAGAGGGTGATGTAACAGTTCCTGGCACAGCCCTGGTCAAAGGGGTTGTCCCCCTGAAGGAATTGGCCCTGGAGAAAGATAGGAATGGGAAGAGGAGCTCAGAACCAGCAGGACTGGGCAAGGGCATCTTCCAGTGACTGTCCCTAAGTTAATCAGCTAAGCCAGAGCTCAACACAGGCCTGGAGCAAGATTCCAAGGCAAGGAAGCCAAAGAGTGACTCAGGGCCTCCTGCCTTCCCAGGCTCCTAGGAAGAGTGACCTTCCCCAACCCACTTGAGAGCAGCTCTCCTCAGACACTGCTGATAGTGCACCCACCCCTTCTGCCTTCTCAGGGCTACCTCATCACCTTGTACCTCCTTTTGAAGCATCCTTGCTCTGTCTCCACTGGCCACACATGTCCCCTCTCCACATCCTTCCAGATACCTTATAAGCTCTTCCTGTGTTGCTTCACAACTGCTCCAAAGACAGTGTCACCATCTTTCTCCTAATTCACTCTCCCACCTCTCATTTTTTTTCTAAAAATGTGCCTTCATTGAATTTCACTATCAGGGAGGACAGTGGCAGCAGGGATGCCTAATCATATTTTCCTAGTCAAAAAATCACATGAAACAGGAAAATCTGAGCTGAAGTCCTTAGGTACACAAAGCAGTAAAGGTCAAGCTCAAAGGTCAAGACCTCCCCTGGACACTGATTTCTTTTTTCCCTTATTCCACTTTCTTCTTCCCACCAATTCATCTATCAGCCTCACCCTCCCTCCTCCCCTAAGACTAGGTTGAGTCTCACCCCAGCT
Source organism: Xerus rutilus (assembly GCA_028644305.1). Lineage (NCBI taxonomy): Eukaryota > Metazoa > Chordata > Mammalia > Rodentia > Sciuridae > Xerus > Xerus rutilus. The sequence continues at coordinate 26,598,776 of CM053409.1, forward strand.
TCAAGAGGAAGTGGCCCAGCAGCACTTCTGTCCAGCCCTAACTCTCCCATGGCCCATGCATAAACACTTTGATCCTCAACACTATTCTCCATTAGAAGGAACTAGGATTCTACATCAGGACAGCTATGGAATATCCCACCATGTCCAAAAAGCAACCAGAATCATTGTGCTCTGTGAGGTTCTGCCTTGTTTAATGTATTCACAGCACTTAAGAAACTAGTATCCTGCCAGGTGCAGTTGTGCGTGCCTGTAATCCCAGTGACTTAGGCTGAGGCAGGAGGAGTGCAAGTTCAAGGCTAGCTTCAGCAACTTAGCAAGGCCCTCAGCAACTTAGCAAGATCCTGTCTCAAAACAAAATATAACAAAGATTGAGGATGCAGCTTCAATGGTGAAGCACTTCTGGGTTCAATCCCCAGTACCAGAAAAAAATTAATTAATGCCAGAATATTTTTTAAAATTTGTAGAATTTTTAAATTTGAAGAAAGAATTTTTCATTGGGTGTTTATAAAGTATAGAAAATGTTGATTGTACATAAGGTATAGAAAATCCTTCAAGGAATGATAAACAATAAGTTTGAAAGAACTGAGCAATAAATTTGAATATCTTCCTCTCCCCACATAGAACCCTATCAGGCATGATAGAATCTAACAGCTCTGAAACACCTAGGCCAGCTTCTCTCATTGGCTCCACTCCTGGGGCTGTGGCTCCAATTCTGTGTCTCAAATGCCCTCACACTCCAAAGGACCAAAATTATTTGGCATCTTCTGTTTGCCCCAACTTCTGTCCAACTTCTTGCTGCCTCTCCTTCTTCCCCTTATCCCAGGGAGATCAGAGCATCAGGTTTCTCTCTGTTCCTTTCTCTCTTCTTCTATCCCCAAATGTTGATTCTTTTGTTTGTTGTTTCACTCACTTATCCAGATTACTTTTCTTTTGTGTGCCAGGCACTGAAGAACCCAGGGCCTTGCACATACCAAACACACACCCTACCACTCAGGTACACCCCCAGACAGAAATATTTCAGGGCATAAAAAGTGACTTAGTTAAGCCAGGCATGGTGGCACATGCCTGAAATCCCAGTAACTTGGGGGACTGAGGCAGGAGGAAGGCAAGTTTAAGACCAGCCTTAGCAACTTAGTGAGACCCTGTTTCAAAATAAAAAATAGAAAGGATGAGGATGTAGCTTGATGCTAAAGGTCTCCTGGGTTCAACATCCAGTGGCAAAAAATAAAGTCCAGTTCCCACACTAGGGGTTGAAAGCACACTTCAAAGAGCATGGCGAGCCTACTTTCAGAGGGTGGTGAGTCCAGCAGCAGCACAAGACTCTGAGCACAATGTGGAGTGCCCAGGGTAGCAAAGAGAAAGGTTATCATGGGAAAAGAATAGGCAACACAGCCCATAGCCCCCAGGTACATGCAAAGGAGAAGCCCAGAGAGTTAAGTGCTAAGACATTCAAGAGGGCTATTTCAGTTACTTCTAGTTTCAGAGGCTGTGTCCAGTCCATAAAGAGTAGTCAGAAGAATTTGACCATTGATGAGAGTATCCTTATAACAGCAGGGCTGGGAATGGGCTGTTGTGGGCCAGGAAGTGAAGGCTAGAGCTAGTGAGCATGGTCAACTCGTTCATAAAATAAAGCACAGAGGGCACAACAGGTGGAGTGGAGGCCTGAGACATTAAGAACATTAAGGGAAGGACTTGCTTGGCTTCTAAGATGAGGCACAAACCTGTGTAAATAACCATGGGAAGGAGTGGCAGTAATAGTAACAGCAGCACATAGGGCACTTTCTGGTACCAGGCACTGTTCTATGCATCTTTTGTGAATTAACCCACACTTCCCTCTTTTACAGATAGGGAAACTGAGTAACAAGGTGGCTAAGTAGCATACATAAGATCACCCTGCTGGTATGTTGTAGAGCTGTGATTTAGACTTATGTAGTATGGCTCCAGAGTCCTTGCTACCAACCACCAAGCAAGTGACTCCAGGAGTTGCAGTCAGGAAATGGAGTTGAGAGGGAATGAAAGTTGGAGCATGTAATCAGTGCATGAATTAGGTGAGGAAAGTAATGAAAAGGAGCCCTCTCTGGTGAATCCCAGAGGGTGGACCACATTTAAGTTCCTTCAGACAGGGGATACTGGACTTGGAGGACCTCATTCTGAGCAGAGGAGGAAGGACAATGGCCTATGGCCTGACCTGGGGCTGGAAGAACCACAGGATGGAGGATGGGAAAATGTAGCCAGGCAAACTAAACAATGGACTGAGGCTGGAAAGAGAAGAAGACAGGCAGACCACAGAGCTAATGAATAAGGGCTAAGCAGAGTCACAGGTGGGAGGGAAACCAAATCTGGCAGTGGTGAGGTAATGACTAAAAGGATTAAAGGTAATGAGCAGAGATGCTCCTCTGTCATTTCAGCTGTCTCAGAGTCTGCAGCTTCCCCCTCGCCCATTGATGCTGCTCACCAGTCTTCCTGAAAGAGCCTTTAGTCAAGTTATTATTATACTAAAGGAATCCCATGGCAAAGATGCCCACTCCTATCATTCCTATTCAACACTGAACAGAAAAAGAAATAAAGACACACAGATTATAGAAAAGGTAATGAAACTGTTCTTCACAGAGGACATGATTTTCCAAGTAGAATGAACAACATTCAGTGATAGAGCACCTCTGATTCAATCCCCTGTACTAGAAAAACAAAAACACTAAGAACTTCTACTTCTTTGCAAGATGCTAGGAAGAAAATGAGGTGACAAGCCAAAGAAAAGATTTGTAAAACATAGATCTGAATCCAGTATAAAAAATTCTTAAGGGCTGGGATTGTAGCTCAGCGGTAGAGCGCTTGCCTCGCATGCGTGAGGCCCTGGGTTCGATCCTCAGCACCACGTACAAAGCAATAAAACAAAGACATTGTGTCCATCAACAACTAAAAAAAATTAAAAAAAAAAATTCTTAAAACTCAGTAAGAAAACAACCACTTTTTTTAAATGGGCAAAAGATTGAAGCAAACACTTTACTAAAGACATACCAATGGCCAAGAAGACATACAAATATGCTCAACATTATAATTCATTAAGAAAAGACAACCTGGAGCCTTAATGAGATACCACCTCTCATTTATTAGACAGGCTACAATGAAAAGACAATACAAAATAACAAAAGTGTCAAATGTTGGTGAGGATATGGAGTAACTGGAATCCTTATATATTGCCAGTAGAATTTAGGAATGGTACAGTGGTTTTGGAAGACAAATTTGGCAATTTCCTATAAATTTCCACACATGGTTACCTTATGACTCAGTGTAGGAGCACTCTCCATAGCCTCAACCCCTCCCCTCCATCTTTTCCCATTCTGTGCTAATAGACTATATTCTTGCCAGAGAGCACCCCTTTGTTTGTGACCTTTGGCCCTGATTGGTCCAAGAGTGCATATAAGCTTCTGTAGTTTCTGGAATAAATGGTGTTTTCTGCATCTCGCTCTGGTGTCCCTGCGTCTCACTGGGGCAGAGCAGATTCTTTATCTACACCCCAGGGCCTGGGGAATTTGGCTCTGCGGACCACCACCGTCCAGAGAGACCCCATATTGTCTTCCTCCCTGAAGACCCCTTCGTCTGTACCCCAACTCATCGAGCAGGACCCACATGGCACCCCCTGAACCCCCCTTTTAGCGATAGATGGCAACCCAGATGGGACGGGCCTCTCGACTCCTCTGTTGGTCGGTAAGAATTCCTGGCGGTTCCTGAAAGACCCGAGCTAAAATGAACCCCATGAAAGTCTTTGGACCCTCCAGAAAAACTAGTAGACCTGAGTTTTGGTTCTGGGAAAAGACACATTGTTCAAGGCTGAAGCCACTCTGGAACCACCCTCAGAGCAGACAATCAAAGAGGTTAAAAATCACATACCTGGCATTCCTGAGGTCTGAGTCGCCTAAACCCCATGTGGATCACTTAAACTCACCTTGTAGTTGGTCATTTTCAAAAGATTCCCAAAAGCCACAATTGGGTCCCACCAAATGTTACAGACACCCCTCAAACTCTGAATGGTCACTATAGGTGCTGTACAATTGTAATTGGTGCTTGTGTAATGATGGGATGCATATGTCATGTCCACTACTACCACCTGTCCCCTCCACCTATAAAAACCTGCTCAGGGTTCTCTGCATGGACCCACTGTGCTGGTGAAGTCTGAGCTTAAGCCCAAAAAAAGGCTCTTTGCTTTTACATATGCGCCTCGGTCTCCCTGGTGGTCTTTGGGGTCTCCATGATCTGGGCATAACAGTTCCTCCTGTTTGTCTTGCTGGTGAAGGTAACACCAGCCCATTTTGTCATTGTTTTGTATGCTTGTCTTTATGTGATAAAGTTAGGTCAAGGAATATCTACTTCCTGGTTCCTCTGGCAGTCACAAAGGGTATGATCAGCCCAGCGACTCCTGTTCCTATCTCTTCTAGTGTTCCTTCTACTTTTGGGAGACTTTCCCCTTTCTTTGGCTGTCTGTCTACGAGGGCTGGTCCAGCCTTCTCCCCAGCCTTCCTCTCCCTGCTCCTCAGAGAGGCCTCCAGCTACTGCCTCATGGGCCCTCTGCCTCTCGGATTGGTGCTTCCCTGCAGCGCCTTTGCTTGCCAAGGTTGCCTTCTCCCAAAGCGCAAGCCCCACCCTGGGAGTGGACAGCCCCTTCCCCGCAGCGAGCTGCAACACTTCCAAGCTCCCGTGCACAGAGCACTGCTCTGAGGGACCCAGTTCCCCTGCAAATCGCTAGGCAAAAGAGTAGAACAAATCACTTTTGCAGCGGCTCTGCCCATCAGCCACAGTAGCGCTGGAATTTGGAACCCCGGTTCCAAGCAGCATTAGTCCCACCCACCCTTTAGTGGCTCTGTGCGGCAAGCACCCCTGGCCTGGTACCATGGCTTGGAGCACCAGCCTCGGCAGCCTCACCCACATGCACCATAGTCACTAGCATCAGAGGTGGCTCCGCCCCTGCCCGCCCCCAACATGGGAGTGACTTTGTTCTTGGAATGAAGTTGACAATGCACAAACACATGCAGGCTAGCAAAAACTGTTCCAAAGCCTTAAAGAGACTGTGCCCTTGCCACAGTGCTGCACAGCCCTGCCCCCTGACAGCCCCTGTGTCTGCAGGCCCATGCAGCACAGTTCCATCCACTTAAACTCTCTGTCTCTCTGTGGAGAACTGCTTGCTGCCGCAAGCCTTCCCAGAGAAAACTGAAAAAAAGCACTGCAATAAAACTATCCCGCACAAAAATCTTTTTTTCTGCTCATGGAGATAAAAGAAAATTCCCAAGCAGGCTGCGCTGCACCTCAGTCACACCCCCTAGTGAGCTGCCTAAACTGCAGGCAGACCAAAATCGCTGCCTGCCCCACCTGCAGCTCTCGCTACAAATGCACAGAGTGCGACTGATCAGGCTTTCACAAAAATGCTTCCTTTCATTCTGGATCTGCCTCGTATTCTCCTTCTTCTTCTCACAGTCAGCAGAGTTCTCCCACCCCTGGTAACTCCCAGCCCTTCTGCCCATTTCTATTCTCTGCACCACCGCCTTCTCTTCCCTCCAGAGGGGAAGCACTTCGGTGGGCGCAGAGGGCAAACAGGCAGAGTCTGCGGAGAATTGCTCCCAGACCCGTGGCCAGCCCCTCCCAAACGCATTTCCACCTTGGCCTGCTGCGACTGGCTCTGGGACAGCTGGAAAAGCCTGCCAGTAAAGGTGGCTCAAAGGTGTCTAGCTCCTCTGCAATTCCCCCAGCAGCATTGCTGCTCCTGTGGGGGCAAACCAAGGCCTCCAGGCTGCTCCACCCATGGTATGACTGCCCGCCCACCCATAGCCACTCTCTCCTCCCTGCCTTGCAATCCCGCCAACAAAGCTCATTTACCAGGGGTGAAACAAACTGTCCCCAATGCGCCCTGGGCAGATTGGGCAGATCACACCCTCGAGCTCAGAGGGTCAAAGCCCGATTTCACTTTTAAGCCAACAAATCTGCTCCAGTCAGACATAAGGACTTCAATAAGTGAATTTCTGTCACTAAGGAAGTTTTTGATCATTATGGTAGAATCATTATTAATTCATGTACTTGATATTCAGTTTTATGCTGGGGAAGATATACTAATTATCTATTTACAGTTCATCACCTAATGCTTATGCAAGAAAGCAAACTATTTCAGCATTTATAGTTAACACATCAAGTATTCCTTCCAGCTTCTACACAGACACACACACAAACACAGAGGTATACCTAAAAGTTTAAAAATATAAATATGCAGCTATATATACAAAGTTTCTATGATTATTTGGGGAAAAAAAATTATATACCTCCCAGTCAATAGGAAATAAAGATATAAATAATTACACATTAAAATGTTTATGTCTGTTACTATCATTGGAATGATAAATAATTTCTCTCACTTAAATTTGCTGTCTGTTTAGCCTAAAAACCTTACTGGCTCAAAATCAGCTTCCTGCTTAGCTTAACCCCTCTCCTAGAGTTACTTTGAGCTATATTGCCGACCTAAATCACTTCCTAAGGAATAAATATAAATCTAACAAAAATGGATAATACTTTTAAGAATGCAGGCCTTAGAGATTTTCCTTGAGTCAAAACAGCAACTTTTAAAACAAAAACAAAATAAGAAGCACAAGTTAATGGCACTGGCTTAATGCCATTAATGTTTCTTAAAATTTCTACCTTTAAATTATATATCTGATTCATACTAAAATACCTCTAATAAGCACTGTTTCATTAAAAATTCTGACTTCAATAAATAATTTTTTATTCTACATGGGTCAAAATTATATACTACAATTCACACTAATTATATACTGCAATTCACTTTTGTAGTATTTTGTTGTTGTTTTCTCTTACTGGGTTTGCACCTTAATGGTAAAACTCTATTTGGTTTTGAGTGTTTCTCATGTTATAGCATTTATATAAAGAAACTGACCCATGTAAATACTTTCCATGTTTTTTACTTAATGTTTAAACCACTAGTTATCACATAGTACCTCTCTTTCACCCCTAATGATTTTGGCTCTCATGGCAGCTCTGGACACCTCACCCTCCTAGATGGAGCAATGTCTATGCTGCTCATTATGTGCTACTGCCTTTACAGGGGAAAAAATAACCCAGGTAATTAAGGCTCTAAAGAAAGCAATGCTATTCATGAGTGTCCCATGGTCAATCAAAACAGACAATGGCCAAGCCTATATCTCCCTCATATTGAAGGAATTTTTAACTTCCTGTGGAATTTCCCATACCAAAGGTATTCCCTATAACTCTTAGGGAAAAGTAGTCATTGAGAGAACCAATTGCACTCTAAAGGAGATGCTTCAAAAACTTGATTCTACTGAGAAGAACCCTTCTTTGAGATTGTTGGATGCTTTATTTACCCTCAACTACCTCACTTTTGACAAACAAGGCCTCAATGCAGCAATCCGACACTGGGGTCCATTTACCTTCCCTACCCCTCTTCCCTCTGTGTGATGGAAAGACCTCTTAACCCTTCAGTGGAAAGGCCCAGACCCTCTGCTCACACAAGGGCGAGGCTATGCTTGTGTCTTCCCCGCCACAAGGTCTAAACCCCTTTGGATTCCAGCCAGGAATATTCCTCCAAGCCTCTTGAGAGAAGACAACCTACCCCACCTGAAGTAAGAAGCTCCTTCTGTGAGTACCTAAACCAAAGCTAATATTGTCTTTTGACCCTTCTATTCTTCAAAAGGTGTAGAATAAATCTTCGACTCTATTAGATCCACCCAATTGGGTTATCATTGGGCTCATGGTTCTAAGCCTTTCTCTGGTTCTTCTTTTTGTCAAACTAAACAAGCTCTCAGTTCATATCATTAAGGAATCACAGGAACAAAAGAAATTTCTGCCACATGGATTGCAGCCCTCAAGAACATGTAAGAAGCTCGCCCACCTCGTCTTCGCTGGAAACACAAGGCTTCGCAGCTTCAGCCGATCCTAGCCCCTTCCCTTCCAACCCCTCCGAACCCCATCACCCTTTCTATTGGGAGAGAGCTCATTTGGGGGCACATGCATACAGGCTGGCCAGCCAATGACGAGTAAGTTGCCCAGAGGGGCACAACCTAAGCCAGGCACAGTCTTGTTTGCCCCTTCTATTGCACAAGAGCTGATAGTTGATGACAGGTAAGTGCTCAGAGGAGCACAACCTAAGACAGATTACGTCTCATTAGCGCCCCCCCCCTCTATCATATGCAGCATGTAGGAGTCTGAAAAATCCAGCGGAATGAATCTCTCCCATGAGGAAATTATCACAGGTCCCTCCAACATGCTTGCTTATGGGCCATATGGGCCCCACTGACATTTCAAATAAAAGTAAAAAGGGACATATGTAGGAGCACTTTCCATAGCTTCAACCCCTCCCTTTCATCTTTTCCCATTCTATGCTAGTAGACTGTATTCTTGCCAGAGAGCACCCCTTTGTTTGTGACCTTTGGCCCTGATTGGTCCAAGAGTGCATATAAGCTTCTGTAGTTTCTGGAATAAATGGTGTTTTCTGCATCTCACTCCGGTGTTTCTGCATCTCACTAGGGCAGAGCAGATTCTTTACCTACACCCTGGGGTCTGGGGAATTTGGCTCCATGGACTGCCACGGTCCAGAGAGACCCCATATCATCTTCCTCCCTGAAGACCCCTTCCTCATCTTTTCTGTACCCCAACTCATCAAGCAGGACCCACGTGGCACCCCCAAACCCTCCCAATGATAACTCAGCAATGTCACCCCTAAGAATTTACCCAACAGAAATGAAAACTTATGTTCACATGCCTGTACACCAATGTTTGTAGCAGCTTTATTTTTAACTGTGAAAAACAAGCTGGGCACAAATGACCCATTCTGAATCCTAGCAGCTTGGGAGGCCAAGGCTGGAGGATTGCAAGGTCAGCCTCAGCAACTTAGTGAGGCCTTAAGCAAATTAATGAGACCCTGACTCATAAAGAAAAAGAATTTAAGAAAAAATAAAGGGAAGATTTCATCTCATGTCCGTTAGAATGGCAGTTATCAAGAGTACAAATAATGACAAGTTTTGCTGAGGATGTAGAGGAAAAGGCACACTCATACATTGCTAGTGGGACTGCAAATTGGTGCAGCCAATCCGGAAATCAATATGGAAATTCCTTGGAAAAGAAACACCATATGACCCAGCCATCCCACTCCTTGGTCTATACCCAAAGGACTTAAAAACAATTTACTACAGTAATGCAGCCACTTCAATGTTTATAGCAGCACAATTCACAATAGTCAAACTGTGGAACCAACCCAGATGCCCTTCAATAGATGAATGGATCAAGAAACCGTGATATATATACACAATGGAATATTAATCAGTATTAAAAGAGAATAAAATTATGGCATTTGCAGGTAAATGAGTGGAGTTGGAGAACATCATGCTAAGTGAATTAAGCCAATCCCAAAAGACCAAAAGCCAAATAATCTCTCTGATAAGTGGATGCTGATCCATAATGTGGGAGAGGGTATGGGAAGAATGGAGAAACTTTGGTCAAAGGGGAGGGAAGGAAGGGGATGGGACATGGGGACAGGAAATATGGTGGAATGCAATGGACAACAATGCCCTAGGTTCATGTATGACTGCACATATGGTATAACTCTATATTGTGTACAACCAGAAAAATGAAAAGTTATGCTCCATTTGTGTACAATGAATCAAAATGCATTCTGCTGTCATATAAACCTAATTAGAATAAATGAGTAAGAAAAAATTAAGGAGGCAGGGGGTCTGGGAAGGTAGCTCAGTGATTAAGAACCCCTGGGTTCAATTCCTAGAACAAATAAAGCAAAAACACTGATAAAATGAACAATCCTGCAATTTGTGTATGTATAAATAATGTGTAGGGCATCCATATCCTACTACACAGCAATAAAAGAAAATAAACTACTGATAGGAACAACACATGGATGAATCTCAAATGCATTGTAGTAAATGAATGAAGCCAGATTAAAAAGGCAAAGACTCCATTTATACGTGATTCTGGGAAAAGAGAAACCAGAAAAACAAAGGGAGAGAAACTGACAAAAGATGACGATGAATGGATTTTCTGGAGTAATGAAACTGGTCTAAACCTGATCGTGGTAGAGAGTGCAGGGTGGTATCCATTTGTCAAAATTCTTAACCATAGACTAATAAGGGTGAATTTTACTATGTGTAAATTATTCCTCAAGAAACAACCTTTTTTAAAAAAAAATCCTACCATGGCTCCCAGGTTTTTGCTTTGTCCAAACTAAATTCCATATTGACTTTCTGGGCTTTTTTAATCTTGACCCCCATGGGGCCAACCTCATTGCCCATGCCACCTTATGCTTGAATTAGAATCATATCCTCATCATTCCCTTAACATCCTACTTTCAGGTTTCTGTGCCTCTTTGCACAGCTGTGTCTCTCAGAGGCAATGCCCTCCTGTCCTCTGATTGTCGACAATCACACCTAGGATGGGTAGTGGCAGGTCCTTGCCAATCTCTCAGTTTCTTCCAGTTGGCTACACCACTAAGGACCAATCCTCTTTTGGAGTGTTGCTGGGTGTCTGCCTGTGGTATTCTGATCACATGTTGCTTATCAACACAAGTGCAGGATGTACTTACTTACCTCTATAGCCATCCCTCAAATAACACAAAGCCTATCACAGAGTAGGCTGTGGAATCAATGTGCCCAGGAGGGAGAATGACCACTGAGCTCCAGTGGGAGGAGAGATCTGAGCTGCATCTTAAGAGGTGAGTCTAGAAGAACTAACTAGGCACCATTAATGCCAAGGAAAGTGGAGAAAGCACAGAAAGTGATGGGGTGGCAGAGGTGCAAGATGCCTCTGCACAGCCAGGTATCCTGACATGGGCACTGGACCCTGCTTACCTGGCCCTTGTAGCAGCACCTGGTGGTGCTCACCACTATAGCCTGGATTAGCAACCCCAAGATGAGTGGCAGCAGGGCGCTGGTGGCGAATACACCCATTATGAAGCTTTGCAGCAGGCTAAGAAGCCAATTTAGGGGACAATTCCTCATGGGCCCTACCCCTTGACCTCACTCCACCCTCCATGGTCCCACTCCATATGTTCTCACCCACTTCTTCCTCCCTGCACTGAACTATTAGTCCAGTACACTCAAGGGAAACCTTACTCCACAGCACTGTCCTCCTGCCTGTCCCTTTTCTACCTTCATTACCTCTCTCCATGGCCGCATTAGGTTCTCAAATCCACAGTATATCCTATCCCATCTATCTCCCTGACCCCACTCATTTTGAATGTGTCATTGACAAGTCCTCCCAAGGGTCTTTTTTTCTCTAGTCTTGCCCACATCAGCCCCACCCTTGGTTACCCCAATACTTGGTTCTCTATCCCTTCTTCCCTACAACCCCTGCTGTTCCCATTGTGGACCCTTGGGACTGTGTGGATAGGTCATGGATTTGTCCAAGGAGAATGGCATCTCTTTGGTGTGCACAAGAAAGATGACACAGGTCACCAGGCCTCCCCCAATGCAGCTCTCTAGGCCCCCTGTTCTTGGCCCTACACATTATTGTAGGGACAGATGAGACAAGTTACCAAAGGTAGCAGGAAACAGCTTTATTTGACTGCAGTCTGTTTAGAGTGTATGGTTTTTCCTGTAATCAATTAATCCCTCTAAACCCCAAGTTCATGCAGTTTCATAACTTTATACCCAGCATGTAAGGGGAGGGGCTCAGAAGTTCACAGTCTGCAGAAGTTCACATAAAAGCTGCTTTTACCTTTACTGTTCTAGGCAAGTTAATCCTTAAAGGACAGCACCTGAGAAGGGGAAAGCTTCTCCTCTTTCTTTCCTCATCCTGCCAGCTGTTGCCATGGAGCCCAATTAGTAATTTCTTCTCTTACCTTTGAAGTGTAAACATCTCCATGAAGCTCAGGCGCAAGGCCCAAGGCCAAAAGCCTTGTTAAAGGATCTGTCTTTCCTACCACTCTTTGCATTTGCAAACACATTTCTATAAAATATTATATTGTTACTATACTAGATAGTCCACAAATGTTTGTGAAAAAAGTAAAAGAGCATTCAGCACCTGGAGTGCTGATCTCTTTCAGGCTGGTGGCCAAGTAAGATAGAGCAACAGGAAATAGAAAGTTTAACTACAATGAACTTTTTGTAGAGACTCTTTTGCTGATAGTCCTACAATCAATTATGGTGCAGATTTCTGGAGAAGCTTAATCAAGATTTTCTGTGGAGGATGAGGTGCCACTACAACATGGGCTTCTATCTCAGGGAGAACCTGGCATTTCCATTCTTAGAGCATGGTTAGGACTTCATAGCTCATCAGGTCGCCTACCATGAGTGAAGTGTTTAGAGAGTAGACCTGCCTGGTGTCACTTGGAGCAGCATATAGAACAACTCTGGCCTCTATTTTCTCAGATCCTGGATAAGGATGTAAAGAACTCCCTTGCCCAGGCAGTCTTCTGCACTTGGAAACCCATGCAAGGTGTGCACATGACAGAAGAACACTCAGAACCCAGGAAACTCTCCAACTTGGACACTCAGGTGAAGAGAGGCAAAGATCCCCAGAACAGGGCAGCAGCCAGCCTAAGGGTCTGGGTATCCAGGATCAGCATGCCAGGGGATGGGACAGGTGCTGCCTTTCCTTCCCCTGACTCCCCCAGGCTCAGCACAGATGTGATGCCCTTTCCATGTCAGCACTTGTGCATAAGGTCCAGCCCCTCAGGCCAGGTGCAGACACAGAGGTGATAACAGATGTTAAGTGACCAAGAGTTGCTGGGAGCCCCTTTTAGCAGTCTGGGAAGATAGTTCCATACCAACCTCTGGCCCACTTATGCTGTGAGGTTCCTGGTCCTAGCCAGGTGCCTGGTGATAGGTTGGAGAGTGGACAGGGAGGAGTAGTACTCACTTCCAGATGTTTTGATTGGGACAGTGGAAGGTCCTGGGTGGGTGGTGGAAGGAGCAATGTGGGCATCAGGGCATTTGAAAGGCCCTTCAATACATCCAGGCCATATATACTGCCTCAGGGTCCAGTTCAAAAGAGCCTAGCATGGGAAGAGTTTTAGACAGTGCAGGAGGCCCTTCCATCATGTGGCTTCTCGGTGCAGCCCCATAGCATCATTAGGCAACAAGAAGGCTGGGGAGAAGGTGGGCAGGGGAATTCTAGTCCCTGTAGAGCAAGGTGACCACTCAGATGGGTTGGAAGTCAAAGAGAAGGGGGTTTTCAGCCACAAGAGCTCTCTATAGAGCTCTTGGAATAGTGATCAGTGCTTGAAGTCATGTGAAATGGGAAGGAGGAAGAGGGAACTGTGTGGTTTAGAAGAGACTGCTGGTCTCTCTTGCCAGCCTGCCCAGTCCTTCCTTCTAAAGCAACTGGAAAGCCTCCAGGACTCTTTCTTTTACACCTTGGGAAATGGCTTGGGAAATGAAGTTCCAGGGCCTAAGTAATGATGACATGAAAAGAAGGGATTCTGAGTCATCGGTGGGAGTAGCATTTTAGACATCATCCCCACCAGGTGCAGTGGCACACACCTGTAACCTCAGCACTTTGGGAGGCTGAAATAGGAGAATCATGAGTTCAAAGCCAGCCTCAGCAATGGTGAGACACTAAGCAACTCTGTGAGACCCTGTCTCTAAATAAAATACAAAATAAGGCTGGGGATGTGGCTCAGTGGTCAAGTTCTCCTGAGTTCAATCCCCAGTACCAAAACGAAAAGAAAAGAAAAAAATCACCCCCATAGACATCAGCCCTTGGGGTGCCACCTCCTTCTCTCAGGGGTCTGAGGCCTTACTTTAATGAAAGATTCCAGGGTCAGAGAAGTTTATTGAAACCAGGCTGCCAAAGATGACCAGAATCAGAAGGCCAATAACCAGGGCAAAGCCCCACTCCCTGTTCTGGGAAAGCCATCTTTATCTAAAAGCAGAACCAGACTCAGTTCTAGCCTGGGGCAACCCAGAGCTCCCCACAAGGCCTGGCTCACCTGAGGTGGGATTCACAGACCTTAAGGGCAAATCTAAATATCCAGGGTAGAGACAGACCATGGAGACTCCACCAAATGTCACCAGCATCCTCCCACAGTTTCCTAAATGTATCAGGTACTCTAGACCTCTGTGTTTCTAACTATATATACTTTTCCCCTTCCTGACTCTCTCTTTCCACTTCTCTGTCTCTGCACTGTCATTGTCTATTTTTCCATCTATGTCTTTGTAGGAAACCTGTCAACTTGCTTGGGAGACTCACATAAAAGCAAAGAACACACCACTGACATTTAGTAGCAATACCACATTGAATGTGGTGAAGAGACTTGGGATAAACCAAGCATATCCAACTGAAGGGTTGGGTGAGGGGCTTCAAGTCATTGGAGAACACCATGGCTAGGCCTTATCTTCTCAGCAAAATTAAGCCATCAGTGACCTCTTCTGGCACCAGAGTGCCATGAAAACAGAAGGGAAAGAAAGAACTATTAAGTGTAACATCACAGAGTTTCTGGAAAGGGGGCTCTGGCTGCTTCCAGTGACTTCTGAGAGTAACATTTCCCAACTCCCACATACACACATGTTGTAGACTGGGACATCCTGCTCTTAAGATATTGGCTTTGTTGAAGATTGTGATGATGTGATTTGGTTTGTCTCCAAAGGTCACAGGCTAGAGGCTTGGTCCTTAGTGTGGCATTTTTGAGGTGGTAGAATCTATAAGAAGTGGAACCTAGTGTGAGGTAATTCAGTCACTGGGGATGATGCCCTTGGAAGGGAGTAGTGTACTTCTCATGGGCCTCCATTAGTTCCTGTGAGAGTGGGTTGTTATGAAAAGAGCAAGAGTGGTCCCTTCCCAGTTTTCTGGCCATGCAAACTCTACCTCTTCATGTCTTCTCAACATGATGCCATTTACCATGTGATGACCTTCACCAAAGGTCAGTCACAAGGCCTGCCAAATCTTGGGCTCTGAACTAAATAAATGTCATCTCTTTATAAAGCACCCATTTTCATGTATTTTGTTAGAGCAACAAGAAACAGGTTAATACAGAGTCTCTGAGGAGATGGCATGGGGAGAAGTTGGCTGATTCTTATCACCCTTTCAGGCCTAGTGCTAATTGAAGTGGACAGTGCTCATTGCTTATTCTATCTCCACTTCTTCTTTCTTGTTGTAAGAGTTCCAGTTTAGGGAAGGATATAGTAACCTACACAATTAAATAACTTCCCAGTTTCCCTTATTTCCAGGGTGAACTTTATGACACAATTCTGGATAAAAAGACATATGTAAATGTCTATTGATGATTTCTGGAAAAGCTTTTGCATTTTCAATAAAAAGGGAAGAGCTCCCCCTCCCTTCTTTCTGTCTTAAAGCTAGATCTTCTGGCTGTAGTGCCACCTGGGACCCTTGAGGCAACAAGGCATGCTACCCAGGCACAACTTGTGATATTTTTGAGTCCCTGTCCTATCCCTCAACTGCCTCCCCCTGAGATGCACTCAGAAAATAACTGAGTGTCATTTTATTGGCCACTGAGCAAATAAAACCCTCTGTGTTTGGCAGATTCTGCCCACCATAAGTCTTGGAGATGGCAGAAATAATTTGTTTGGCAGATTCTGCTCACCATAAGTCTTGGAGATGGCAGAAATAATTTTTTCATCCCAATTGAAGGTGAAAATGGCAAAAAAAAAACACTCATGTCCTCTCTCACAGTGATTACAGAGGCCTGTGATCCAGGTGACATCAATTTCACTCTAGAACTGCCACTACTGACTGACTGAGAAGTCTGTGTTGAGATATAGGAACAGCACAGATGTCCAAAGCCCATATGTAGTGCCCCCCCCTTCCATTTTTTTGGACTGGGAATAAAACCAAGGGCACTGAGCTACATTCCCAGTTCTTTCATTTTGAGATAGGGTCTCACTAATTGCTGAGGCTGGGTTTGAATTTGTGATCTTCCTGCCTTAGTCTCCCAGGCACTGGGATTACAGGCATATGTCACCATGCCTAGCCAAATTAAATTAATTAAAAATAGATCAGGGCTGTTGGCATTGAGACCAGGGCAAAAGGACAGTCAGTGTAGATGATGAATGATTGGGTAAGGAAAATGATGGCTGATTTAATAGGAAATGAAGTGCTAATACCTCCAGAGCACTTCCCCCTACTCCAAAACTTTCCCAAGGTTACCTGCCTCTAGGGAATTTCTCCTCCCAGCAAGGAGTTTTAGAAATTTGCTGGTGGAGATTTTGATGAGGATGTTAGGAAAAATGTATACTCATACATTGCTGGTGGGACTGCAAATTGGGGCAACCTCTCTGGAAAACAGTATGGAGATTCCTCAGAAAACTTGGAATGGAACCACCATTTGACCCAGGTATCCCACTCCTTAGTTTATCCCCAAAGAACTTAAAATCAGCATACTACAGTGATGCACCCACATCAATGTTTATAGTAGGTTAATTCACAATAGCTAAACTATGAAACCAACATAGTTGGGAACTTGGGATTTTCCTCTACCTGGTCTGTCTGTTTTAAAGGTTTCTATCTATCAGTTATGGTTTGGGAATTTCCTCTGATTGTCTTTCTGTGTTTTTGTTTTGTATCTATTACTTCCTCCTTTTAAGGTGCCAAGGTGCATTGATCTTACTGGTAGTCTCTTTAGCAGAGAGATCTTGGCTGCATGGGCTATTTATTGGTATAAGCCTGTTTAAGAGAAAGAGGGTTTACTGTAATACAATCTGGACTTCAAATAATTTTTCTGTACTATTATGCAATCTTAACATTAAAATTGGTGTGTCAGGGGTAAAGTATATGAAAGAGATTCTGTATGTACATACATTTTTGCAGTTGCTTGGTAAGAGATCTGAACTGTGAAGAAGTAATTTGAAGGTGACAAAAGGCACTGCCTCTGGTGTGCAAGGATAGCAGGACACCAGAAGAAAGAGTCAAAAAAATAGG
>CM053409.1:26615774-26637676 GCA_028644305.1 Xerus rutilus
GCGGTGGCTCAAGCCTGTAATCCCAGCACTTAGGGAGGCTGAGACAGGAGAATCGCGAGTTCAAAGCCAGCCTCAGCAACGGCGAGGTGCTAAGCAACTCAGTGAGACCCTGTCTCTACATAAAACACAAAATAGGGCTGGGGATGTGGCTCAGTGGTCGAGTGCCCCTGAGTTCAATCCCCAGTACCAAAAAAAAAAGGGCTGGGGCTGTGGCTCAGTTGTGTTGCACTTGCCTCACATGCGTGAGTCACTGGGTTCGATTCTTGGCACCACATAAAAATAAATAAATAAAGATATTTTTTTAAAAAAGAGTTAAAAAAGAAAAAGATTTAAATCTTTTAAATCTAGTGCTGGCCCTCCCAGCACTGTTTTTGACCTGTCCTCAGGCAGCCTCAGATCATTTCATTGTGGGTCTAGGACACCAACCCTAAACTAGAGAAAAAAAAAAAAACTCAGAAAATCTGCCAGGGCTGTAGAAAAATGGCCAAAGAGAAACTGGCCTCTGCCCTGCCTTTCAGCCCCTTTTGCCCTCGTGGGGGTGGAGACTGCAGGCTGCAAAGAATGTGGTAGTAGATTTCAGCACTGTCCTGTTTATAACCTAGGGACAGGAATAGTCTCTTTTAAGACATGACAGGACACCCCATTTGGCCAAGGGATATTCATCACTGGGGCAAAACAATGCTTGCTATAATAGTATCTCATCAAACTAAATGCCCAGGAAGATTGGCAAAATAAATAACTGCACCCAGAAAAGAAAAAGACAGAAACTAAGGCCAACCTGTGTTTTGTAGGCAGCCTTTGCAAAAGGATATTCAAGAAAGCCTGAAGAAAAAGATGGAAAGGTTCTTCTCCATTGATATCAATACACCTAGTATTTTTTTTTAAAAGGCCCAAAAGGAGACTCTGGATATAATTGACAGTGGGGAACTCACTTAAAGTTGATGGCATTGTGATAATGATAATGAGAGATAGGTCAAGCTCAAAAATATCCTGTGTGCCAACCCTTTGAATGTAACCTGGGAGAAAAAAGATGAAGGCACAGTTTTTGTATATGCTGGATTGTCCAACCCCCTCCTGGGATAAAATTTGTTGTGTAAATTAAATGCACAGATAACATTTATAAGGACTGTTTTAGAATATAAATTTAAGAAAGGTTCCAATAGTAGAAAAGATAAAAGAAAGTTATAGGTATGGAAATATATCTTAGTATGGAAAATTAGAAGGTAAAAGAAATGTTTTTGGATCAGACAGTATTTTGTCTGGTAAAGTAATATTATTGTGATAAAGTCCAAGATGAAAGAAGACAAAACTAAAGATATAAAGAAGTTTTAAATGCTTAAGTAAGTCACAGGAGCTTCATGGAAAGTAAATCTCAAAAAGTTTGTGTTTGTGATTAAATTGGCTATAATTAGCACAGTCATTTAAAGTTATTTAAACTTTAATGCACTGATACATTTTTTGTTTTTAATTTATTTGGTCTAATTAAGTATACATGATAGCAAAATGTAATGCACTGATATGAAACAAAGTTTGAAACATTGATCTGCTCTTATCTAACAAGATAATTTTCTTGTATTTGTTAAATGTTATTATTTGGGGAAATTTAATCTTAAAGGAATTAGAGTTGTATCTGTTTTAAAGTCTTAAATGATTACTTTGTAACTAGCTAAAAAAACCAAATGTTATTTAGGTTATAACAATATAGTTGACACCCTAAATATATGCAACTAGGTATATGTATGTATTTGAGACTATATCTGTCTAAGCCTTGTCTCAGTGTTATATAAAAGTTTATAAAATGAAAGTTTATATAAGTTTGCTGGCAAGAAAACTATTGTAGTCAGCCTTTTTGCTGCTGTGACTAAAAGACCTAACCAGAAGAATTATAGAGAAGGAAAAGTTTGAGGGCTCACAGTTTCAGAGGTCTTAGTCCATAGCAAGCTGGCTCCATTCCTAAGGACTTGAGGTAAGTCAAAACACCATGGTAGAAGAATGTGGCAGAGGGAAGCAGCTCACATGGTGTTCAGGAAACAGAGAGAGAGAGACTCCAGCTCCAGATACAAAATATGTACCCCACAGCCATGCCCCCTTCCTGCAGGCACACACCACCTGCATCTAGTTACCATTCAGTTAATCCCATCAGGGACTAATTTACTGATTTGGTTAAGACTCTCACAATCCAATTATTTATCCTCTGAACCTTCTTACATTGTCTCACATTTGAGCTTTTAGGGGATATCCAAACCATAACATTCTGCCCCTGGACCTCCAAAGCTCACACTCATCTGACAATGCAAAATACATTTAATCCATTCCCAAGAGTCACCATAGTCTCAACAGTTCTGAGATTGCTCAAGGTTTGAGTTCCAAAGTCTTCTCTGAGGCTCAAGGCAATCTTGCCTTGTGAGCTCTTGTAAAATTAAAAGCAATTTACAAGCAGTATCCAATATATAATGGATATTTTCATTTACAAAATTAGGGGCATAGAAAGAAGGGATAGTACAAAAGGAAGACTGGAATCCAGTTGGACAAACAAGTCCTGTGGCTCCATGTCTGGCATCTGGGGCACATGTCATCATGAAGTTCCCTCTGAAGGGCTTGTATAGATCCATCCCTGTGGCCTCATTTTTTGCAGCCCAAGCTCTTTTGGCTTGTCTTTGCTCAGTTCCTGCAGCTTTCCTAGGACAATGTCCCATGTTACTGGCATTTCTTAATCTAGGGTGTCTCCACAGCAGCTTTGGTTTCCTCCTCAAATCTCCACAACTTACCTTCTCAGGGAATTACTGCAAGGGCTCTGGCCTTGTTGCACTTTGCCTGGCTTCCAAGGCTTTCCTTTGAAATCTTGGCAGAAGCCTCCATGACCCCCTCATTCCAGTATCCTGCATTCCTGAAGAACCAGCACCATGTGGTTGCTGCCAAGGTCTGCTGCCATCTTGAGCAATAGCACAGCCTTCAGGGACCCTTGCTGCAGCAGCCTCTGAGTGTCTCATTGGCTGAGCAGGTTAAAAAAACTTCCTAGGCTTCCTTGTACAAGAAGGGTACCCCAATGGTCTCTTCTCAAGAGAATTTTTACTTTTAATCCCTTGAGCCTGATATAGGTGTGGTCTTGCCAGCTCCTGAAATGCTCTCAAGCCATCTTTCTTATTGTCTCTAGATAAGGTCTTCAGCATTTCTTTAGTGGCAGTAGTGTCTTTAACAACTGCAACTTCCTTAGCCCCAGTTTTACTCCCACCTTTCATGTCCAAGCTTTTCAAATCTTTCTGCTCTGCTTTCTGCTACTGAATATGAAAATAAATGTGGCTAAAAGCCACCAGCAATGTCCAGGCCACCTCCTGACTGCTATGCTGCCTAGACATTTCTTCTGCGAAATTAAAAAGTCCATCACTTTTTAAATCAGCCTCCAGAGAAAATGTAGACAACTTCTCAGCCAAAACATAACATAAATGGCCTCTACTCCAAATTTCAAGAGTCCTCCTTTTCTGAACCCTCTTAAGCCTTCTCTTTACTGAGTCCTTTTGGCATTCTGGTCTTCTCAGTTCCCATGAAAATCAGCCACTAAGCTCTGCTTACAATAATCCAAAGCATTTTCAGCTTGCACTGCTAAACATCTTAAAATTCTTCCACCAATTCCAAAAAGCTCAAAAAGCTTCTGAACCACATAGTCAGGTTAGTCACAGCCAAGACCAAACTCCTGCTACCAATTTCTGTTTTAGTTAGCTTTTTTGACTAAAAGATCCAACCAGAATAATAATCAGTAAGTGATCTATTTTATACATTGTATCTGACATGGCCACACTGTCATTTGAAGACCTGTCATATCTGTTTACTTTGATTAAGTCAATTTCTGATCATTAACACTATTTCCTAAATGTATAAGAGATTTAGGGCTATCCTTTGATTTTTGTTAACCCATGCAGACCTATGATTATTGTTATCATAAACTCTGGATTCTAAACTGTACTTTAAAAATTAAACTTAGTTAAATATAAAGCTTAGGCAAGAACTTTGCCAAGTTGGTGATCTCCAAACTAAAATTATCGATAGCAAAAGTCTCAGGTTTGTATAGAAATAACAAATGTGATTGGTATTTATTCTTGTCATTTGATGTTTTGTAACTGGATAAAGGAACCTGTTGTCAATGTTATATATACAATTCTGTGTTACTCTTCATGCTGGAATTGGAATTTAAATGAATTTTTGGAAGATAATGAGAACCTGATCTGTTTAAAAGTGACCTGGTAAAACATGGAAACATTCTGTCACTTTTTCCACAAAAAGAAAGTTAAAAGCTCTCTTAGCTTTTCTTTGATTTATGTTTCAGATGTAATGTTACATTGTATTATTTGTGAAGAGCCACCTTACCTGAGATAAGGCTCTGCCTCCCATCTTACTCCATGTTAGAATGGTTCCAAAGTAGGCTAGATATCAGCTCATTTAAAGTTGTGTTCAAAAGATTTATTTTTATTATGAAGATTACTGTGATCTCCCAGGCCCAAAAGTGCATGCCAGTAATCCCATCAGCTTGGGTGGCTGAGGCAGGAAGATAGTGAGTTCAAAGACAGCCTCAGCAAAAGTGAGGCACTAGGCAACTCAGTGAGACCCTGTCTCTAAATAAAATACAAAATAGGGCTGAGGATGTGGTTCAGTAGTCAAGTGTCCCCAAGTTTAATCCCTGGTACCTCCTCCCAAAAAAATTACTGTGATCTCAAACAGGGGATATAATATACAACTAAGTAAAGGTTCAAGGTTATAAAAACCATTTTTTTGGTTCATAGCTATGACATAAACTAAATTTGTTTTTGCTCTGTTAATTTCATTTTGTATTTTCCTTGTAAAGTTTATAACTCTTGCCTGTTATTGTTTTGCAGAGGTACTGCTTCAAAAAACAAAACAAAACCTGGCTTAATTTGAGATAATAAGCCATCACTTACAGGACAGATATTATATAATGCTGACTTCCAATACTAGTACTAACCCAAAGTAAATAAAATCGGTAACTGTAAAATTATAGATATTAAAGTTTTGACTTGTTACTCCCTCTTCAAGACTGATCAAAGTGGCTTGCTGGATGTTTAAAACCAAAAACTTGGAGACCAAAGTCAAAGAAATAAAAGGATGAAGGAAAAAGTAGCCAACATTTTGGCTCTTGCTGTCTAAGGTTAGCCACCCAAGGAATGATGAGACCCCCTCTCTGGGCCCTGCAACTCTGGTGAGTCACCTGATATGCTGATCAGAAAGATCAAGAGGACCCTAGAGAACAGGAAGCCAACCAGTGCACATTCTGCAAAGGTGAGGGTCATTGTAGATGGAAATGTCCCTGATACTTCCAAGAGAAGCCACATATGGTCAACAAGACCCTGACCCATCCTGACACATGACAGTACTGGTAAAGAAAAGTTAAAGGAGCCAAGAGGCTTTGCACACATTCTCAAGAGTGATCTCAGAATGCTACTCTGCATTCTATCAGATCATAATGGAATAAAACTAGAAATCAATGATAAAATAAAAAATAGAAACTACTCCAATGCTTGAAGACTAAATAGTGAGATATTGAATGATAAGTGTATAGCAGAATAAATTAGGGAGGAAATAAAAAAATGCATAGAGGTAAATGAGAATACCAATACAACATATCAAAATCTCTGGGACACTATAAAGGCAGTGCTTAGAGGAAAGTTCATTTAATTGAGACCATACATTAAAAGAATAAGAAGTCAACAAATAAATGACCTAACATTAGATCTCAAAGCCCTAGAAAAAGAAGAACAAATTAACACCAAAAGCAGTAGAAGACAGGAAATAATTAAAACCAGAATTGAAATCAATGAAACAAAAGAAACAATTCAAAAAATTGACAAATAAAAAGTTTTTTTAAAGCAACTTATGTTGTACACTTGTGGGAGCCCTACCAAAATTAAGTAAAGCTGGAGGCTATAAAGGAAGGGTTCTTGTGAGAGTGTCTAATAATAATGATCACATAGGACTCTAGAGTCATAAATTTGTCCTGAGTCAATTTGAGCCTGATCTCACAGACATACAAATCTTTCTAACCTCTGACATTGATAAATTTGATCTGTTTTTAACTAATAAGATTATGAGTTATTATCCTTATGGTTTTCACAGACTGGCTGAAATGCTAATTGCTTTTGTGCTAATTATTTACAAAAAAGTAATGCTTTCTTGTCTTTTTTATTATTGTCTTAGCATGATCCTTGCCCTACATATGCCTTGTATTGTCACTTGCCATCTGCCCCTGTGGACCTCTGGACTGCTCTAATGCTGAATGCACTTAACTGTACACACTCCAGCTGATAGAGAAAAAGGACTTTGGATTACCTCCCACAACTCTGCCTGCTTTTAGCAGGAATCAGTTTGAAGATGTTGTCTCCCATTTTTCCATAGAAATGGAATGTAGAAATTGACAGTGGCAAAATATGACAGTGGTCCACTTTATGTTTTGAGTATAGCATTTGCTATTCTGCCACTGTAACTTATTTTTAAAATGAACATGGTTCTTTCTCTTCTCTCTCCCTGCTATTCTCTAAGCTCAGGGGAAACAGGATTACCTTTCTTCCCCATCCTAGGCAGAGTTATGTCCCTGAATACATATCTACCATAGCAATGAATTAATCCAGACTTTGGGGATGGCACCAGAAGATCTCAGAAAGGACTATCTCCCAAATTATCAAATGAATTACAACTTCAAAAGAGAACTTGTGGAATTTAGCCTTGGAATCATCTCTTTTATAGCCCCCTGTTCCTAGTGATAGGTAGAATCACAGCTTTTGGAACAGGGGTCCCCTGTATATTTCCCTTGCTAGTAAAGGAATAAACATTTGTCTTTTTTTTCTCAAAATTGTGCCCACATTATTGGGTTGGTATGGAATGATGGGGAGCAAGGACTGAGCTTTCAGCAATAATTGGAATGTTGGGAAAGGAATCCAGCACCGCATAATCATCACATCACTCCTCACCCAGAAAATGTTAACATCATTGCAGATATTTTAAAATGTTAGCTAACACACAAAAATTAGGAGAGGGGAAAAACATGAGTCAATCATGATCCACATTCTGTAGTATGTCTTTTCCAATTTATTTTATGTGTTGTACTTATCATAATTTTCTTGTTTTTATTACTATTCAACACATAGCGGGTGCAAGAGGCTAGATTTTAAGTCAGATCCAATGGTCTGCCCGTGCAAAAGAAAGAAAAGCTCTACATATTTGGGGATGTGCGTGAAAGCATTGGTTCTTTCAGTAAGAAATGGCACTTAGAAAACTTCATAAAGATGGGCATTGTAGTGCATGCCTGTAATATCAGCAACTCTGGAGGCTGAGGCAGGAGGATTGTAAGTTCAAAGTCAGCCTCAGCTGAAGACCGAAATATTATTTTATAGCTTTGGTCTTTGTAAGAGTGTTACTTAGTTACTGGTCTCTATAAGAGTGTTGTTTAAATACTCATTTAAATTATAACGCTTCTATGCTAGTTTTGAATTATAGATCTTAACAGTGTAAGATTGCAGTTATCTTCAGAAACTGCTGCCTATGATAAAGGCTGCAGATGATTCTCTGCCTTTGTTCTGCTTGGGTAAACTGCTTATCTCAAGAATTCCCACCACAAGCTTCCCGCCCTGCCCTAACCACTTCTCCATCTTAAGAAACCTCCAATTTCGAATCCACCTATCAGCAACCAGTACCACCCTTGCAATGTAATCTCCTGCACTGCCCTATAAAAACCCAGTAACCCCACTGCTGGGGGCCCAGAATTTCAGAGCAATAGCTCATCTGGGGCAGCAGGCATAAATAAACCAGAGTACTACAACCCATGTAATGGTGCTTAGTCTCTTGCTGAATGCAATCTCCACAACACAGCAACTTAGAGAGACCTGAGGCAACTGAGACCCTGTCTCTAAATTAAACACACACACACACACACACACACACACACACACACACACATGGCTGGAGATGTGTCTCAGTGTTAAAAGAACACTTTTTAAAAAGTGTTTAAAAAAAAAACAAAAGAACAAGAGTCACTTCATGGTCACTGACTCAGCCTGACCTAAGCCCCAGACAATATTCCATCATCATGCAAAAAAACCCAAACAATATTTCATTATCATAAGAAAGGAAATTATTTTTTTATTTTTATTTTTTGTTTTGTTTTGTTTTGGGGGGAGGAAGTATTTTTTAAAATTTTATTTATTTATTTATTTATTTATTCTACTTAGATATACATGATAGCAGAATGCATTTTGATTCACTGTACACAGATGGAGCACAAATTTTCATTTCTCTGGTTGTATGTGATGTAGAATCACAACATACAACAAAGCTAGGGCTATGATGACCATCACATTCCACTATCTTTACTGTCCCCATACTCCCTCTCCCCTCTCACCCCTGAGACCAAAGTTCCTCATTTCTTCCCGTGCCCTCTCCCACATCATGGATCAGCATCCACTTATCAACAAGTACATTTTGCATTTGGTTTTTTGGGATTTGCTTACTTCACTTAGCATGATATTCTCCAACTCCATCCATTTACCTGCAAATGCCATAATTTTATTCTCTTTTATTGCTGAGTAGTATTCCATTGTGCATATATGCCACAGTCTCTTTATCCATTCATCTATCAAAGGGCATCTAGGTTGATTCCACAGTTTAGCTATTGTGAATTGAGCTGATATAAACATTGAAGTGGCTGTATTACTGTTGTATGCTGTTTTTAAGTCTTTATTGTATAGACTGAGGAGTGGGATAGCTGGGTCAAAGAGTGGTTCCATTTCAAGTTTTCTAAGGAATCTCCATACTGCTTTCCAGATAGGTTGCACCAATTTGCAGTCCCAACAGCAATGTATGAGTGTGCCTTTTCCCCACAACCTTGCCAATACTTAGTGTTATCTGTATTCTTGATAACTGCCATTCTGATTGGCGTAATATGAAATCTTAGTATTGATTTGCATTTCTCTAATTGCTAGAGATGTTGAACATTTTTTCATATGTCTGTTGATTGATTGTATATCTTCTTCTGAGAAGTTTCTGTTCAGCTCCTTGGCCCATTTATTGATTGGGTCATTTGTTTTTATGATTTTAAGTTTTTTGAGTTTTTTATATATCCTGGAGAGCAGTGCTCTATCAGATGTGCATGTAGCAAAGATTTGTTCCCAGCATATCAGCTTTCTGTTCACTTCATTGATTGTTTTTTTTTTTTGTTTTTTTTTTGCTGAGAAGCTTTTTAGTTTGAATCCATCCCATTTATTGATTCTTAATTTTACTTCTTGTGCTATGGGAGTCTTGTTAAGGAAGTAAGGTCCTAATCTGACATGATGAAGATTTGGGCCTATTTTTTCTTCTATTAGGTGTTGGGTCTCTGGTCTGATTCCCAGGTCCTTGATCCACTTTGAGTTGAATTTTGTGCATGGTGAGAGATAGGGGTTTAGGTTCATTTTGCTGCATATGGATTTCCAGTTTTCCCAGCACCATTTGTTGAAGAGGCTGTCTTTTCTCCAGTGTACATGTTTGGCTCCTTTGTCTAGTATAAGATAACTGTATTTAAGTGGGTTTGTCTCTGTGTCTTCTATTCTATACCATTGGTCTACATGTCTATTTTGGTGCCAGTACCATGCCATTTTTGTAATTATAGCTTAATAGTATAGTTTAAGGTCTAGTATTGTGATGCCTCCTGCTTTCCTCTTCCTGCTAAGGATTATTTTGGCTATTCTGGGTCTCTTATTCTTCCAAATGAATTTCATGATTGCCTTTTCTATTTCTATAAGAAATGATGTTGGGATTTTAATTGGAATCACATTGAATCCGTTCAGTGCTTTTGGAAGTATGGCCATTTTGACAATATTGATTCTGCCTATCCAGGAGCATGGGAGATTTTTTCATCTTCCAAGGTCTTCTTCAATTTCTTTCTTTATTGCCTTGTAGTTTGCATTGTAGAGGTCTTTCACCTCTTTTGTTAAATTGATTCCCAAGTATTTTATTTTATTAGGCTATTGTGAATGGGATAGTTATCTTGATTTCTCTTTCAGAGGGTTTATCACTGATGTATAGAAATGCAATTGATTTATGGGTGTTGATTTTATATCCTGCTACTTTGCTGAATTCATTTATTAATTCTAGAAGTTTTCTGATAGAATTTTTTGGATCCTCTAAGTATAGAATCATTCGTCTGCAAATAATGATAGTTTGAGTTGTTCTTTTCTGATTCGTATCCCTTTAATTCGTCTGTCTAATTGCTCTGGCTAGTGTTTCCAGGACTATGTTGAATAGCAGTGGTAAAAGAGGGTATCCCTGTCTTGTTCCCATTTTTAGAGGGAATGCTTCCAATTTTTCTCCATTTAGGATGATGTTGGCCTTGGGTTTAGCATAGATAGCTTTTACAAAGTTGAGTTATGTTTCTACTATCCCAAGTTTTTCTAGTGTTTTGAGCATAAAAGGGTGCTGTATTTTGTCAAATGCTTTCTCTGCATTGATTGATAGAATTATATGACTCTTATCTTTAAGCCTATTGCTGTGATGGATTACATTGATTGATTTCCATATGTTGAACCAACCTTGCATCCCTGGAGTAAACCCCATTTGATCATGGTGCACTATTTTTTTGATATGTTTTTGTATGTGATTTGCCAGAATTTTATTGAGAATTTTTGCATCTATGTTTATCAGGGATATTGGTCTGAAGTTTTCTTTCTTTGATGTGTCTCTGTCTGGTTTTGGAATCAGGGTGATACTTGCCTCATAGAATGAGTTTGGAAGGGTTCCCTCCTTTTCTATTTCATGAAGTAGTTTGAGGAGTATTGGCATTAATTCTTCTTTGAAGGTCTTGTAGAACTTGGCTGAGAATCCATCTGGACCTGGGCTTTTCTTAGTTGGCAGGCTCTTGATGGCATCTTCTATTTCCTTGCTTGAAATTGATCTGTTTAAGTTGTGTATGTCGTCTTTGTTCAGTTTGGGTAGGTCATATGACTCTAGAAATTTGTCGGTGTCTTCAGGATTTTCTATTTTACTAGAGTATAAATTTTCAAAATAGTTTCTAATTATCCTCTGTATTTCAGTAGTGTCTATCATGATATTTCCTTTTTCATCATAAATTTTACTAATTTGAGTTTTTTCTCTCCTTTTCATTGGGTGGCTAAGGGTTTGTCAATTTTATTTATTTTTTCAAAGAACCAGCTTTTTGTTTTGTCAAATTTTTGAATTGTTTCTTTTGTTTCAATTTCATTGATTTCAGCCCTGATTTTGATTATTTCCTGTCTTCTACTTTTTTTGGTGTTGATTTGTTATTTTTTTAGGGCTTTGAGATGAAGAGTCAAGTCATTTATTTGTTGACTTTTACTTCTTTTAATAAATGAACTTAATGCAATGAACTTTCCTCTTAGCACAGCCTTCATGATGTCCCAGAGATTTTGATATGTTGTATCAGAGTTTTCATTTACTTCTAAGAATTTTTTTTATCTCTTCCCTGATGTCTTCTGTTATCCATGCATCATTCAATAGCATATTATTTAGTTTCCAGGTGATGGAGTAGTTTCTATTTTTAATCTGTCATTGATTTGTAATTTTATTCCATTGTGGTCAGATAGGATGCAGGGTAGAATCTCTATTTTTTTTTTTTTTTTGTATTTGCTAAGACTGGCTTTGTGACATAAGATATGATGTATTTTGGAAAAGGATCCATGTGCTACTAAGAAAAAAGTGTAATTGCTTGTTGATGGATGGAACACTATATATGTCTGTTAAGTCTAAATTATTGATTGTTTTGTTGAGTAGTATGGTTTGTTTGTTTAGTTTCTGTTTGGAAAATCTATCCAGTGGTGAGAGAGCTGTGTTAAAGTCACCAAGTATTATTGTGTTGTGGTCTATCTGATTCTTGTAGTTGAGAAGGATTTGTTTGATATAAGTAGATGCCCCATTGTTTGAGGCATAGGTATTTATGATTGTTCTGTCTTGTTGATGTATGATTCCCTTAAGAAGTATGAAATGTCCTTCTTTATCCCTTTTCATCAGCTTTGGTTTGAAGTCTACCTTATCTGATATAAAGATGGAAAGTCCTGCTTGTTTATGCAGTCCATGCGAGTGATACGTTTTTTCCCACCCTTTCACTTTTAGTCTGTGGATGTCTTTTCCTGTGACATGAGTCTCTTGAAGACAGCATATTGTTGGGTCTTTTTTTTTTAAATCCAGTTTGTCGGTCTATGTCTTTTAATTGGTGCATTTAGGACATTTACATTCAGGGTTATTATTGAAATATGATTTGTAATTCTGGTCATTTTGGTTTGTTTTTGGTTTTTACCTTGACTTGGTTTCTCCTTTTGCTCCGCTCCCCACTTTTAGTGTAGTTCCTCTCTTTGTATATTTTTATTGTTGGTTGTCATTTCTTCCTCATGGAATATTTTGCCAAGAATGCTGTGTAGTGCAGGCTTTCTTGTTGTAAATTCTTTTAACTTTTGTTTATCATGGAAGGTTTTTATTTCATCATCAAATCTGAAGCTAAGTTTTGCTGGATATAAGATTCTTGATTGGCATCCATTTTCTTTCAGAGCTTGGTATATGTTGTTCCATGATCTCTTTAGGTTTTTAGGGTCTGGGCTGAAAAATCTGCTGAGATCTGAATTGGTCTCACCTTATATGTAATCTGATTCCTCTTTCTTGTGGCATTTAAAATTCTATCCTTATTCTGTATGCTGAGCATTTTCATTATAATGTGCCTTGGTATAGATCTGTTGAAATTTTGTACATTTGATGTCCTGTAAACCTCTTGTATTTGATTTTTCAATTCATTTTTCATGTTTGGGAAATTTTCTGATATTATTTCATCGAAGAGATTGTGCATTCCTTTGGTGTGAAATTCTGTGCCTTCTTCTATCCTGATAAATCTTAGACTTGGTCTTTTGATGCTGTCCCATAATTCTTGTATGTTCTGTTCATGATTTCTTTCCATCATCACTGTATGGAAGTTTATTTTCAAGATTGTATATTTAGACTTCATTATCTGAGGTTCTGTCTTCCAGGTGATCTAGTCTGCTGGTGATGCTTTCTATGAGTTTTTTATTTGGTTTATTGTTTTCTTCATTTGAAGAATTTCTGATTTTTTTCCACAATCTCTAGCTCTTTCTTAAAGTAATCTTTTGCTACCTGTATTTGCTCTTATCTCTTTGTTAGAGTGATCAATGGTTGCCTTTATTTGCTCTCCTATTTCTTTGTTGGATTGATCAATTTTTGCCTGTATTTGCTCACTTAAGTCATTCTTTAATTCACAGATCATTTTAATTATCTACATTCTAAATTCTTTCTCTGACATTTCATGAACTGTGTTGTCAATGGGTTCTGTTACTTTGGTATCTAGGTTTATTTGGGGCACTTTCTTCCCTTGTTTTTTCATGTTGATTGTGTATCTTCCTTTCTTGAAATACCAATCTGAGGTATTGCGGCTTCTATCCTATAATCTTGCACTGACACTACAGATTACCTCTATCTCACCTTAGAGTTACTTCCAGTCCCCAGCAGGTGTCCCAGATGGACACTACTGTCACTTAAGTTGGCGGCAGTTATAGTGGAAGTACCTCAAGAGAGCAGTGGGAGTGGCCTTGGCTGGGCTCCCTAGATGGTCCCTGAAGGTGCTTTTGGGCCCTCTCTTGTGCTCCAGCCAGTCGGCAGGAACTTTGACATGGAACTAGGGGCGGTCCTAGGCCTCACTTAGGCAGGGTCTCACCAGGGGTCTCCTGAGTGTGGGCTCCCCTGTGGCTGGCAGCTAGCAGTCTTGGGTCTGCCCTTGGCTGGGCTCCCATGGAAGTCACTGAAGGTAGTTTTGGGCCCTCTCTTGCGCTCCTGCCTGGTGGGCAGGAACTCTGGAGTGGAACTGGGTGTGGTCCCAGACCTCACTTAGGCAGGGTCTCGTGCAGGGGACTCTGTGGGTGACCCTTACCATGAGTGTGGGCTCCCCTGTGGCTGGCGACTAGCAGTCTCAGATCTGCCCTTGGCTGGGCTCCCATGGCAGTCCCTGAAGGTGGTTTTGGGCCCTTTGTTGCGCTCCTGTCGGATTGGCAGCAGAAAGGAAATTATTATCAAAGATGAAATCCTGAAAAACACCTGGTTCCTTATGAAAGTGACATCACAAGCTCCTTCCCTAACAACCCCTAGCAACAAAAGCAAAAATTTCCCCTGCCCTCACTTCCTTATATTTACCCAAGCTATAAACTAAAGACAGGTCTCAGTCTCAACTGGGGGCCCCTCAGCGAGTTTGTCCCAAATAAACCTGTGTTACTGTTGAGCTGCCTCTCCTTTTTCTTTATATCCTTTGTTTGGTTCTTTCCTTACAGGGAACAGAGTGTATTTCTGAAAATTGAATGTAGAAACACTTGAGTTCTTGACTTTTTGCTTGTGACACAATGGAAAATTAAAAAATTTAAGCCTGGTCCTAGTGGTAGTTATATGGATATTTTCAATTTGTGTTAACATATTTGAGCTGTGCATTTATGATTTTTGCATCTTCCTACATGTATGTTATAAATCAATTTTCTAAAAGTTTATTTCAAGTAAGAATTTAAAAAGAAAAGCCCAGGAATGTTCTAAGTCTGCAAAAGCTAAGCAAGTTATATAACCACATCCTGATTCTTTATCTATGAAAAATAAAGATAATGAGCTAAGATGCCACTTTCTTTCAAGAGACAAATTTCAATATTTTCATTCAGTTTATACAGTACATGGTTGAGCTTCTAATTTACCCTTTCCATAGTAAGACTTTTTAAAAATGTTTCTTCCTTTCTTTCCTGTATTTTAAAACAAATTTCCTTTGTCACTGCAGAGCCTGCCAGTAACTTTCTCACAATCCTAATTTTGTGAATAAATAGAATAAATTACAGAAAACAAACATCTTTCCTTCCTTCAGGTTTGGCTGGGAGAAGCGAATCTCTAAATGTTTTGGGACAATAGGAAAGGATGGTGAAACACTTGTAGACTTCCTTATAGAATTAACATTGAGAAAGAAATTGTTGTCCTCATTTTATAGAAGAGAAACTCATATTTTCATTCTGATATAATATTAATCTGGAATTTAGTCCCTCATTTGCTTGGCTATCCTGAAAACAAAAGTCTAATTTGTCAGGAAAGAAACAGTGAAGGTATAATGCATGATCATGCTCATTGTAGTTAAAATACCAACAGTGGACCTCATAAAGAACATTAAGTTTAATCCCAGTAACTTCAGAGGCTAAAGCAGGATTATAGGTTTGAGGCCAGCCTCAGCAACTTATTGAGACCCTTAGCAATTTAGCAAGATGCTATCTCAAAGAAAAAAAAAGATTTTACACATATACACACAAATATTAAGCCTCTTTTTAAAAAATGGACTTATTGAAAATATGGGAGTGGAGAAGAGTTCAGTGGTAGTGTACCTAGTATCACTAATTTCACCTTTTTTTTTTTTTTTTATTGTGCCAGGAATTAAATCCAGAGTACTTTACCACTGAGCTACACCCCCAACCCTTTTTATTTTTTATTTTCATACAGAGTCTCCTTAAGTTGTTTAAGGCCATGGTAAAATTGCTGAGGCTGGACTTGAATTTGTGATCCTTCTACCTCAGCCTCTCATGCTGTTGGGACTACAGGTATGTGCCACCATGTCCAGTCCTAATTTTACCTTTGGAAATGCAGTCTTATTATATACATAACCTGAATTATTTCTTTATTACAATGAACTACAGCCTAAATTTGTTACCTTATTTCAATTGTATTATTTTTGACAGGATATTCCAAAAAAATTCAAAACTAGAAATGTTTAAAAGTTAAATAAACAGGGCTGGGATTGTAGCTCAGCGGTAGAGCGCTTGCCTTGCATGCGTGAGGCCCTGGGTTCGATCCTCAGCACCACATACAAAGCAATAAAATAAAGACATTGTGTCCATCTACAACTAAAAAAAAATATTTAAAAAAAAAGTTAAATAAACAAACAAACAATAGAATGAACCTAATAGTACTCACCTAGATCCATCAGTTGTTAACTATTGCCAGACTTACACACTCCTCATTCCATATATAGATATCTGTTTGGTTGTGTGGTGTGGTTTATTGAATCAATCGAAATTAACTTGCTGCTGTTGCCCTTTTAGCATGTGTCAAGGACATTCTCCTACACAACCACAATAACCATCATTGTCCTTATGAAATTCAACATTGCCTTTTTTCCCTATCCCCACCCCAGACCTTATCTTTGCCATTTTTTTTGTGTGTGTGTGTGCCAAGGATTGAACCCAGGGGTTCTTAACCACTGAATAACATCCCTAGTCCCCCACCCTTATTTTTGGGTGGAGTGTACCAGGAATTGAACCCACTGAGCCACATACCCACCCCTTTTATTTTATTTTTTATATATTTTTAGTTGTAGATAAACAAAAATACTTTTATTCATTATTGATTGATTGATTGATTGTGCTGAGGATCAAACCCAGTGCCTCACAGATGCTAGGCAAGTGCTCAACCACTGAGCTACAACCTCAACCCCATCCCCAGCCCTTTTTATATTTTATTCTGAGACAAGTTCTCAAAATAAATTCTCTAAATTGCTTAGGGCCTCGCTAATTTGCTGAGGTTTGCTTTGAACTCAAGATCTTCCTGCCTCAGTATCCTGAGTCTCTGGGATTACAGGCATGTGCCACCATACCCGGCTGCCTTTTAATATATAGTTCATAATCAAACTTCCCCAATAGTCATAATAATTTCTTTAATTGGTATTTAAAAAAATAAAACCCAATCAAAGATTGCACATTGCATTGAAGAATCATGTCTTTTAATTTAGAACATTTCTCCTCCCTGCTTCCTCACCTTGCCCCTTCTTTTTTTTTTTTTCAGTCTTTCATGACACAGGCATATTTTGAAGAGTCTTGATCTGTTGTCTTGATTCATGTTTTACAATCTAGATTTATCTGATGTTTTTGATGATTATACTTTTATAGGAAAAAGAAACCTACATGTGCACAAATTGTTTTTCTATATCCATCTCATGTTTCTGATTCTACTTACATAGACCATCTCTTTAATGAATGACCTTTCCCCACAACATCTCTTCAAGCTTGGGTCAAATTTAACCTTCTCCAGGGATATTTCTCTGATGCCCTCCATCCTGAAATAATCTGTGAATATCCAGAATACCATGGGGTATTTTTTTGTTTTGTTTTGGTAACAAGGATTGAACCCACTGGCCCTTAACTACTGACTCTCATCCTAGTCCCCCCTTTTTTGAGGGGAGGCAGATACTGGGGATTGAACTCAGGGGCACTCGACCATGGAGCCACAACCCCAACCCTATTTTGTATTTTATTTACAGACAGGATCTCACTGAGTTGGTTAATGTCTTGCTTTTGCTGAGCCTAGCTTTGAACACTTGATCCTCCTGCCTCAGCCTCTGGAGCTACGGGGATTACAAGTGTGTACCACAGTGCATGGCCCAGCCCATTTTTTGTTGTTGTTTGTTTTATTTTTATTTTTTTTTTTAATTTTTTTTGTTTTTTTTTTCTTTTGCTTTTTGTTGTTATTGTTGTTGTTTTGTTTTGTTTTAGTTTTGCGACAGGGTCTTGCTAAATTGCTTAGGGCCTTGCTAAATTGCTGAGGCTGGCCTTGAGTTTGCAATCCTACTGAGTCACTGGGATTACAAGCATGTGCCACTGTGCACAGCCCAGTGTAAATTTTTTTAACTTTATAATATTGTGTTTGTTCATGTATTTTTTATCTTCTCCCCAGTGAAAGCCACCTAAAGTCAGGTGTGATTGTGTGATTTATTTTTGTGACCTGGCATCTAGCACGTGGCGGTTTTGACAGTAGGTGGAGAAAATGTATATATTTATATATTTGCTGCATGTATGAATAAATAAATAAATATAAATGGTATCTTCCGCTGGGCATGGTGGTGCACACCTGTAATCCAAGCTATTTAGAAGGCTGTGGCAGGAGAATCACAAGTTCAAAGCCAGCCTCAGCAATTTAGTGAGACTCTAAGCAATTTTGCCCAAAATCAAAAGCAAAGAGGACTGAGGATGTGGCTCAGTGGTTAAGTGAGTTCAGTCCCCAGTACCATAAATAAATAAATAAATAAATAAATAAATAAATAAATAAATAAATAAAAAAAAATCTGAGAGATTCAATGAGTTGTGAATTGGTTAAGAATTTTTAAAAAGTGTTCACCTAATTTCTTCATAAGTTTTTCTTTTTCTTCTTCTCCTTCTCCTTCTTCTCCTTCCTACGTTTGGTACTAGGTATTGAATCCAGAGACATTCATACTCAGTCCTTTTTATTTTCAATTTTTAGATAGGGTCTGCTAAATTGCCAGGCTGGCCTCCAACTTGAATTCTTCCTGCCTCAGCCTCTTGAGTTGCTGGAATTACAGGTGTGTACAACTGTGTCCAGCCCAGGATAGCTCTCTCTCTCTCTTTTTTAAAAGTAATCAAAGCCTTTATTTTTAGTAGAAGAGACTCCAGAGCACTTATTTAAGTTTTAGGATGTCAAGTAAGAGTGAACTCTGACAAAACCAACTAGATAAAATTTATTTTTTGTTAAAAATTTTAAGATTAATAGGTTTCATTGTCATTGCATGAATGTTTTTGGGATTCATAGAAGGTGACCTAAAGTAACGAGGTAAAATAGTAAAAGATGTTGCAGTAGCTATCAGTATGATAGAAGGTACCTACAAAGAGGGCAAATGATTAATAATGCATAGAAGTAATGTGCTGTCTTCTCCTTCAGAATGATGGTATATAAACAACAGCAGCAGTGATGATAATCAAAATATAATACTACTTAATATTTATGAATAATTATGTACTAGAACTTCCAAGATAGCTCTTTCAAAGAATGACATTGTTAAGCACTAAGAGAAGCTTTTTAATTTGGAGAGCTCATCTTTAGCTTTGGAAAATGGTCCTGCATTGTTTCTTTGATAATTTTCTCTCATGCATATTTTCTGTTCTCTATAGAATAAGGTCCTGTAATTCAGGTGTTGAGATTTCTGAGTTTATGTTCTATCTCTCTTTTCTTACATATTTTCTATACTCTACTTTCTGAAAGAATCCTTCAATATTGTCTTCTAACCTATCATAGATCTTTAAACATTTTTTAATTTATGGTTTTAATGTTCAAGAGTAAGGTGTTTGTTTTGTGGTAGTGGGGATTGAACCCAGAGGGATTCTACCACTGAGCTACATCATTAGTCCTTTGTATTTTTTGAGTCAGTGTCTCACAAATTTGCCCAGGCTGTCCTGGAACTTGTGATCTTCCTTATCCTTCCAAGTCACTGGGATTACAGGCATGGTCCATCAAACTCAGTAGTTAAGGATTTTGGTTTTTGATCTTTTTAATAGTATCCAATTCTTGTTTCATGGATATAATATCTTTTCATATCTCTATAAAAATATCAACTAGATTTAATGAAAATGTCATTCTATTCCCCAAGTTTAATCTTTCTTAAAGTGTTCTTATTTTTGTTTTGGTTTCTCTCTCATTCATATTGAAGGCATGCTATGAACTAAGTGTAGAGACTTCTGTGCACTGTGAAGATGACTGGGAATTCTGTAATTTTGCCCACTTCCAGGATGGCTATATGTTAATTTAATACTAAGTTATGTATTATGCTGTGGAAATTCTATTTTTTTAGACCAATTTTTTTTTTTTTTTTAGAAAAGAATGCTTTATTTCTTTGCCTAGAACTAAACACCTTGTTGCTAAATGGTCATTCAGCGTAGGGGTATGTGTGTGTACAAATGTGTGCTTTCTGTTCCTTATTTAGACTGTTAGTTATTTCCGTCTATTTTTAGTCCCTTATTTTACCCCTTCTCTCTGCCATTCCTGGAGCTCCTTGTCTATCCCCAGTGCCCTAGGACTCCAAGCCTGAGCTTTGTCTTACTATATAAGTTATGGCTCATCTTCCACCTAATTTCCATCTTCCATAGTTTTGTTGAAATATTTCACCTTCTGATGGATTCTCTTGCTCCTCTTGCTACAGATTTATACATACTTTTTATTTCTTTGCCATCATTTAGGTGTAGTCTTGGGAAGGAAAGGAGATAAATACATATATTCAATCTTCTATCTTCAACCAGACTGTCTGCTTAATTCAAGTGTTTGTGTTACAAACTTTCCCCTTTAAGTCTGGTTTTGTGAGTAGTGTTAATTTTCTGCCTGGAAGGCTCAAGAAACCATGCTCTATCTGATTATGGGAGAAAGGTTCAGATAACCTTGGGTGGTTTGAAATTTCCTAATAAGAAATCTGGACAAGGGGAAAGTACTTAAAATACTGGAGAGGCAATAGGAGATAACTCTCTTCATGATTTAAGAAGCCTAGCTACTTATTTACAATTAGAATAAGAGAAATAGTTAAATAACTACAGTTCTACAAAAAGTTAAACCAAAAGCTTTCAAGTTAACTTGAAAGTTAGTTAAAAAAGAAAAAAGAAAGTTAAAACCAAAAGTTGTTTTCATTCTGCTTCTAAATCATGTTCCTGTGTATGTCTGATTGATTTCCTCCAAGTTTCTAGCACTTGAAAAAGACAAAAGCTCTAGCATCAGCCAGGCAGGCCACTCCTTATCCTACTCATTCACAAAGAATGTCCCCTTTGAGCCACTATGACTTTGGCTGGTTACTCACAGCACAGATACCTCAGGATTGGCTAGGACTGCAATTAAAATACTGTTTACCTATAATTGAGTTGATAAGCTACAATAAAAATGTACACAAGCTCCTGTTCTTGGGCTGTATCATGAAACATTTGCTCTCTTATTTCCTCCTGAACAATTTCATGCAAGATCCAGAAAGGAGACACTGTCTCTAGTCAGAAGAAAAAGGTCTTTAAAGAAGAAAAAGCCTCAGATGGGTCTGCTGAGTTCTAAGAACCCCAAAATCAAGCAAGCCCATGTTCTTCTTCTGGGACTTGACTCAGCAGGGAAGTCTACCCTCCTTTATAAACTAAAGCTTGCTAAGGACATTACAACCATGCCAACAATAGGTTTCAACGTGGAGATGATTGAGTTGGAAAGCAACCTTTTGCTCACAGTCTGGGATGTTGGAGGACAGGAAAAAATGAGAACCGTTTGGAGCTACTACTGTGAAAACGCTGATGGGCTGGTGTACGTTGTGGACAGTACAGATCAACAGCGACTGGAAGACTCCCGGAAAGAGTTTGAGCGCATTTTGAGGAATGAACATATTAAAAATGTGCCTGTTGTCCTATTAGCCAACAAACAAGACGTGCCTGGAGCTCTGACTGTGGAGGACATTACCAGAATGTTCAAGGTGAAGAAGCTCTGCAGTGACCGGAACTGGTATGTGCAACCCTGCTGTGCTCTCACCGGCGACGGGCTGACAGAAGGATTCAGGAAATTAACTGTATTCCTGAAAAGTCACATAAAATCAAGAGGAGACACTTCAGCATTCTTCAAGCAAAAATGAGACAGTGGAAAGGTTGAAGCCTTAAAAGAGACATTGATAAAGTTGAAATGGTAAATTTTTTTCCATCTCTAGTGAGAAAAGCAAGTGACTAAGTTGGTAAATATTTACTGAGATTTTTTTTTCCACCTAAATTCAGTTAAACAACTCTAGAAAAGTTATTTTTAGCTAGAAACTTTAGCAAACTTTATGGTAATGATCACTGAAAATGAAGAATTTGTATTTTGCAAGATTTTAACATGTCAAATGATTCAGAATAGTCATACTTAGAACCAGATAAATTATGACTTTATTACTTCTATATGACATCTAGAACAAAATTTAAATAACTTGACTGCTAATCAAGTCAATTTTCTTCAGGCATTGAATTTATACCTTGCAATAGCTGAGTTGTATGAAAAATGAACTTTACATTACTGAGAGGAAAAAGTTGGATGTTAATATTTTGTATATCCTATTCCCT
>CM053409.1:26637776-26687105 GCA_028644305.1 Xerus rutilus
CTGCTTATAATTTTGTGCAAAGTTAGAAAAATTATGATTGTAACAATTTTTTTCTATTTGCCTCAACAAATGTTTTCAGTGAATAGTGTGTACAGCTTCTGATAATTTGTTTTTTTCTGTTATGTTTGCCAACATGTATTAAAATGCAACTTTTGGGAAAAAAAATAAAATAATTAAAAAAAAAAAAAAAAAAAAAAAAAAAAATAAACATTCTTTCCTGGATTCCTGCCAGATTTTTGAAACCTATTGCTGGGAACTTTCTCCAACATGTCTTAAACAATGAATCTCAGGCTAATTGCCCAGAGGCTCTGTTCTGTAGAGAGCAGATATGTGCAACCTAAAGTTCTGGGCATTATTGTAGTATCATAGAGTTTAGGGAAAGATCTGTGTTTAGGACTCAGCTCTAGGCTGCAGCCCTAAGATCGGCTTCAGAGGAATTTAGTGTTAACAGTCACTCATTACCTAGCAACACATGTACAGCCTATTGTGCTGATAAGCAGGAAGCAGACCTTTGTTCTCAGGGACATTCACAGGGGGAAGAAACATAAAGCTAGTAGCTAAAGTACAGCAGTAAGTTCTGTGTGTTATTGTAGGAGATGTTGTCCAAGATGTTGTCTAAGAGGTCCCTAACTTCCAGAAAGGTACAGGTTAGTCACTGGAAGTTTCCATCACTAGAATACTCTCCAGAGGTACTGTGACAAGGGAAGGGGAGGGGAAACCAAAGATTGAATTGGAATATCTATTCCAGGCTCAGAACTCCCAGGGCAGCCTTGGTCCTAACAGACTCTCCTCTTACTCTACCTGCAATAAATCTAATTTGGGCTGGAAGCAGGCCTCCAGCCTTCACAGCAGCTCCTTGGACTCCAAATTCTAAGATCACAGAGGAAAGTATATATGGTAAATCAAGGGTGTGGCCCCTTAAAATTTTTTATGGTTTTCTTCTTTCCTCTTTACCATGATTTATTTCTTGGCATGCTTCCTTCTGTGCTACGTGGTATGGTTCAAATAATAAGAAAGATACACCCTGGGGCTGGAGTTGTAGCTCAGTGGTAGTGCGTTTGCCTAGCATGCGTGAGACACTGGGTTCGATTCTCAGCATCACATACAAATAAATAAAATAACAACTAAAAAATTAAATAAAAGAAGAAGAAGAAGAAGAAGAAGAAGAAGATACATCCTTAGTTACTGTTGGTTGAATACATGTGTGTGCTAGGCATAGGGTAAGTGCTTCCATACATCTTCTCATTTAATGTTCACAACTGCCCTGAAAAAAAAAATGGCATTATTATCTCAATTTTAACAAAAATGAGTATGGAGACTAAATAAAGTTAAACTATAAAAACCACAAAAAACAACTTTGTATTTTGACTCAGGAATAGCAAAACCAAGATTCAAATTGAGGTATGTTTGACTCCAAGGCCTGTGTTGTTAATTGCCAAAATACTGTTTTACAGATAAGTTATTCTCTCTGTTTTCAGTGAGCTTCTAATACCCAAGAATAAACCCAGGGCTGGGGAATATGTCAGTGGCAGAGCACTTCTAGCATGCACGAGTCCTTGATTCAATCCTGGCAATGGGGGGAGGGGATTTAAGGCCTATATATATTCCTTTTATAATAAGAACGTTCTTAGAAAAAATAAGCCAGACAGAATAAATTGTGATGATAGATGTAAGAAACATGCCAAAAGATAGTTGCAAAAAGATTTTCTGATTTCAAGAGGATCTCAGGAGAGTGCCAATGTTAAACATTGATAATAGGGTTTTCCCTGAGTTTCCCCAAATGGTTAAAACTTTAAATACATATCTCCCTTTACATTTTCCTTCAGTGTTTTTTAAATTGAATCATTCTAGTAATCTTAAAATTAGGAGCCACTAATTTACTTCTATAGAAAATATTTGAATAGAAAATACGTTGCCTGGTAGTTGAGTATAGTGGCATACACTTTTAATACCAGAGTTTGGGAGGCTGAGGCAGGAGGATTTCAAGTCTGAGGTCTTGTCTCAAAAAAAAAAAAAAAAAAAAGACTCGTGTAGCTCAGTGGTAAAACACCCCTGGGTTCAATCCCTAGTACTGCAAAAGTAAGAATTAAATTAACTTAAAAAGTCTTTGGATGTTCTGAATTAAGTCAAGCCCTTTATGACCCAGTCATCATGTAAAATTTAAAGAAAACAGTCTGAAAAAATATTGGAAGTCCCTGGTGTGTTATGTGTGGTGTGTAGATAAAATCTTTTTTTTTTTTCTTTTTTCAGCACAGGGGTGCTTAACCACTGAGGCACACCC
The DNA here is from genome assembly GCA_028644305.1 of Xerus rutilus. Taxonomy (NCBI): domain Eukaryota; kingdom Metazoa; phylum Chordata; class Mammalia; order Rodentia; family Sciuridae; genus Xerus; species Xerus rutilus. The sequence goes on from CM053409.1 coordinate 26,640,058, forward strand.
CAGTCCTTTTTTATATCTTATTTAGAGAAAAGGCCTCACTAAATTGCTGAGGCTGGCTTTGAACTTGTGATCTTCCTACCTCAGCCTCCCAAACTGCTGGGATTACAGGCCTGGGCCACATGCCTGGCTTTATTTTTATTTATTTATTTTTTGACTTGGGATTGAACAGTGGGTGGCTCTACCACTGAGTTACAGTCTCAAACATTTTTATTTTGAGACAGGGTCACACTAAGTTGCCTAGAATAGCTTTGAATTTGTAATCCTACTCCTCGGCCTCTTGGATTACTGAGATTACAGGAATGTTACTGCATCTGGCTGATATAGTCTTAATGTAGAGGAAATTTTATAAAGTAAGTTTTTCCTGTCATTTCAAAATCTCTCCCAATACAGCAGCCATTCCTTAAAATCTATGGCAGTACTCTCCTAGAAACTTGTATGCTGTTTTACTTTTTCCCCTGGGATCTAGTCTATTTTTTTTCCCATAAATTGCTTGCTTTGTTTTTGATGTTAATTCCATCATTCTTTTCTTTCTTTGGCATTTCCCTCCTGTTCTCTCTAGCATGTTCCCTTCTGTCCTTTAACATACACGGGTGTATGAGTAAACACAAACATACACACATATACCTGTAAACCCTTTACCCAGATATACAAATAGTGCTGATAGGAGACAGACAGATATGAGTGGTGGGAACATGAGGTTAAGGAAATATTTTTATAAAATGGGTCCACTGTGCTGACCCCTATGTGCTTTCTTTTCCAAGAAGCAATCTACCTACTGCCCTGCCTGGTTTAAGTCAACAGGATATGTTACATTCCTCAGCAAATTACCTGTTATCTGCAGAATGCTTGATATAATGTCGATAAGAACACAAGTTACCCTGAAGGGGGGAGACTTTTGTGATCATTACTTGGACCAGATCCCGAGATTCAGGGAGATGAAGATAATGCCCTCTCACCATAAAATCCATAAGAACAGATTCCAATTAGAATCAGCCAGCATGGTCCAAAGTGACCTAGAGTTGTCAAGGCAGTGAGGACTTAAAAGTCTGATATCATCTGACTGTCAGTCAAAAGTCAAGAGTTAGACCTGGGCAGAACTCTCTGGAAGCTTCCCTGGGATTCCCAATAAAACTGAAGTGAAGGAATTTCATGTTATCCCTCTCAACTCTGAGAGGACTCTCTCTCCCTTGAGAGTATCCCCCTTTCCCCTTTTCAATCATTTCTAATAAATTTATTGCCTGTTACTTTAAGCAACATGTCTAAAATCTTTTGATTTGATCACAAGAATCTGGGTTTGAAGCGAGCCAGGGAGTTGTCTTAGTATCACCTCAGTTTCCCAGATGGCCCCAGCCCTGACTGAAACTGTGGGAAGGGAAAAAGACAAGCAAGATGGTAACAAAATATTCCTTAGCAGATGGGAAGAAAGAGGCTGTGAATATTTATACTTTGATATTTGTTGTTATCATATATTTTATTTTATCTTATTTTATTGTGGTGCTGGAGATTGAACCAAGGGCCTCACACATGCTCAACAAGTGCTCTATCACTGAGCTAGACCCAAAGCCATTTATTTTACTTTATTTTTATACATTCTTTACAAGAATTTCATAAGCATATTTTTATTTTATATTATAATAAATCTTACATATATTTGAGGTTTACAATGGCATATTATGTAATGCAAGTAGATAATAAAAAGGCTACTATAATGTAGCAAATTGTCCATCATCTCACATAGTTACTTTTTCTGAGAGAAAAGTAGCTAAAAATCTACATATTTAATAAAAATCCCAAATTCCTTGCAATTTTATTTTGTCCCCTATCTGTAACACAGCAAAATTTATATCAAAACAGCATACCACTGTGAATCTGATAGCGACCAAAAGTACACCACTTCAGAAATGTTTCTTGGTTAAAAATTTAAAAAGTAAATCTTAAATATTTGATGTAAATCTAAGTGTCACTTAGATATTTTGAAAGGTAATATCAGTTAAATATTTCTGATTTTCTAAATATTCTATGTGAATAAAATTCCTACAGGACATACGAATAAAGAATGATGAATAAATAAAACAGCAGCAGTGGCTGACATATATTATGCTCTGATGATGTACAAAGTGAGTTTCATCAAGCCATAGAAGGGCAGTAATTTTAGATGAAGAGCCTGTGGTCCTAGTTCCCCACAAGTGACCCTCAGTCTCAAAGGCTGACTGATCACAGCAGTGTACTGGGTACATGGAGAAACAACCCAAGAAACAGAATCCCCTGGGCTGTGTTCTGCAGACCTCTAAGTTGGCCAACTTTTGTTCCTAAGAGCTCTCTCTCCAAAGAGATGCAAGGAGATAGAGAGGCAGGCAGACAAACTTTTTCATGGCAGCTAATGAGTATTTTAACATAACACAAGATAATGTCACAGCCCTTCTATAAATATTGGACCCCTCAGCCCAAGTCAGTGCTGCTTCTTACTCTCAAGAAAGCCCACATTCTCCCTTGAATGTGTATCTACCTTCCTAAATAAACTGCTATCTATGCCTTTGTCTGACTCATGCTAAAATTCTTTTCCATCGTGTATGCTAAGAACCCTGCAGGTTCTGAGTTGCGTTCCCCCTTTCTTCTTTTTTCCTTGGACCCTTTTCCAGAGACATCTCTTCTCTCATGACAATTTCAGCTACTCAGAAATCTGAGGCAGGAAGACCCCAAGTTCAAGGCCAGCCTGGGCAACTTAGCAAGATGCTATCTCAAAATTAGAAATTAAAACAAGGGCTGGGGATATAGTTCAGTATTACAGAGCTCCTCTACCCTTAGTACCAAAAAACAAAACAACAATAACAACAACAAAAAGATACTTGTAGAACAAATGAAAGAACTGTCTGAACCCTCGAGTGTCAGGGCCCCAGGCTGCCTCTCAATGAGAGAATATGGGTTCACTAATGGAGAATAAAAAGAATGATAAATTATCCTACAATGTGTCAGGATACCATAAGCAAGTCCTTCTACTCGGGGGCAGTGTGTATAGTGAAATGCACACTAGCTTTGGAATTAGAACTGGAATTTTGATTTGTCACTTGTTTTGTTTTTAGGCAGGTTGCTTTACCTCTCTGAAACAGTCTTCCCAATTATAAGTATGGCTTGAACAAGAAATAAACTTTTATTGTGTTAATCCATGGAAGATCTGTAAATTGTTAGAGCCACTGATGTTATATTGCCCTAATAAACCTCACAAATCCTCTCTGACCTGTCTCCCCACATCCATTCTACCACCTGCTTTTGCCTCACCTTAGAACAAGGAAGGAAAAGGGTTTTAATTTTTCCTCAACTTGTTTTTTTTTTTGGTACTGGGGATTGAACTCAGGGGTGCTTGACCACTGAGCCACATCCCCAGCCCTATTTTTGTGTTTTATGTAGAGACAGAGTCTCACTAAGTTGCTTAGCACCTCGCCATTGCTGAGGCTGGCTTTGAACTCTCGATTTTCCTATCTCAGCCTCCCTAAGTGCTGGAATTACAGGCTTGAGCCACCGCGCCCGGCTTTTTCCTCAATTTTTATTTTGAAAGATTTCAAACCATCAGAAAAGTTGAAAGAGTAAAGTTAACACAGATGTACTTAATTTTGTTTTGCATTTTTCGGTACTGGGGATTGAACCCAGGGGCACTTAACCACTGAGCTACATCCCCATCCTATTTTTATTTTTTTATTATTTTTTAAAATTTTGCAACAGTGTCTCACTAAGTTGCTTAGGGCCTCAATACATTGCTGAGGCTGACTTTGAATTTAGGATCCTTCTGCCTCAGCCTCTGGAGGCACTGGGATTACAGGTGTGTACCACTGCACCTGGCAACCTAGAGTTAATTTTGATGTAATATTGAAATAAGGTTCTAACTCTTTTCCTCCAAATATTTAACCACTCCCATCACATCATTTATCAAATTGTGTATTGAATTGCTAATTTTTGCCACTGCCACATTTAAAATAGTCTTCAAATCTTATTTTTTATATTTCCATTTTTACTACCCTAGTTTAGTTAGATTACCATCATACTGCCAACTTTCACCTAGATTGCTGCTATAGCTTCCTGACTCTTTCTTGGTCTTCTATCCCTTTCTCTTTTCCTATTTTTATTTCTCTATCTTTCTGTCTCTCTCTCTCAATCTCTACACACACACATACACACACATACACACAGACACACACACAGAGTTGCAATTATCCTAATTCTTAATAATTCTTTATATTTAAATACTTCATCATGTATTTCCTTAGAATCAAACTTCTCTTATGTAACCATAATACCATTATAAACATCACTTTTTCAGCATTATTAAATATTATTTAATAGTTCATAATCAAATTTCTTTTATATTATCATTTGTAGAATTTGTTTGATCCAGAATCTATCAAATCTGGTTATGTCACTTTTAATTTTGAACATTTCCCTTGCCTTTTCTTGGTTTAATAATACCTAGATTTGTTAGTTTGTTTTGCACTGGAGATTGAAAGTAGAGCCTCAAATGTTCTAAGGCTGAACGACGTCACCAGCTGATCCCCCACATTTAACCCTATTTTGAGACAGGATCTGGCCAAGTTTAAGGTACGCTGCCTTTGAACTTGCAATCCTCCTGCCTCAGCCTCCTGAGTCAATGGGATTACAGGTGTGCACTACCACACCAACCTTATGATTATTATATAAATTTTCTTTTTGCAATGTTGGGGATTGAACCTCTGGTGCCTTTATACATGCTAGGCAAGCACTCTCTCCCTGAGTTATATCCTCAGTCCTGTTTCTCTTCTTTCTTTCTTTAGTTTTGAGATGCAATCTGGCTTTATTGTGCAAACTTGTCTCCAACTCTTGGGTTTAAGCCATTCTCCCTCTCAGCTTATTGAGTATCTGGGACTACAGGCATATGTCACTGTGCCCAGATCATTAATCCTATTTTTGTTTCTTTGTGGTATTGAGGATTGAACCCAGGGGCACTCTATCTCTGAGTTACATCCGAAGCACTTTTTATTTTTCATTTTGAGACAGGATCTTGCTAAATTGCTGAGGCTTGTCTTGAATTTGCTATCCTTCTGCCTCCCTCTGTGTCTTCATGATTCAACCATGTTTAAATATTTTCGGCAAGAATATTCTATAAACAATATTTTACTTCCCACTGAATCCATCAAGAAGTCACAGTGTCAGTTTGTCCTATTATTGATAATAGTAACATTAAATTGAATCACTACTTTTACAATAATGTCCACTATATTTCCCCATGGTAAAAAGTGCACAATTTCTTCAGTTCTTAATAAATGATAAGTAATAAATATATTTGATAAGATACATATATCTGAGACCTTGTGAATATCCTGTTCCCCAAAAATGGTCCTCTTAATAGTTTTAGCATCCATCAATTATCCTTATCTGAATCTAACACTGAAAACTATAAAATAGTGAATTTTCTATTATTCCTTGTACATTTTCTAAGTGGCATCCTTCTATAGATAAACTTTCTCTTTTATATCCCATCTCCTTAATCTCTACTCAAATGCAGATCCATGGATCAGCATCAGCAGCACTGCCTGCAAGCTGCTTAGAAAGTAAATCTCCATCCCCACCCAGACTAATTAATAGGGATCTTCAATGGGGAAGAGGTATACAGGTTTTTGTGTTGTGACCCAACACCATTATAATCCATTTCTAGTATTATTCTTATTAATGCTCAAACTATCTCACATTTTCTCAAAAGAAGTCCCTGCAAGATAGTTACTATGTACTATTGATAATTTTCTATGAGTCTTTGAGGACTTCCTTGTTTTGGGGGAAAACTGAGGTTGTTCCCCAGGTTTACCTTGCACTAATTTCCCTACCTGGATGTCTGAGGCCTGAAATTAACTATTTCTCCAAAGAGCCTTGATTTTTTTTTTAATTAGGAAATAGTATTTGGAAATTAAATAATAAAGGCAATGTTGGTGATACACACCTATAACAGTGACTTGAGAGGCTGAGCAGGATTATAAATTTGAGGTCAGTTTCAGAAATTTAGTGAGACTTTGTCTCAAAAAAAAAAAAAAGTCTGAGGATGTGGCTCAGTGATAAAGTGCCTCTGGGTTCAATCCCCAGTACCACCCCCTGAATGAAAAGAAAAAGAAATCAAATAATGAATGCTAACTCCATTCAGTATATAGGAAATGGTGAGGGAGGAGTAGAAAGAAAAAATATATATATATTTAAGACCATGTAAACTGGGAATTTTGACATATGCCTGTAATCCCAGCAAGCCAGGATGCTGATGCGCAAGAATATCTGAAGTTCCAGGCCAGCCTCAGCAACTTAGCAAAATCCTGTCTCAAAAAATTAATAATTAATAGGACTGGGGTGTAGCTCAATGGTAAATGTCCCCTGGCTTATAAAGGAAAAGGATATATAGCATAACACACACACACACACATGCACACACACATTTTTAAAAGAATAAAACTGACACCTTCAAATTGAATCCACACCATAGGATTTTTCCTCCTCTTTCTCATTCCTTATTTGTAGCCCTTTTCTTCTGCAAAGACTCATGGTTCCAAAAAGCATCAATATATTTACTCATAAATAAATATTAGAAAAATATTTTCAGAATCACAATGCCAACACCATCATCTCTAATAAACCCACTTTAGAAAATACAAGATTTTCTTTTAGTTCTTTCAGTCCTTATTCATAGGGTTATGTTCAAAAATGAAATATTTTTTGTGCTTTTATGTATATAAAATGTTCTGTTGATTTTAAGTTGATTTTGTGTTATCTATATTTTAAGGTTTGTCACTTTATCTTCTATATATTAATATTAATTTTACATTTGAATTTGTAGAATATTTACATGCCTTAAAAGTCAAAATTATATAAAAAGGAATATTCAGAGTTTTCCTTGCTTCCCTAGCCATTCCACCTATCTCCAATCTTACCGTTTTCATCAGTTTCTTGTTTATCCTTTCCTTATTTTGTCTTTGCAAAAATAAGTAAATATATATAATTACATGTTTATCTTCCTTTCTTTTTTACACAAAATATCACTCTTTCTTTCTTTTCTTTTCTGTACCAAAGATTGAATCCAATCTTAATCATTGAGTATGCTTAATCATTGAGTCACATCCCCAGCCCTTGTTATTTTTTATTTTGAGACATGGTCTCTGTAAACTGCTTAGGACCCCACTAAATTGCTGAGGCTGGCCTTGAACTTTTGAGCTTCCTGCTTCAGCCTCCTGAGCTACTAGGATTAAAGGCATGAACACCACACCCAGTTTACAGCCATTTTTATTTTAAGACGGGTCTGGCTAAATTGCCCACACTGGCCTCAATCTTGAGATCCACCTGTCTCAGCCTTTTGAGTAACTGGGATTACAGGTGTGGGCCACTATACCCAGCCCAAGTGGAATTGTATTTCTAAGTCAAGTTGAATTCCTTTCACTTTAAGGCATTTTTTTCCCATTTGAGTCCCATTTATGTACCTTAGTTGCCTACTGGAAAGGAACATGAGAGATTGATGAGAAGACATCATCTTCTGTTCACCATGGGATAACCCCTATTATCTTACATAGTTTTATTTTTCTTCTTTTTTAAAAGCAAAATATACATTTTATATTCATACTAAAACTTAATCTTGCATTTAAAACCACACTAATGGGGCTGGGCTCAGTGGTAGAATGATTTCCTAGCATGTGTGAGGCACTGCATTCAATTGTCAGCACTACATATAAATGAATAAATTTATAAGGTCCATAGATAAAAAAACAACAACAAAAAGAAAAAAAACACACTGATCTCAATTTGTAAAAATAAATCCCATATATCCATGCACACTTATATGTTAACTTAATAGAAAATATATGAAATATACAAAATAGGTGATTGCATTATAGATGAATAGAATTTTCTATAATTTTATCTTCGAAATTTTGTACAGTGAGCATGTGTTGCTTTTATATTCTAGGGTAGAATACATTATTTTTAAAAGAGCTGTTTAATCCTCAGAGCCTATATAAAACACAAGTGAAAAAGATATGGCCCTAAAAATGTCATTTCAAATGTTGCATTAATTTGAACTAAAAAGAAATCCTTTTAAAGACCAGAAATATCTCAAAGTATAAACACATGGGGGCACTGTAACCAAATTATAATATATAAGAAAAACTAAAACTAAAACCCCAAACAACTAACTTATACTGAGAATTCACTGTTGGCCAGGTTTTGTTCCAAGCATTTATAAATATCATCTCACTTAATTCTCACTTAACTCTATAGGGTAAAACAATTATTATCCCCACTTACAGGAAAATGATATGAAATTCAAACCTGTGCAGCCACTTAAAGTTGTGAAAAGCATTTACTGTGTTTTTTGTATAGAAGCAAACTCTAATCTCTGTTGTTTGATGAGAATTCTATGCTGTACCTTTGTGCAAAGTTTTGATTCTCTCTTAAATGCTGGCATACTTTACCTGATCAAACATGTGCTCAAGAGTCCAAGAACAGCTATAAACAGAAAATGTATATTTAACAAAATGTATTTTACATTAGAAATATATGGCCGGGTGTTGTGGTGCATACCTATAATCCCAGTGGCTCAGGAGCCTGAGGCAGGAGGATCATGGGTTCAAAGCCAGCCTCAGCAACTTAGCGAGGCACTAAGCAACTCAGTTGAGACCTTGTCTTTAAGTAAAATGCAAAAAAGGGCTGGGGATGTAGCTCAGTGGTTGAGTGCCTCTGGGTTCAATCCCAGTACCAAAAAATAAAAAAATAACATAAAATATATTATAAAATTATAGAAAGTTTGGAAAATACAACTCTACTAGCATTCTGCTTCATTTTTAGTCTTTTTTTCTTTATGTGTGTTTATAGTCAATATATCACTTAAAATTTTATTTGTAATTGATAAATAAAAATGACAAATATTTGTGATATACAATATGATGTTTTGAAATATGCATACATTGTGGAATAACTAAATTGAGTAGTTAACATGCATTATCTTGCATACTTGTCATTTTTTTGTGGTGAGACCACTTAAGATCTGCACTCATTTATTTTTTACTGTTTGGTACTTTGGATTAAACTCAGAGGAACTTTATCACTGAGCCACATCCCCATCCCTTGTTCCATTGTTTTTATTTTGAAACAGGGTCTCACTAAATTGCTTAGGGCCTTGCTAACTTGTGATCCTCTTGCCTCAGCCTCCCTAGCCTCCGGGATTACAGGCATGTGCCACCACACCTGGCATACTTAGTGATTTTTAAATTATGTTGTTTAAACTATGGTGCAGCTATTGTACAATAGATCTCTTAAATGTATTCTTCCCATTTCTTCTATGAAGGGAATTTGGCAAAATCTAACAGCTATATTTGCATTTACCTTTTAATGTGTGGGAATTATTGCTGAAGATACATAACCACAGAACTGAAGCAACATATGTGTAAAGTATCATTTATGGTATTGTTTATAATAGCAAAATTTTGGAAATAACCTAAATGTTCCTCCATAGGAGAATTTTTTAAAGGTATATTCACCTGATGTGGTGGTACATGTCTGTAATCCCAGTGGCTTGGCTGGGGCAAGAGGATCACAAGTTTAAAGCCAGCCTCAGCAATTTAGTGAGGCCTTAAGTATTTTAGTGAGACACTATCTCAAAATAAAATGGTCTGGAGCTCTGGCTCAATGGTTAAGCACTGGTTCAATCCCTGGTAACAAAATAAATAAATAAAATAAAAAAGTATATTTCCAGAGTGAAATACTATTCAATCAAACAAACGAATGATAAAGGGGACATGTCAAAGGGAAACTAAAAGGGCCAAGAGACAGTGATACCCAGCAACAAGAAGTATAAGTAAAGTCCAGATCTTGGTTTCTTAGTATGTTCTCCACTGAAAGTGTTATGCAGTAACTAGCAATGAGCAGTGAAATGCATGGCAAGGTCACAAGTGTTCTTTAAATTACTTTAAGATCTACTTTCAAAGAGGATGAGAAAGCAGAAGGTGGTAGTTAATTTGTAGAAAATAAACAGAAGCAAAAGAACTAATGGGAAAATAGGTCAAAAGAAAAAGATTAATGGGACTAACTCTTGACAGGGTCTATTGTGTTTGGTGTGAAGGTAGGAATTATGGCTTTAGGTGTCTCTATTTGTCTGGGAAAGAAGATTGCTGTAGTAGTGCAGGCACACTAAGGTAACTTCTGATTGGCTACTGACCCCAATGCCCACATTAATGTGGGATTGACTTGTAGATGAAGCCCCCCTAAATAAGATGGCAGCATTGTTGTTCCAGAGAGGACCAACTAAGGTCAAAAATTCCACCACCTGATGTGAATGAAGAGTTAAACACCCGATTGGCAAAGAATACAGAAGGTGGTCCCCAGTTCTCCTGGTAAACATCAAACAGTAATAAATTTAGAGACAGCACTGTCTCCTCCTTTGTCATTCTCTGTTTGGGGACAATACACTCTGTGTCTTGAGATTGCTCTCTGCTTGAGCCTCACTTTGCTTTTACTTTACTTTCATCTCACTTTTCATTTTACTTTCACATCTAATAAAGTTTTCTTATATGGCTTTTGGTGTCTGACTTTAAATTTTCTTTCATTGAAACACAAGAATCAAGGTTTCAAGTTTCAGCTCCCTGATTTCTCATGACAAAAAGAACCAGAGCACCTTGAAGAAATGGCAATTCAGATCTGGGCAGGTAAAGTATAAGATGAGCCTAAGATATTTTTTTGTGTGTGCCAAAGAACAAAAACTAATGGAGATAGATTAAAAGGCTTCAGGGCAGCTCAAAAGGACTCTCACTAATCAAATAGTAGACAATTAAGCATCTGAAAACAAATATTTTTGGTATTCATTAAGAATTTAAGCAGCAGCAAGGGAAAGAAAAATTGGGGGGTGGGACAAAAGGAAAGCTCTTTTCTACAGAAAATGTAGAGGATATGATGGAATGGAAAAGTCATTATTTCTAAAATTTTTTATTTGTTCTTTTGAGTTATACATGATAGTAGAATGTATTTTGATATATTTATGTATGAAGTATAATTTCCTATTCTTGTGGCTGTACATGATGTGGAGTTACACTGGTCGTGTATTCACATATGAACACAGGAAAGTTATGTCCAATTCATTCTACTGTTTTTTCTATTCCTATCTCCTTCCTTTCCCTTAATTACCTTTTGTATAATTCAATGAACTTATATTCTTTCCCCTTACCTCCCCTTTTGTGTGTTAGCATCCGTATATCAGAAAGAACATTTGGCCTTTGATTTTTTGGAATTGACTTATTTCATTTAGCATGTTTAATCATCCATTTACCAGCAAATGCCATAATTTCATCCTTCTTTGTGGCTGAGTAATATTCCATTGTGCATATATACCACCTTTTCTTTATCCATTTATCTGGTGAAGTGCACCTAGGTTGGTTCCATAGCTTAGCTATTATGAATTGAATTGCTATAAACATTGATGTGGCCAAATCACTATATTATGCTGATTTTAACTCCTTTGGGTATTGAGGTGTCCCCTAAAAGCTCATGTGTGAGACAGTGCAAGAAGGTTCAGAGGAAGAATGATTGGGTTGGAAGAATCTTAACTCAGTCAGTGATTTAATCTCCTTGTAGGGATTAACTGAGTGGTAACTGAAGTGGTAGGGTGTGGTTGGAGAAGGTGGGAATTGGGGCATAGTTTTGGGTATATATTTGTATCTGGCAAGTGGAGTGTCTCTCTCTGCTCTCTGATCATGATGTGAGCTGCTTCTCTCCACTACCTTCTCCTGCCATGATGTTCAGCTTCACTTTGAGCCCTGAAGAATGGAGCCAGACTTCTATGGACTTAGACTTCTGAAACTGTGAGCCCTCAGATTTTTCCTCCTCTACAATTGCTCTGGTCAAATCTTTTAGTCACAGTGACAAAAAAGCTGACTAAAACAGGTATATCCCAAGGAGTGGGATAATTGGATTAAATAGTGGCTCCATTTCAAGTTTTCTGAGGAATCTCCATACTGCTTTACAGAGCACTTGCACCAATTTATAGTCCCACCAGCAATGTATGAGTGTGCCTTTTCCTCCACATCCTTGCCAACATTTATTGTTACTTGTATTCTTGATAGTTGCCATCTGGAAAAGTCACCACTTTGTAACTTCACAGTAATGACTGATTCTGGATACAACATTTAACTTAGTTAAATTTTGTATATTGAATCACAAGGTGATTTCAGGAAATACCTTTCAGCTTTATCTATGATATAAGATTAACAGACTTTGAAATGAAAAGACCTGATCGGATAAAGGAAAAACTATGAAATCCTTACTTTGGTATGTTTTTCCTTTCTCCCCAAAGCTGAAAATCACCATTTACAAGTCCAAGATGAGGCATATCCCTAGTTTCCTTAATGTAAATTCTTTTCATTCTTTGTTACATGGCCACAAGGTACATTGGAACTACTTGATAAAGTCTCATTATAAACAAATGAGTTAATATTACAATGTGTAGCATAGAAAAAAGTTTAATGTTATTAATATAAACATTATATTGTTAAAACCAGAGAGAAAAAAATCTTGTTTTATCTATTACACCAGACAAAATATGGATCCAGCCCAAAGTATGAATTTTCTGAGGAAAGTAAAGACTTCCAGCATCTCCTTGACCCCTAAGAGATCAGACAAGAGGATAGATGCCCTTAATAACATTGGTCCAACTCAACCCTGCCTTGTGGGGTCAGAAAGGGAGATAATCCCTTGTTGTCATCATAAAGGGCCAGGGCTGACATCTTTATACCAAAAGATTACAAGAGAAGAGCATAACAAATGTTTTTGATCACAGTTTTACATGACATGGGAGCTTTCAAACTGAAGATCCAAAGATCCAGGGTGATGCATCCATTTTTAAACTTAGGTTCACTGGACAGCCATTTAGAAATCTGACTGAACAAAAAGAGTATGACTTAATGCTAATAGACTGAGTGGGGAAACCCAGCAAGGACTGTACAGATTCTTAGCCCTTCTGTGCAGCATTCCTTCCTCCTGGGTATGGGGCAAGACACCTTCTGGAACAAGAGTCTTATAACTTACTGTCAGACAATGTAGGTCAGAGAGTTTCTTTATGACCAACTCCAAGACAGAAATGCAAAAGAAGACAAGAACAATATTTTTAGGCTTTATGTCTTGCTTCAGGGAAAAGGAGTTCTAGTTTCTATGACTCACCTTGGAGAAGAGAAATTTCTGGCTCTGGGAGAGGGAGAGAAGGAAGCAGGAAGGACAGTAGGTCAGAGAGAAACTTAGCCTCTGAAGTTGTTTTTGGAGCTCCAATTTGGTGTATCTCTCCCTTTACTGCTTTCCTTTCTTTCTTCTTTTTCTTTGCAATACTGGAGATTGAACCCAGGAGCATTCTACCACTGAGCTATATCCTCAGCCTTATTTATTTATTTATTTATTTTTGTTACAGGGGTTTGAACCCAGGGCATTTAACCACTCAGCAACATCCCCAGCCCTTTTTATTTTTTTATTTTGAGACAGAGTCTTGCTAAGTTGCTGAGGCAAGCCTTGAACTTGTGATCCTCCTTCCTCAGCCTCTCTAGCTGCGGGGACTACAGGTGTGTGTATTCCTTCCTCCTGGGTATGGGGCAAGACATCTTCTGGAACAAGAGTCTATGCCCAGCTTGGGGTATCATTTTCTGAGCCTCAACAGCTTCCACATGTCATACATCCATTTCATTTGTGATATTAGTCATTCCTTGTACACATGTTGTCTTGGTATAAACATTAATAGTATTCCCCTTTATTCTTAAAAGTGTCTCAGTTTGGACAATAAACAATATAGTTGCCCTACTTCTGATGCTCTTTAGGGATGTCTTCATTTGCTTCATGTTAAGAGGGAGATACCCAGGTAGAGAGAGAAATAAGGAATGTGGTAGGCAGAATAATGGCCCCAGCCAAGATAATCATGTCCTAACTCCTAGAATGGAAAATATGTCTTACATGGTAAAAGGAAAAAGGGATTAAGTTAAAGATGGTAAGATGAGGAGATTATCCTGATTTCCAGGTGAGCCCAATGTTGTTACACAGATTTTCAAAATCAGAAAAACTTCCCTGAGTTCAAAGTTAGAAGAAGTTGTGATGTGAAAGAATGCTCAGAGAGATGCATTATTGCTGGTTTTGAAATTAAACATAGGAACCAGGACCAAGAAATGTGGGCAGCCTTCAGCAACTGGCAAAAGCAAGGAAGCAGATTCTCCCTTAGAACCTCCAGGAAAGGATGCAACCCTGCAACACACCTACAGAATTGCATGATAATACTTTTATTGTTTTATGTCACCAATTTTGTGATAAGTTCTCACAGAAGTAATAGGAAACTGATACATGGAATTGATTGTATTTTTAATGATCTTCAAAGGCTTCAATGAGCCATCATTTATTTAATAAATACTTAAGTTCTTATATGCCTGACCTAATGGAGAAGACGAGCTCCACGCAAAGTTAACAGCTCTGGAGGAAGAACATACCGAAGCTGTAAAGATCATTGGCTATAAAGATCTAAAAGAGTTAACAGAAAGTGGCACAAGTATTTAACAAGCACAGGGACATAAACAGGAAATGTAAACCTGGGCAGAAGGATCTCAGGTCAAATGTATGGTATGGATGAAGATTAGGAAGGAACTTAAAAACACATGGGCTAAGGCAATAAATAGCCAGTAGGACGTATGGCTGGACTGAAAAATGGATTGGGGTTGGAAACAAGAGTCTGAAGTATATTTGGGGCTAGGAGGTAAGGGGCTTAGAAATACCAGTTTAAGTCTCAACTTTAAGCTTGGTGTGATGACATATGCTTGTAATACTAGAGACTCAGGAGGCGAAGTTTCAATTTTATCCTTCAAACAGTGGGAAGATATTGAAATTTTTAAAGCAGGGAAGGGGACATAGTTAGATTCATATTTTATAGCAATTCCTATGATATAAGCTCCACTAGAATGGAAATCACACTTAATTTTGCTCACCACTGTAAGCATGGGTATCTGGCAGAAAAATCCAGGTTATGTCATGGTAACCAACACCTCCAAAGATTTGGTGCTTTAAAACAACGTTTATTTCCCTCCACCACACACATCCTTCTTGGGTTAATACAGTGACTATTTTCCTAACTATTCAGGTATGCAGGCTGATAAAGCTATCACCATTTCAAATGTTACCTGTTTCTGGGCAGGTCAGAGGGAAAAAGAGATTCTGGGGCTTGTCCTCAAAGTACCAGCTAAAAATGTTGTCTCTGAAAGTAAGGAGGTCAAAGTGTGGGGTAGGAGTGGATCACATCCACTCACATCATCAATCAGGGGCCAGGCAGTATATTCCCACCATGTGCTGGGAAGGGGTAAAATTGGAAAGGCTTAGTAAATCAAATAACTAGTAAGCACTGATAATTACTATGTACTGGTTGAACCAAAGAATAATTTGAGGGAGTAAGGGGCCATTTGATGAGGTCTTACCTAGGGAAAATAGAAAATGAGGAAGGAATAGAAGATGAAGTCAGTGACTATTCAGATATGCAAGGTGTGAAAGAGCAATTTTGTAGCAGATTTTCAGTCTGGATGAGTGTAGGAAGGGTGCCAGTGAAAAAACCAGGTGCAAGTTTGGATGTGACCCTGTAACAGTGGTCCAATGTTTTGAATATAGCCCTTGCTGCCCTGCCACTGCTACTAATTTTTAAAAAGAACATGTGTCTTTTCCTCTCTTCCTTCCCCTCTCCATTCTCAAGGGAAACAGGATTACTGTTCTTCCCCATCCAAGACAAGAGTTTTCTAGCCTTGAGCACAAACCTACCACAGGAAAGAAGTAATTCAGATTTTTCAGGAAGATTCTGATCTTCTCCAGAAGATCATTTCTTAATGACTATCTACCAAATTAACAAGTGAATTACAACTCTCCTCAGGGAACACCTCTTTAAAAACTCTGTTCCCTCTGATGGGAAAATTCACAGCCTCTGGAACAGTCTACATTGTTTGTTCTAAGAGTTGTACTACACTTGTTAATTTGGGAGACAGTCATTTCTGAGATCTTCTGGTGCCATCCCTAAGTCTGAGTTACTTCTTTCCTATGGTGTGTATGTGTTCAAGGGCAGATAACTCTGCCCAGTATGGCGAAGAAAGGTAACCCTGTTTTCCCTGAGATTAGAGAGGAGGACAGATTACTGAGGAACTGGGAGGGGAAGAGAAAGAAACATGCCCTTTAAAAAAATAAGTCCCAATGGTAGAGCAGCAAGGACTACATTCAAAGTATAGAGTGGACCACTGGTACAAAGCCAGCCTCAGGGACTTGAGATGCTGTCTCAAAATAAACAATAAGCAAGGGCTGGGATATTGCAAAGCGATTAAGCACCCCTGGGTTCAACCCTGGTAAAACCAAAACCAAAATACAACACTGCCCCCCAACACAACAAAAAAGAATTATTAAACAACCTATAATCCAGCCCCACTGTATAATCTTGCACGAGTTACTTCACCTCTCTGAGCTATTTTTATTTTTTATTTTTTTATTTTTTGGTGCCCGGGCTCCAACCCAGGGGCTGGAGCACTACCACAGAGCTACTACCAGAGCTACCACCTCAGCCCTATCCTTCCAGTTTAAATGTTGAATACTACCTACACGGAGAACTGTGAGGAATCAGGGATGGCAGAAGGGCCCAGACTCCTCTCACACCCACCCGGGACCACCATCCAAAGGAGAGGGAGACCTGATCCCCGCCAGCAGGGGCAAAGAGGTGATACCACATGCCCGCCTCTACACACCTGCCGCAGCAAGTCATTGCCAGTGCGCAATCCTAGACCCCACTGGCGGCTCGCTGGGCGCATGGGCGTCCGTTTTCCCGGCTTGCGCTGCGTGCTGACGTCCAAAGGATGCCGGAAACTCATTTGCTAGAGGGTTGGGTGGTTGTGGACAGCGATGGGACTTGCAGGAGTCAGTGTGATATCAATCTTAGTGACCGATGGCTTGGGTGCATCTGAATTTCGGGACGCCTTGTCTGGTGGTGGCACTGAGGTTATATGCAGTAGGGACTGGATAGTTCCCCAGGGCGTTGTAGGTGCTGCCCCCTCCCCTCCGTAGTGGAGTTCGTGACCTCTAATCCAAATACTTTAGAGTTGTATGCAACGTGTTACCTCACTTCCCCTTCATTCTAGAACTATTAAGGGTTCCATATTTAAAAGGTTATTTTAGAAAAGTAAAATTACAAATTTTATGTAAATATATAAATATAAAATGAATGTTTGAGAGTTTAACTCATTAGTTAATGAAGGAACCAATAAAATGTCAATGCCATTTTTGTTATTTTGGCTTGTTTTTGGTGCTAGGGATTGAACTCAAGGGTGCTTAACCACTGAGCCACATCCCCAAACCTCTTTATTTTTTACTTCCAAACAAGGTCTTGGTTGCTTGCAACCTTGCTAAGTTGCTGCGGCTGGCTCCGGACCTGTGATCCTCCGGCCTTAGCCTTTTGAGCTGCTGGGATTGCAGGCGTGAGCCACCAGGCTCAGGCAAGGCCATTTTAAACAATCTTAAGATAAGGAGTAGCATTCTGAAATGAATTTTCACTTCTCCTGGATCAGCAAAATCTTTTGATTCACCTTCCAAATTGGATTCATCTTTTCTCCAGTTTCACAAACACCATCTTAGTCTTAGCCTGAAATCAGCTGTAGATTCCATTACTGCCTTCCAGTTGGCCTTCTTGCCCTGCAGTTCATTTTCTACAGTATCCACTGTGATACTTGAAAAAATAAAGAATGAAATGTTGGGGGTAAAATAACTGCTTTTAAAATACAAGAAAATAGTTTATTCTGAGCCATGGCCCACATTAGATTCAAGTTGCCCTGAATGACATGTTCTTTTGGGAAAGAGATTACAATATTTTATAGTCACAGAACAAAAGATGTCATGAATCAATGTATTTATCAAATACGTCGGTGGGGTCATCTGGTGGGTGAGCTACAGAAGAACATTTATATGATTCAAATGTTATAGCATTTTTAGCTTTAGAGTTGGTGGAGGTTAGAGGTCTGTCAAGGTTAGTGATACATTCTAAGAGTTTCACTTAATAGGAAGGCATTAGATCAGATAGAGAGGTTGATAGTAAATGACTACTGAAAGGAACTAAAAATAGTGCAAGATAATTTTGGCTCTTGGTTTGCAACATTTCATCTTTCCACAATTACAGTGTTCTAGTCATGTAAGCCAAAACATTCTGCATGTGGCTTTTTCAGATAACTTCAGTTTGCAAGAATGACAATAAACTTAATTATGTTGCTCTCCTTAAAATCTCCAAATGGCTTCTTTGCTTGGAGTTTTAAATTCACATTCCTTATGTTTACTTACAAGGAACTACTGTGTTCTGCCTGTGTGTGTACTCCAGCCTCATCCACCCCTCTGCTTCCCCACTGTGCTCTAGAACTTCTGGTTAGTGTCCTTTCCCCCTGAATTCTGCACTATTACCTCCTTTTCTATCATCAGATCTCAGCTTGAATTCAGTCACATACCACATGACATGTCAGTAAAAGAGGAGTCACTTATCTCAACTATGATATCATAACCCTCTGAGTTTGTGTAAGTATATTCTATAATGTTCACAACAAGGATGAAATTGCCTAGCAATGCATTTTTCATAGTGTGTCCCTGTCATTAAGTGGCATGTGGCTGGACTGCCTTTTCAGACATTTCCATTGGCTACTTGTTGTGATATGTATTTTGCTATTAGAATTTTTGTGCATCTAAGTAATTTGGTATTTTAATTATAATTTGTGTGATTATGCTTTGACAACACTAACTCCATTTTGAGCTTTCTCGTTAACAAAAACTAAGTGAACCAAATGACTGGCTGATAGCCACCTCGACAATTGAGAGTCAATATACAAATAAGATAGTTGGCATCCAGGACTTTCCCCTTCAAAATCAACATCTGGGAGTTTGGATAACACACCTTTTGTAACTATGAATATCAGTGCCTTCAGACTGACATTTGAGATACATCTGGCTGTGACTCTACCTTTTGTAAGTATTCACTCTGAAATGACACTGGCCACCAGAGGCTCTGTCTGAGTGAGCAATCCTTTGCCTCATTGCTGACAACATTCCAGACTGGTTTGAGTATCACCTAGGAGCACCAATCTCCCAGACCATTTGGACAACTTCTTCTATGTATATACAGTATTTGGTTCATTACTAGCACTCTTCTCCAGTGACTTGCTTATTTCTGTCTACATTCATATTGCTCATTTTTGTTTGTTCTGCTTTTGTGTGCCTTTCAATAAAATGCTTAATTAAGGAGCTATCTTTGTTTCACTTGTCATTTGATTAGAGAATAAAAAGCCTGCCCCTCCTGTAGCTCAGTGGTAGAGCGCTTGCCTAGCATGCGTAAGGCACTGGGTTCGATCCTCAGCACCACATATAAATAATAAATGAATAAAATAAAGATTCATCAACAACTAAAAAATATTTAAAAAAAAAAAAAAAGCCTGCCCCTCTTGGAGAAATTATAATCCTTGAGGTTAAAATTGCTGCTGTTACTGGAGTCATAGGCCAGAGGACTGGCTCTGGGCATCTCAGTGAGATAGGTATACAAAGAGAGCACTGAATGTCAAAAGAGAAATGCCAATAAACCATTAGAATACTGAACAAATTACACCTGAGCAACCCAGATGCCTGTGTCCTTGCATCTGTACTCTTGCCTGCAGCTTGCTGATGGCTGAAAAAGCAAAAACTGCAAGATAACCACAAGGCATGTAAAAGAACCACTCCTTTAGGGAGTATGTGCATTAAAGACTTTGGTGGCTGAAAAATGACCCTAGCCTCATTATAAGAGAAGGATACCTCTCTTGGAGATGGAGACTTAAGATGTTAATGAGACAAGCAATGCAGGAAGTAGCAAGATTAGAACATGTGAGGAGAAGCACATGGAAAACAATGAAATTGCATAATCCCTCCAGGACTCTACCTCCAGCTCAGCCCCCTAGGTACTGTCCCTCTATAAATATTAAAACCCCAGACTAAATTAAGAAACAAATACAAAACCCCAGACCAAGACAATGCCACTCTCTCTCTGAAATTCTCCACATTCCCATTCTGGAGTGTGTACTGTCCCTTCATAATAAACCCTTGCTCTGTTACTCATACCTACAATGTCCTTAAGTTATTTTCTGTGATGTAGTCATGAACCTGGAAGGTTCTAGGCTCTTGGAGGTATCCTTGGACCCTTGTGCTGTGACATGAAGAAATCAGGTCTGACCACTCACCGCAAAAGCCAAATGGAAAAAGTAATAGTGAAAAGCAGGAAAAGAGCTTTAATCAGTGTAGTTACACCAGAAAAACACAGGGACCCAAGTTCTTTGCCTTGCCTTTGGATGTACTGACAGGAACTTCCAGATTATATAGACAAGGGAGGCCAGAAACATGCATAAACTGTGAGTCAAACTGTGATTTGGTTGATCACAATGATAAGAAAGTTATTGTTGCCTGGGGGTAGTTTCAACTCATCACAAAGTGTTTCTTGATCAGATCTGTTGTTCTGTACCCAAGGTGACTCAGAGCAAAAGAGACAGATGCAAAAAGAAGGTAGAGATGCCAGTTTCCCCACTCCCCAGTAATGGGAACTGAGCCCAGGGCCACTCTACCACTGCTAAAATTGAGCTACATAAATTTTTAAGACAGGGTGTCACTAGGTTGCACAGGCTAATCTGGAACTTCCCAACCTTCTGCCTCAGCTTCTCGAGTCACTGGTATTATAGGTATGAACCACCACACCCTGTCCTCAGTACTTATTTATTTTTTATTTTGGTTTCTGCTAAGTTGCTGAGGTTTTATTTTTAATTTTAATTTTTTTTGGTACCAGGAATTAAAATCAGGGCCACTTACCATGAAGCCACATCCTCTTGCCTCAACCTACCAAACCACTGGGATTACAGGCATGTACCACCATGCCCAGCTAATGTTTTAAATCTCCATGAAGCTGTGATCACTTTTCTACAAGACTGATTTATTTGTTTATTTTCATCTCCTTACCCAATTAAAACAAAAGTGTGTAAATTTGGGGAGAGAGGTCCTAACCTATGCTGCTTATCACTGTATTCTTCACTAACAGAACACTTAACAAGTTTCCCATCCTCTGGGGTTTCATCTTTTAAATCAAGTGGTTAATTGTTATAACAAAATGTTTAATTATTGAAAACAAGTGCTTCATGAGATATGTTTCCAAACTATATTGAGTTATTTTTTGTGAAAAGTACTTTGGGTTAAAGGAAACTGGTGTATGCCTGGTAGTATAGCTCAGTGGTAGAGAGAACTTGCCTAGCATGAAAAAGCCCTTGGGTTCAATCCCAGCACAGCAAGCTTAAAATACTTTCTGGCCAGGACAGCCTAAGCAAATTAGCAAGACTGTGTCTCAAAATAAAAAATAAAAAGGACTGGAGATATAGCTCAGTGGTAAAGTGTCTGGGTTCAATGCCCCACACCAAAACAAAACAAAACAAAAACCCTTTATGTGCTTGATTTCCAAAGATTTTCTTTTCAAGGGTACTTGCAGGGTTTTTTTTTTAATTGTTTAGATCATGGTGTAGAAAGATAATTTTAGGTTGGTGATCTAACCTAAATTCCTTGGAAACTTTTTAAAATTCACTTATTTAGTGGACAGTTTTTCATTTATCTCTGAGCTGGCTGCATGTTGGGTGCTAGAAGATTCCAAGTAAGACCTGGTTGAAGCAACATTCAAGTTCAGCCTTTTAATGTAAGCAAAATAAATATATAAGTAGGTGAAAAGAGAGAAACTGGCACTTTAGGCAGATGTGTAAATTCAGTTTGTGTTTAGGAGACAGAATATAAATTAGATTAGCTGGAAGGGTTGACAGGAGCCAAATCATTAAGGGACATAAAGTTGAGGAATTCTTGTGTAAAAGCTTTTTCTTTCTTTCTCTCTTTCTCTCTCTCTTTCTTTCTTTCTTTCTTTCTTTCTTTCTTTCTCTTTCTCTCTCTTTCTTTCTTTCTTTCATTCTTTCTTTCTTTCTCTCTCTCTTTCTCTCTTTCTTTCTTTTTGGTACCAGGGAATGAACCCAGAGGTGCTTAACCACTGAACCAATTCCCAGCTCTTTCATTTTTTTATTCTGAGACAGGGTCTCACTAAATTGTTTAGGGCCTTGCTACTAGGTTGCAAAGGCTAGCTTTGAAATTTAGAATTTCCTGCCTCAGCCTTCTGAGCCACTGGGATTACAGGGGAGCACCACCATGTCCCATGGTTAAGCGCCCCTGGGTTCAATCGTTGGTACCAAGATAAATGAATAAATGAATAAACTGAGTTAAATTAAAAGAGCTGGGGATGCAGCTCAATCCTGGGTCGAATCTCCAGTAGAATAAATAAATAAATAGTAATGTTCTGTAGCCATCCTTCCTTATCAATACAAATAGTTGAGAATTTTGATTATATAGGGACAGTATGACTTGGTTTTATACACATAGACACTGGCTAGATTGCCTCAGTTCAAATGCTAGTTACACCAATTTCTAGCTTTGTGAAAGTAGCTTGAATTCCCTTAGCCTTAATTTTCTCACCTCTGAAATGGATTTAATGACAGTACTTAAGATTCTTGAAAAACAAAAAAATAAAAAGGAAAAAAGAGAAAGAAAACAAAAAAGAAAAAAATATTATTGCATAGATTAAAGGAGTTAATACATAGCTCAACATCTGACAAGTATTATTAGTGATTGCTTTACAATCCTCTAATAATGCTGAATAATGTCCTAATGTCCTAATCATGGACATTTGTGTTGTTTCCTTCTTTCTTTCTTTTAAAATTATTATTATTAGTAGTAGTAACAGCAGGGATTGAACTCAGGGGTACTGTACTACTGAGTTACATCACAGCCCTTTATTTTTAATTTATTTGTATATTTTAAAATTTGGGGACAGGGTTTAAATTGCTGAGGCTGGCCTCAAGCTTGCAATCTTCCTGTCTCAGTCTTCTGAGTAGCTGGGATTATAGGTATATGTCACCATGCATAACTTCTTTCCTTTTTAAATTTTTTTTAGTTGTGTATGGACACAATACCTTTATTTTATTTATTTATGTGGTGCTGAGGATCGAACCCAGTGCCCCACACATGAGGCAAACGCTCTACCACTGAGCCACAACCCCAGCCTGCCTTCTTTCTTTTTTAATTTACACATCCTTAACCCAAAAATATGAAATCCAAAATCCTTCAAAATCTGAAGCTTTTTGAGCACTGACATGACATTACAAGGTTAAAATTCCACATATGACCTCATGTGTCAAAACATATGTATACTGAAAATACTGCATAAAATTATCTTCAGGCTATGTATAAGGTACATATAAAACATAAATTTTAGGCTTAGACTTGAGTCCTATCCCCAAGATATATCATTATGTACTTGTAAATATTCCAAAATATGAAAAAATCTGAAACACTTCTCGTCGCAAGTATTTGGAGTATGGGATTCTTAACAAGCATAAACTACTGCAATGAACATCCTTGCCTCTGCATCTTATATTTGTGTGACTATATTCTTAGGAAAATTCCCAGAAGTAGTATTTCCAGAGCAAAATTCATGATTTTTTCCCCTGAATACCTTTTATATTCTTCAGAGTTTACTTAAGTTTCTAGTATGAAAATTGTGTCCTTCTGGACTATGCTTGTAATACTGATGTTTCCTCTTACCACCTTATTATTAAATAAGAATTTGAACTTGCAGGAGAGGAAAATTAGAAAACAAGGGCTCAAGCTACCATTTGGTGCTTTGTAACTTTTAAATTTCTTCTTATTGTATCCTCTGCATGTTTTGGCATGAATTCTAAATCTTGACTAAAATACCACATTTAGAACAAATGAGGGACCACGGTCTTTTGGAAAGTGGTTTTTGCATTTTGTGGTGCGGTAACTTAATGGATGATATCTAAGTCTTGAGGAAAATATTCCATCAGTCCTCTAATTTGGCATCCAGATGTGGCATGTAGATTCTTCCTCGTTCTCCCATCCATGGCTTAATTATCCACATGGCAATGTTTGCTGACTTGTTTCCTATTTCATGGCTCCTTGTCTCTGCGTCTGTGAATCATTGTTGAGTTTCCTCCAGGGAAAAGGAGCCTAATTCCTTCCACTCTCTATATTCCATCTTTGTTTTTTGCTTCTGTAAGGAAATTTCTACCTTGTCTTTGTCCTTTTCTTTAAAACATAACTTACTTTTTTCTTGAGATATTTTTCTTAACCTAGCTTCTGAGTTCCTCTCGCTAGACTTTATTTCCACACAATAGCACTAATTTAAGGAGAAGCTCATTCATTCCTTTTCTTTGTATATGTTCTAGTAGATGATAGTCTGGGAAGGTGGTAAAATTGGGTATTCAAATTGATTAAAAGTGGTCTTATATTTTCAAAACTGGAAGAAAGAGTTTTGAATGTACTGTGAAGAAATAATAAATATTTAGAGAGATAGATATATGTTTTGGTTTGGGAATGAGGTATCCCTGAAAAGCTCATGTGAGAGAGAATGCTGGAATGTTCAAAGTGAAATGATTGAATTTTGAAAGCTGTGACCTAATCAGTGGAACAATCCATTTGATATATTAATAATTTGAATGGGTTAATGGGTAGTAATTGTAGGCAGATAGGACTGAAGGAAGTAGGTCACCGGAGGCGTGTCCTGGCTCCTTGCACTTAAGTTCTTTCTGCTTCCTGGCTGAAGTGAACTGAGCAGCTTTCTTCCACCACACCCTTCTGCTATGATGTTCTGTCTCATGGTGGACCTAAAGTAATGGAGTTGGCCAATCATGGATTGAACCACTGAAATCATGAGTCAAAATAAAGTTTTCCTCCTCTCAACTGTTCTTGTCAAAGAGTATTGGTCACAGGGATGCAAAGCTGGCTAAAACAGATATGTTTAAATTGACATAAACATTACAAAAACTTCAGTGGCTCAAGAGGCTGAGAAAGGAGGCTCACAAATTCAAAGCTAGCCTCAGCAATTTAGAGAGGTCTAAGCACCTTAGCCAGACCCTGTCTCAAAATAAAAAATAAAAAGAACTGGGGATGTGGCTCAGTGGCTAGTGCCCCTGGGTTCAATCCCCCAGTAACCCTCCCCCAAAAAACACAAAATCTTTATATGTATTGCAACATCATATGGTACCCCATACATATGTACAATTTTTATGTTATGTACCAGTTTAAAATTTTTAAATGTGGTCTTCATTCATGTTTTTGTGAATCCATTCTTCATTCATGCTTCCATTCAAGTTTTCACATGAGTATCATTCATTTGCTTGATAATTATGCAATTATTCCTGCAGAAAATATTAATATAGTCTCCATATTTGCAATTGGTTTGCATGCATTTGTGTCAACACCAATAGATTCATTCATTCATTCATGTTTTAATTTGTTCAGGTATTGAATTAAGTCTTTCATTTATATAGAATTCATATATACAATCATTTATTTATTTATTACATATGAGTGAGGAAAGAGGAAACCAGAGGCACATTCCATTTAAGATGATTTGAAGAGAAGCTGGACATGGCGATTCACATGTTGCTACATGCCCAGCAACTTTGGAGGCTGAGGCAGCCTGGGTAACTTAATGAGACACTGCCTCAAAAGAAAAAATAAAAAGGGCTGGGCATGTAGCTCAGTGCTTGCCTAGCATGTGTGAGGGCCTGAGTTCAATTCTTAATACCACAACAAACAAACAAAACAAAAAATGTGATTTAGAGGAATTATCTGCAAGGGGTAAGCCTAATGTAGGAAACCTCAAGGGGAGGGATAAATTGAGTCCTGTTATTGAGGGATACAATAAGTCCCAGATGGCTTGGATGGGAAGGAGTATGGATATAAATACTCTAATGGAATTCTCCTTCCTATTGCAAATCTCCTACCTGTGCCTTCTTATCCCCACTATGATCTGAATAGAACTGGAAGTAGTTGTTCAAGGGAGTAGATAGAAGCAGTCTACACTGATCAGCCTTCTCAAAAGCACAGCAGGAAGAATGTGGGTAAATGGTAGATCTAGAGAGGTAAATGAAAGATATTTCACATTCCCTCAGGTCCTGAGGCTGGTCAGCTCTGGGAGTTCCCTTGTCTTTCCTGATAGTGGGAAAAAATTAGCAGGAAAATAGCACCTAGAAAACTTTCACAACAGAAAGCCACATCATGGAGTCAGGTTGGCTATCCATGATGGGGAATGTCTTGAGGTCCTCCACTACCCGACCCAAGGTGTTCTCTTCTGGACAATATTTTAAAACATATTTTGTCTGAAAGGCTGACTGTATACTTTGAGAATACAGACTGTGCCTCTCTTGTCCTATGTGCCCAAAGCTTAACCAGAGCCTGGTACAGAGTAAATGTTGAAAGAGAGAATGAATGAAGGCTTGAATGAGAGGGTGCTAAGTTTAGGAATTTATAGGATCTTGCATTCTTTCATTTTTCCACAAGGTGGCAGCATTTACCATGGTTCAATTTTCTTATGGTTGGCATTCAGGTACTCTTCCTTGAAGGTCATGACTAGAATACATCTACTTTTAAAATTACTATATAAAAAAAGAATAATGCACTGATGAAAATTAACAGAAAAATGACACTGTTTACTATCACAATATCTAGGAAGATAAAATATATAGATAGTTATAATAGATATGATGCTATATATTTTATTTTTAAAAATTAAAATTAGTTGATTAATTTTAGTGCCTAAGGTTGGACCCCGAAGTGCTTAACCATTGAGCAACATTATCAGCCCTTTTTATTTTTTAATTTGAGACAGGATCTTTCTAAGCTGCTTAGGTCCTCTTTTTTTTATTTTATTTATTTTTTTTAGCTGTAGATGGAGACAATGCATTTATTTTGTTTATTTATTTATATGTGGTTGCTAAGGATCAAACCCAGTGCCTCACACATGCTAAGCAGGCGCTCTACCACTAAGCCACAATCCCAGCCCTGCTTAGGTCCTCTTAAAGTTGCTGAGGCTGACCTGGAACTTATGATTCTCTTGTTTCAGTCTCAGCCTCCTGAGTTCCTGGGATTATAGGCCAGCACCACCATGCCTGGCCTACATATTTTATTTTTAAAATCATTTAGGAAACAAATAAAATTTGTCCTCTATGAAAATGTTGAACAAATAAATTATATCTGTCCCATGTGGTACTAGTGCTATCTGTTTACCCCAAATCACCTTGTTGAGTTATTTCTCATATACCTTGGCCCTATTTCTTTGTTTGTTTGTTTGTTTCTTTCTTTCTTTCTTTTCTTTCTTTCTTTTTCTGGTACTGGGAATTGAACTGGGGTGCTTAGCCACTGAGCCATACCCCTAGTCCTTTTTTATTTTTTATTTTGAGATAAGGTCTTATTAAATTGCTTAGGGCCTTGCTAAGTTGCTAAAGCTGTCTTTGAACTTTTGATCCTCATGTCTCAGCCTCCTGAGCTGCTAGGATTACGGACATGCGTCACCATACCCAGTTTGGCCCTATTTCTGACCTCAAAATTAAAAAGTTCTACAGGTTCTAGTTTCTCAGGAGACTTGTTTCTTTTTCCTCTAGCCACTTCCATCTGTTCAGAAACCATACATTGTATTTCTTTTTTGGGGTTTTGAGGATTGAACCCAGGGGCACTTTGTCACTGAACTCCATCCCCAGCCCTTTTTATTTTTTATTCTGAGACAGGACCTCACTAAGTTGCTTAGGGCCTCACTAAATTCCTAAGACTGTCCTTGAACTTGGAATCTTCCTGTTTCAGCCTCCAGAGTTGCTGAGATTACAGGAGTTTGCCGCTGCTCTCCTCCACACATGGTACTTCTAATACAGGGCTTTGAATGCTTCAATTTATTGCTGCTTCAAGTTCTTTTTTGTTTGTTTGTTTGTTTGTTTTGTGCTGAGAATGGAACTCAAGGGTGCTCTACCCTTGAACTATATTCCCAGCCCTTTTAAATTTTATTTTAAAACAGGATTTCTCTATATTGCCTAACCTGGTATCTAACTTGAGACCTTCCTACTTTGGACTCCTCAGTCACTGCATGTGGCTGCTTTATATCATATTACCTTCTGAAAAAGGACATCATTTTTAAATACTGAGGATTAAACTTAGAGTCACTTTACCACTACAACCCCAATTTATTTCTTTTTTTGAAACAGAGTCTTGCTAAATTGCCCAGGCTGACCTCGAACTCACAATCCTACTACCTCAGCCTTCCAAGTAGCTGGTATTACAGGAGTGAGCCACCACAGCTAGCAGAAAATTGTCACTAAGTGTTCTTTATAAGTGCAAGGATGATGGTGTCCCAGTGAGGTTGACAGTAATTTGATTTTCTTGAAAGTACTTATAATTTTTAAATGTCTTAGAAATCAAGAGCATTAATTTTTTTAACTTGCAGAAATTGTGCTTGTATTTTTTTACTACTTTTGTACTGCTACAAAGATTGCTAAGACTTGTTTTCAAATTAACTAATAATTTTGGATTTAGTATAAATTTTGCCCTGTAACTTTAAACAAAGTATTGTCTAAGTGATTAAAAAAAGCACTAAGTAAAAAGAGGGTTTTCATATTAAGGGGTCACTACGGAAGACAAACAAAAACCCTTTGGGGGTGGATGGCTGGACTATGAATAGATTCTTAATTTGATATCTGCCTCACCAGGCGTGGTGGTGCATGCCTGTACACACAGCAGCTTGGAGAACGGAGGCAGGCAGGAAGATTGCAAGTTTAAGGCCAGCCTCAGCAACTTAGGGAGGCCCTAAGCAACTTAGTGAGACCCTATCTAAAAATAAAAAAATAAAAAGGCTGAGGATGTAGCTCAGTGATTGATACATGTATATGTATTTTATATATGTATATATATTATATGTACATATTTTATACATAAAATAACCAGTGCAGTGTGTATATATGTGTACATGTATACATATATACATATACATATATATGTGTGTGTGTATATATATATATGTATGTGTATATATATATATATATATAAAATAGAATGAACATGTCAAAAATGTCCTCGACTCAACAAATGAAGGAAGTAGTAAGATGGCAAAGTTGTTACCCAAGAGCATTTGAAGGACAGGGGTATATGTATTTATCTGCCTCAGCAACAGATATGAATAAGAATGACAAGAAAAATAGGAAGAGAATAAAGAAAAGAGTCACATAATTGTTTTATTGTTTTGTTAACACACTTTTTTCTTTGAAGTGAAGCCATCTCTAAGTGGTTGCTTCTCCAGAATCCCACAGACTTCTCTCAACTGCTACAGGAAAACTCAAACTCATTCAACACCTACCTAATTGCAGGAACTACATTGATAATATTATTCATATTGTATTACTGAAGATCACTTAAGCATTTTTTTTTTTTTTGGTACCAGGGATTGAACCCAGGGGTGCTCAACCACTGATCACCTCCCCAGCTCTTTTTTATTTTGAGACAGTGTTTTGCTAAATTGCTGAAGCTAGCTTTGAACTTGGCATCCTCCTGCCTCAGCATCCTGACCCACTGAGATTATAAGCATGTGCCACCACGCCTGGCTCTCTTAAGCTTTATAACAGCTCCATGCCAAAGTACAATATCCAAAAAGTTAACAACACAACTCACATACAAAAATAGAATGAACGTGTTAAAAATATCCTCAACTCAACAAACAAAGGAAGAAAGTAGTAAAATTTAAAGTTGGTAACCAAGAGTGTTCAAGGGACAGAGGCTTAGGTAGTCCACCTGAAAAGAATTTTTTTAAAAAGTATGTTAATGCCTACAGATAATAAAATTAGAGCATTTGATATTTTTTCCTATTGGACAAAAATCTACAAATTAATATGTAACTTCATAATAGCAAATAGTGAAGTAAAACGAAAGCATATTCTAAGGAATCAAATCCTTGGGCAGGCCCATTAAATAATGACCTTCCATAACATTGGAAGGCTATGAAATCATCATCTTTATTTTTTATAATTTCTTGTTTAACCTCTAGTCTTTTCCTCTCCGGTTAGAGTTCGATGGATCCAGCAGTTGATTGTGTCTTTTACACCACTGCGGAAAACATGGAAGCACAGTGTATATCAACAAAGAGTAAGAATGCCTTGAATAAATGTCTGTTTAGCTAAATCAAACTGAGTTTTAGAAAGACTAGTGAATTGCATAAAAGTTTTTGAAGTTTTTAGCTGAAACTTCAAAATTAATTTTGAAAAACTATGAATCATAAAAATGAGTAAGTGAGAAGCCCTAAGATTTTTTTATAACCTCTCAATAGGGAGGTACATTAGTTTTCTAGGGCTGATATAATAAATTATTGTAAACTAAGTACCTTAAGACAATGGAAATTTTCTCACAGGAGGCTAGAAGTGCAAAATTAAGGTATTGGTAAGGCCATACTCCCCTGAAGGTTTGGTGGAAGAACCTTTCCTTGCCTCTTCTAGCTTTTGATGGTTGCCAGCAATGTGGGGTCTTTCTTTTGTTGTACCTGACTCACTCCACTTTCTGCCTCTATATTCACATGGCCAACTTCCCTTTGTGTCTGTGTCTGTGTATTTTTTCTTATAAGGACACGGATGATTGGATTTAGGGCCCAGCCTAATCCAGTCTGACTGCATTCTAACTTGTATCTTATTAAATCTGCAAAATTGCTATTTCTAAGTAAGGTCACATTCACAGACCTGGGGTTAGGACTTGGACTTATCTTTTAGGTTGAGTTGACACAACTCAACCTATCACAGAAGGCTTTGGAGTCAGGAGGTCTAGATTTCAATTCCTTCAGACCATTTAGTCAGATGAGTATTTCTTAGTCTTGACTGCATGCTTTCTGCTTCACCAGGTACTGGGGAAAACTGTTCCTAGCAAGGAGGATAGCCAGGCACTTATCATGGCTACTTTACATCTAGTCATCTTGTTTTGATGTTATATCTTTAGTTCAAATAAAAATCCCTTTCATGTTCTTTCAAAGTCCCTTCCTTTTGCCCCAATTCTTGTAAGTGGGTTCATATCTTTCCCCTGCCATGTCTGAGATTTTGTAACTGTTCAGCGGACCAGTTTTTCTGAGACCTGGTCCATTTCCTGCTTTTATCAGGGTATCCTAGAACCATAAGTGCCAGGTGAGAAGTGTGAGTTGCTGGAACAAGAAGGGAACAGACACCCCACTCTAGTTGGCAAAGAGAAAACTGGCTTGGTGTGGCCTGCTTTTGGTGGTTGACCTGGCATTCATGAGGTGTGGACAACAGATTTCTAACCCAGGTAGGTGTCAGTGATGCAGACATTCATTTAAGTACTAGAGAGACCTTTTGGGGCTTGGGGGAAGCAGCAGTTCTCAGTAGCTAGTGGCTGTATATAGCAGTTGTCTTCATGTGTTTAGCTTAAACGTCAAAATTAACTTTGAAAAGCTATGAATCTTTCACACATTTCTTAACTTTATTTTTTAAATTGATTGTTTTTGGGCTAGGGATATAGCTCAGTTGGTAGAGTGCTTGCCTTGCATGCACAAGGCCCTGGGTTCAATCCCCAGCACCATATACACAAAAAAAGTTAATTATTTTTAGCTATACATAACAGTAGAATCCATTTTGACATAATTACATAAGCATGGAATATACTTTATTCAAATTCAGACCCCAGGACCTCTCTTTTCCTTCCTTTCCCTTCCCCTGCTCCCTTCCCTCTATTGATTTTTCTGCCATTTACCCTTAGTCATTATTATTTTTAAAATTAATTTATTGTGGATGCACATGGTGGTGAGATTCACTGTGGTGTATTCATATATGCACATAGGAAAGTTATGCCAGAATCATTCTACTGTCTTTCCTTTTCCTATCCTCACTCCCATCCCTTCATTCCCCTTTGCCTAATCCACTTGACTTCTATTCTGCCCCCTCCCCATTGTGCGTTAGCATCCACATATCAGAGAAAACATTTGACCTTTGGTTTCTTGAGACCTTCACACATTTTTAGAGTTAACATCTTAAATTTTTCATTGTAAGTTTATATAACTGCAAAACATGTAATTTTGACATTTTGTAATCTATTAACATTTAAAAATAAAACTCTACCACTTCATGCTTTGAATATATCCTTTGTGGCTCTGCAATAAATAAAAAATAAAACTATCATTCTTTTAAAAAGTGTCCAGTGGAAATCAGGCATGGTGGCACACACTTTAATTGCAGTAACTTGGGAGGCTGAGGCAGGAAGATCTCAAGTTTGAGACCAGCCTCAGTAAATGAGCAAGACTTTGTCTCAAAAATAAAGGAAAGGGGCTGGGAATGTAACTCAGTGATAGAGGACCCTTGGGTTCCATCCTCAGTACAAACACACATATGTTTTCTTTTTCAACATCATCAAGTAAGATTCATCTCAGGATGCAAGGATGTTTGCACATGTAAATAAATAAATGTGATACACTGCATCAACAGATTGAAGAAAGAAAATCTTATGATCATGTCAATTAGACACAGAAAAAGTATTTGATAAAGTTAAATGATCCTACATTTAAAAAATGCTGACCATGTTAGGTATAGAAAGAATATAACTCAACCTAATAAAGACCATAAAAGAAGCCTACAGGTAACATCATACTGAATGGGGAAAAGCTGAAAGCTTTCTAAGATCTGGAAGAAGACTTTTAGCACTTTTATTAAATATAGCACTGGAAGCATTAGTTAGAGCAATCAGGCAAGAAGCGGAAATAAAAGGCATCCAAATTGGAAAGAAGGAAGTCAAATTATCACTGTATGCATGATGCAATCTTTTTTTTTTTTTTTGCAATCACAAAAGGGTCCTTTATTGTAAGCTTGAGCAGGGACCGCACACCTTCTCTGCCACAGCGGGTAGGGAGGTGCAGCCCCGAGTCTAGGGGAATGGGGATTTTTATGGATTTCAACCGCAAGCAGGGGAGTACATGCCTTGGCATTACAGGATTGGGTAAGGGAAAGCGCGTGCAAGGGGACAGCAGTCTTGTCATTCTAGGATTGGGTAAAGGTGAGTGTGATCAGAGTGAGGTCAGTTGACCTTTAGGCTGATAGGTTTGGCTGAAGTGGGTCCGATATCTAGTTTCCTGATTGGTTGGCCCAAATTGCAAAATGACTTACTGGCGCCTGAGCAGGATGCCATTAAGGGTGTTGCAACTTTTCAGGAACTGGGTGGAGACTGCTGATTTGGGGACAAAGGTCAACAATCTCAAGATGGTGTTATTCCTGTCCTCTCATTCCCCCCTCTAGTAGTAACTAAAACCAATCTGGTTTTCAGACTTGGATGATAGAATCTGATATGATGTTCTTGTAACCATTAACTGAATTACTCCTAGTCTCTCTTTTATGTCTTTGGGCTTTCCACCTTGCAGCAGTGTCTGGGTTCAAGTAGTCACTCTTGGTGGCAAAAGGTTCTGCAGGTTTGGCATGAGTGTAATGGATCTAAGCCACTATTCTGTCGACCTTGAGTGCAGTTGGAGTTGTCAACAGGATGACGAATGGTCCTTCCAGTGAGGCTCTAGAGTACCTTGGTGATGACACTTGACATAAACCCAGTCTCCCAGGCGGAAGCAGTGGGAGCTCAGGAGGAGGTCCAGTCTCATACAAGGCATGTAACTTGGGCCATACATGCGGGTGGGCCCACTGGGTCCCCTGCAGGTTAAATAGTAAGTCAGCATCTGAGAATTCATCTAGGACCTGTTCTTGTAGTTTAGGGACAATGGAGGCAGTAGTGCCAAACATAATTTCTAAGGGGGTTAGACCCATCTGGTAAGGTGAGTTCTTTACCCAGTATAGGGCGAAGGGAAAGAGGGACACCCAATCTCCACCGGTCTCTAAGGTCAATTTAGTTAATGTCTCTTTTAGGATCTGATTCATTCTTTCTACCTGTCCTGAACTCTGGGGTCTATAAACACAATGTAATTTCCAATTTGCCCCCAGAAGGTTGCCACATCCTGACTTACCTTAGAGACAAAGGCCGGTCCATTGTCAGACTCAACCATCTGGGGAAACCCATACCTGGGAAAAATATCTTCTAACAGCTTCTTTGCTACTATCTTTGCAGTCTCTGTTTTGGTTGAGAACGCCTCAGTCCATCCCAAGAAAGTGTCAACAAAGACCAGCAAGTAGCGGTATCCAAATTTTCCAGGCTTGACCTCTGTAAAATCCACCTCCCAATAGGCCCCAGGCCGCTTACCTCTTAGTCGAGTCCCAGGGTGTCTGGCATTGGGGACTGCATTAGTGAGCTGGCAGGTCTTACAATTAGCTGCAATCTGGTCTATCTTGGTATGGACATCCTTCATTTTTACATCAGCCTGCCGCACCAGGTCCTCCATTTGTCTAGTCCCCATGTGGGTGGTCTGGTGGATTTTCTAGAGTATGTCTTCTGCCAATTTACCTGGAAGTATTATTTTACCATCTGACAAGTACCAACATCCTTTAATTTGTTGTGACATGGGAAGACTCCTGGCTCATTGTTTCTCCTCAGGCTGCTCTGGCAACTTTGGATTTCTTGGGTCCAGGAGGGAAATGGCCATGGTTGGCTCTCCCAAGGCCACTTCCCTTGCTGCTTGGTCTGCTAGGTTGTTACCTCTACTTATTGCTGAATCTCCTTTTTGATGTCCTGGGCAATGTATGATGGCCAATTTCTTGGGAAGCCATAAGGCTTTCAGTAAGCTTAGGATTTCTAGTTTGCTCTTAATTGGCTTTCCTTCTGCTGTTAATAGGCCTCTTTCTTGGTAAATAGCTCTGTGCACATATGCAGTGGCAAAGGCATAACGGCTGTTGGTACATATATTAACAGCTAGTCCCTTTCCCAGTTCCAGAGCTTTAGTGAGGGCATGAGCACGGCCTTTTGTGCTGAGGTACCAGGGAGCAGCGATTGAGCCCAAACGACCTCAGTTTCCATGGTCATCGCTGCCCCCACCCTCCTGGTATTGCCCTTAATATAACTGCTCCCATCAGTGTACCAGGTGCACTCTACATTCTGTAAGGGCACATCCATTAAGTCAGCCCAGAGATTATGTACTCTGGCCAATATTTTAGGGCAATGTGGCCAGGTTCAGAGCAGCAGGGTTTAGTAACAGAGTCTGATAATGAGTCATTCTGGAATTGCTGAGCCATCAGTCTGGGGGCTGTTTAAGAACATGAAGGGTGGTTATAGCCAAGTTTTGTCCCAAGGTGAGCTTATCAGCGTCCTTTACAAGTGTGTCTGTGGCTGTGATAATGCGCAGGCATGGGGGCCACCCTGAGGCCATGGGGTAGGCTATCGGCCTCCTCCATGGCCCTACTTTTTGAGTCAATACTCCCTTGGCTACTCCCTTCCACTCATCCACATACTAGTGGAACAGTTTGGTAATGCCAGGTATTTCCAAAGCTGGTGCTGTCAGTAGAGCAGTTTTTATCTGCTCAAAGGCCTGTCTTTGGGCGTCAGCCCAGTGAAACTGTCCAGTCTCTTTAGTGACCTCATATAGTGGCTTTGCTATCTCAGCGAATCCTGGAATCCATAGCCGGCAAAAGCCTGCAGACCCCAGGAACTCTCTTACCTGACGTGGCGAGGTTGGCTCCGAGACAGTTTCTTTCCAGGCCTGCGATAGCCATCTTTGTCCTTGTCAGAGTATGTAACCCAAATAAGTTACCTCAGCTTTGCAAATTTGAGTCTTCTTGGCAGAGGCTCAGTATCCCTTGTCTCCAAGGACTTGTAGTAAGTCCCTTGTTCCCTCCAAATAGGCTTCCCATGTGGAAGCTGAATTCAGGAGGTCATCCACATGCTGCAAAAGAGTCAGGTTAGGGTGACCTGTCCAGTACTCACCCAAATCTTCATGTTGGGCCTCGTTGAAGAGGGTTGGAGAGTTTTTGAAACCCTGAGGCAATCTAGTCCATGTAAGCTGTCCGTTGGTGCCTGCATCCGGGTTGTGCCACTCAAAGGTAAATATTTCTTGGCTCTTGGGTGCCAACAGGAGGCTGAAGAAAGCATCTTTTAGATCTAGGACTGTATACCAATGATGCTCTGGGGACAGGGAACTCAACAGAGTGTAAGGATTAGTCACTGTTGGGTGGATGTCTATTACCCACTTGTTAACTTTGCGGAGATCTTGGACTGGCCGGTAATCATCGGAGTTGGGTTTCTTTACTGACAACAATGGAGTGTTCCAGGTTGATTGACATTTTTGGAGTATCACCAATTCTCATAGGTGTTGTATATGTGGAGTAGCCTCCCAGGACATAGGGTACTGCTTGACCCGTATGGGTTAGGCGCTTGGTTTGAGTTCAACTAAAATAGGGGGTCTATGTTTGGCTTCTCCCATACCACCTGTTTCAGCCCAGGCTAGTGGGAACTATTTTAACCAGTCTTTTATATTGTTATCTGGAGACTTAGGTCCTTCATATAATTTATACTCTTCCTGTAAGTCCATAACTAAGACATGTATAGGCCTTCCTTGATTATCAGCCAAATGGGCCCCATTGGGCTCAAAAGAAATTTGGGCCCACATTTTTGTGAGCAAGTCTCTTCCAAGTAGCAGATAGGGGCAATCAGGAATCACCATAAATGAATGGGTTACCCATCCCATCCTCAAATCAACAGTTCTTTGGGTAGTCCATAAGTATTGTTTAGTCCCAGTTGCCCCTTGGACCCAAGATTTACAGTCTGATATTGGCTCATTAGCATGGAGTAAGACTGAATGTTGGGCTCCAATGTCAATCAGAAAGTCTATGGGCCTCTCCTCCACTTTTAAAGTTACCCTGGGCTTGGAGAGTGGTTCCGAACCCCGTCTCCTTCAATCGTCCTCCTCAGTGAACATTATCTTGGTTTTGGGTCTCTTTTTGGGGCAGTCCATAGCCCAGCGACCCTCCTCCTTACAGTAAGCACATTCGTTCTTACCTAGTGCCGGATGGCGATTCCCTTGTGGTCTTTCTTCTCCGCCTCCAGCAATTTGTCTCAGTTTCTTTTTTTTTTTCACTCGGCTCTGATGTGGCCACTAGGAGGACTCTAGCCAAATTTTTATTCTGTCTCTTTTCTGCCTAATGTCATATATTTTTGCCAAATTAGTAGGTTGGTGTGCAGCCGCCTTGAGACCTGCCAATAGAGTCACTCCTTACCTTCTGCCATGTTGTAATCCCAACTTGGGCACCTTAAGGGGAATCCTGCATCTATCTCTGCAGGATTTTGCTTTATATCAATACATTAGAGTTTAAATTAAATAAGCTTGTATTAATTATAGTCAAGTTAGCCATAAACATAAACCTTTGAAATTTACCCTTCATTTTAGACTCTCATTATTTTAAACCTTTTATTACTTACTCTAAACTTTCTTTAACACTTACTTTAAATCGTCTTGTTTCTTTTACCATATGAAGACTTTCTTACCCCAAAACACTTCCTTTTTCCTTTCACTAAGTACCATATCTAGAATCTTTAATTCCTTCTGTTCACATCCCAAAACAATCCTTGTATATTTCTGAATTTAGGCAAATTACTCCATTTCAGTGATAAGAAATACTTTGTTATTTATAGTACTTTAAATGAAAGAGTAGAAACCTTCAGGCCTTTAGGTATAGAACCCAGAACACAAAGGATAATTGACTCCAATTTTTAAATCAAATTAAGCAAACCTACACTGTGTACACAAATCAGCTGTACAGTGGCTGTCCCCTTTAAGCAGTGAGGGCAGCAGCTCCACCCAGGAGCAGGGAAGTCTGCAACACAGAGAATCATAAAGGTAAGTTTACAACTAACAAGGTTCTGGCAGGAGCAATACAGAGGAAGGTAGCAAGTCAATGATTTACATGGCTCAACATCCTAGATAGGGAGTAAACTCAGGTTCCAGCATGAGGGCTTAGATTTTAGTGATGACAAAGCAATTTTAAATCCTTCATTGTCCAACCATCTGGAAAGAAAAACATGAGGTAGTGATTTTAAAGACTTCATTAATTTAATTTGTTTACCCAATTTAAATTAAACTTTTGAATCACGTGAATCAAAGATATTTGGATTCATTTTTTTAGGTGTTAATTCATGAGTGCTCATTATCAGTGCCAATTTTGATATCATGTACATGGTACACACATACACACACACACATAGACGTACAACACAACAATAGTAAAGGCCTGCAGGAAATGTTAGATGTTTAAAAAAAAAAACTCTATTGTTGGATAAAATACATCTGATCAGAAATCTTAATTTTGGCACACAGAATCAAAATCATGAGCTGAAAAATATAGGTAGCTTTATACTTTGGTTGAGGCAAGCCAAATAAAAGATAATTTTTTCCTTTCCTTTCCTTGGGTTGCAGACTGGTCTCTTCTCCAGCAGCTTTGCTCACTGAAGTCCTTACTAAGTTGCAGCTTGGCAGCTTTTGAGCCACCTGAGAGCCAGTGGGGGGAGGGGTTGCTACAGAGTGAGTAGCTAGCTGGGTAAAAAAACACTTGGTACATTTTGCTGCCTCATTGCTGCAAAAGATAGAAAACTTCTCTTTTCTGACTTCAAGTTCTAGCCCTTTAGCTCTTTTCCTAA
Organism: Xerus rutilus; assembly: GCA_028644305.1. NCBI lineage: Eukaryota > Metazoa > Chordata > Mammalia > Rodentia > Sciuridae > Xerus > Xerus rutilus. Next base: position 26,678,530 of record CM053409.1, read on the forward strand.
CATCCTTACAATGATCTAAAATAAGACTCAGTTTGCATTTGTTCCACTTCATCAATCTCAGTCAGGTAGACACATGAGAAGACAAACAGAAAGACAGAAACCATAAGGCTAGCCAGACACAGATGCTCACCGAACGCTGTTCGGAAGCAAACCCAAAAAAGGTCTGTCGGAGACGGGGCCAGATGTGCAACTGCTGTGATGGCTGTCCTCTCCTGCAGAAGCAGAGTGTGAGGCACTCAGTCCTCACCCGTGGGGTCTGGAATGCCTTTGAGATCCCCCCCGACCAGCACTCCCCAGCGCGTCCGCCTAGGCACATTTTAGGTTGGCAAAATTGTCTCCCGGGATGCACCGATCAAGAAGACACACACACAACACAGACAAACAACACTACAAGACATACAGCAAGACAAGCAATATGACAAGACAGACAGCGAGACAAACAACACGACAAGACAGGCAAAGCTGGCTAGACTCAGTCTTCCAAATCTCATTCGGAAGCAAAACTGAAACTGGTCTATCAAGGACAGAACCAAGTGCACAACAGCTGTGTTGGCTGTTGTCCCCAGCAGAAGCAGACAGTGAGGCAATCCGTCCTCACCCACAGGGTCTGGAACGTCTTCCAGATCCCCCCGACCTATGCCTCCCAGCGCGTCCGCCTAGGCATGTCTTAGGTTGGCAGAAATGTCTCCTGGGACACACCAATCAGAAACACATACACATACACAGTACACAGAATTCTTACCAGCCAGTGTTTGACCCTTTGGTTTGGGGGTCCTGGGGGCCTGGGGGATCCCGGATGAGCTCCCAAATGTAATGCTCAGACTCATGAGACCACAAGAGACCACCAGGAGTCTGATTCCGATGCAATCACAAAAGGGTCCTTTATTGCAAGTTCAAGCAGGGACCACACACCTTCTCCGATGCAGCGGATAGGGAGGTGTGGCCAGGATGCAATCTTATGTATAGAAAATCCTAAATAGTTCATCAAAAATTATTAGAACAAATTCAGCAAAGTTGAAGGATACCAAATCAACATACAAAAATCAGTAGTGCTCGGCACAGTGGTATATGCCTGTAATCCCAGTGACCTGGGAGATTGTGGCAGGAGTATTGCAAGTTCAAGGCTAGCTTTGGCAATTTAGTGAGACTCTGTCTCAAAATAAAAAACAAAAAGGGCTGGGGATGTATCTTAGTGGTAGAGCACCTCTGGGTTCAATCCCTAGTGCTTGCCTCCCAAATCAATAGCATTTCTATATGCCAATACTGAACTACCTAGAACAGAAATTGAGAAAGCAATCTCATTTATAATAACTACAAAAAAGTACTTAGGCATAAATTTAACAAAAGATGTGAAATATCTCTACAATGAAAACTTAAAAACATTAATGAAAGAAATTGAAGAGGACACACATACACAAAATGGGCAGACATGCCATCTACATGGATTGGAAAAATCAAAATTATTGTGTAGGGGGGTGTTTTGTAAAGTGTATTCAGAATAACAAGAATCAGCATGATTTCTTGCCTGAACACCGGACATCTGTCTAGTCAGATGGGGAAGAACAAATGCCTCAGCTTTGTGGTTTCAGCCACTTGACCTTGATTACCTGGCAAACCAGGCTGCCGTTGTTCAGAGTGGCAGACCCTCCTTGGGGAGAAAAAGCCTGGACAAGGACATGCCCTCACCAATCTTTGGGGAAAACAGGAAGGAGATAGGGAGGTGCCCCAGAGGAATGGGTTATAGGAACTTGTTATTTGGCTATAGTACCAATAGCAGCAGGACAGAAAAGTCATTGCCTTGCAGAGGGGGCATGGAAGAATCAATATTATTATTATTATTATTTACTTTTTAAAATTAATTTTTTTATTTCACAGTGGAATGCATTTTGACATATTATACACAAATGGAGCACAACTTCTTATTCCTCTGGCTATACATGGTGCAGAGTCATTTCAGTAGTATAATCATACATGAGAATCAATATTATTAAAATGTCCATGCTACCCAAAGAAATCTACAAATTCAATGCAATTCCTATGAAATACCATTGGCTTTCTTCACAGAACTGGAAAAAATAATCCTAAAATTTATGTAAACACACACATACACATACACACTCATACACCTCAAATAGACAAAACAATCTTGATCAAAAAGAACAAAGCAAGAGATATTATACTACCTAACTTCAAAATATAGCACAAAGTTGCAGCTGGGGATATGGCTCAGTTGGTAGAGTGCTTGCCTTGCATGCCCATGGCCCTGGGTTCAATCCCCAACACCACACATACACACACACACACACACACACACACAAAAATGACAAAGCTGTAGTAATCAAAACAGCATGGCATTGATGTAAACAGACACATAGACCAATAGAACAGAATAAAGAGCCTAGAAGTAAACTCATGTTTCTACTGCCAACTGATCTTTGACAAAAGTGCTAAGAACACACGTTGAAGAAATGACAGTCTTTTCAATAAAAGATGAGAGGGATATTAGATATTCACATACAGAAGAATGAAATGGCACCCCTATCTTTCACCATATATAAAAATCAACTCAAAATGGATTAAAGATTAAAACACAAGACATGAAACATGAAGACATGAAGAAAACAGGGAAAATTCTTCATGTATTGGTGTGCACAAGAATTTTTGGGGGGTAAGACATCAAAAGCATAGGCAACAAAAGCAAAAATAGACAATTGAGATTGCATCAAACTAAAAAGCTTCTGTAGCAAGGCACTGTGGCACATGACTAATAATCCCAACAACTCAGGAGGCTGAAGCAGGAGGATTGAAAGCTTGAGGCCAGCCTCAGAAACTTAGTGAAGTCCTAAGCAATTTAGTGAGGCACTGTCTCAAAATAAAAGTCAAAAAAAGATGGGGATGTTGCTCAGTGGTTAAGTGTCCCTGGGTTCAATTCCTGGTGCCCTCCATCCTCCCTGAAAAAGCAAGCTTCTACATACCAAAGAAAGCAATCAACAGAGTGAAGAGACAATCTATAGAATGGAAAAGAATATATTTGCAAACTATTCATCTGATAAGGAGTTAATATCCAGAATGTATAAATAATTCAAAGAACTCAGTGACAAAAAAAACCCCAAAAACAAAAAAACAAATAATCTGATTTTAAAATGAGCAATAGACATTTTTTTTAGAAGGATACATAAAAAGAGCCAGATGGGATGCTGCATGCTGGCAATCTCAGCTACTTAGGAGGCTCAGGCAGGAGGACTTTAAAGTTCAAGGCAAGGCAAGACCTTGTCTCAAAATAAAAAATAAATCTGGGTGTGGTGGTGCACACCTGTAATCCTAGTGGTTTGGGAAGCTGAGACAGAGGATCACAAGTTCAAAGCCAGCCTCAGCAATTTAGTGAGGCCCTAAACAGCTTAGCAAAACCCTGTCTCAAAGCCGGGAATGGTGGTGCACGACGTTAATCTCAGTAGCTTGGGAGGCTGAGACAGGAGGATCGCGAGTTCAAAGCCAGCCTCAGCAAAGGTGAGGTGCTAAGCAACTCAGGGGATGTGGCTCGGTTGTTGAGTGTCACTGAGTTTGATCCCCAGTCCAAAACAAACAAAAAAATCCTGTCTTAAAATAAAAATAAATTAATAAATAAAAAGGCTGGGAATGTTGCTCACCCTTGTTTTAATGGCTATTATCAAAAAGACAAAAGATAACAAATTGCTAAGGTTTGGATGTGAGGTGTCCCCCAAAAGTTCATGTGTGAGACAATGCAAGATGCTTCAGGGGAAAAATGATTGGATTGTGAGAGTCTTAACCCAATCAGGGATTTAATCCCCTGATAGAGATTAACTGAGTGATAGCTGAGGTTGTAGGGTGTGGCTGGAGGAGGTGGAAATTAGGACTTGGCTTTAGGGTATATATTTGTATTTGGTGAGTGGAATTCTCTCTCTGTGCTTTCCGATTATCCATGTGAGCTGCTTCCCGCTGCCACCCTCTGTTGCCATGATGTTTAGCCTCACCTCGAGCCCTGAGGAATGGAGCCAGCCTTCTATGGACTAAGACCTCTGAAGCCATGAGCCCTCACATAAACTTTTCTTCCTTTAAAATTGATCTGGTGAGATTGTTTAGTCACAGCAGTGTAAAAGCTGACTAACACAAGTACTGGCAAGGATATGGAGAGCCATTACACACTGTGGGAATGTAAATTAGTACACACATTATGGAAGATGGCATGGAATTTCCTCAAAAAATCAAAAATAGATAATACCTATACTGGGCACATAACCAACGGAAATAAAATCAGTATGTAAAAGAGAGATCTGCATTATATGTGTGTTGAAGCACTATTCACAATAGCCAAGAAATGGAATCAATGTAAGTATACAACAATCAATGAACAGATAAAGAAAATATTAGGTGCACACACACGCACACAGTGGAATACTCTTCAGCCATAATGAGACAAAATTCTGTGAGGCAACAAAGTGTTAAATGAAATAAACAAGGTACAGAAAAACAAATACCATAGGATCTCACACATATGTAAAATCTAAATAGTTGGTCTCGTAGAGACTGAGAGTAGACTAGTGATTATCAGAATCTGGGGAGAGTAGTTGGGAGGAGGGATTGGGAAAAGAGGTTAAACAGGTACGAAAGTACAGTTAAATGGGAGTAAGAAATTCTGCTGTTTTATTGCACAGTAAGGTGACTAAATGACAATAATGCACTCCTAGGAAAAAGGATATTGTAGTTTTCATCATAAATAAATGATAACTATTAGAGAAGACTGATATGCTTACACTGATTTGAACATTACACAAATGTTACATGCATTGAGATACCATCTGGAACCCTATAAATATGTACAATTTTTATGTGTCAATTAAAAAATTAAAATTAGAGAACCACCCTCAGGAACCTCCACGGTTGTCCAGCCAAAGAGAGACCAGGGACTGCTACCTCTAGCCACTGGGGAGCCCAAATTCAGAGATAGAGTCCTCCAGAGACCCCAGTGGAGCCAGCCCCACCCAAGGGCAGCCTGGGCCCACCTCAGTTCTGCTCCAGAGTTCCTATGGACCGGCAGGAGCCACAGAGGGCCCAGATCCGCCCTCAGGAAACTCCATGGGTGTCCAGCCAATGGGAGACCAGGAATGCTAGGAGACACCAGGGACTGCTAGCCGCTAGCCACAGAGGAAGGCACACCGAGGGTAAGAGTCACCTACAGAGATCCCAGCATGAAGAGGCTCCACCCAAGTGCACTCTGGGCCTGCCTCAGTTCCGTTTCAGAGTTCCTGTGGTCAGGTGACACAGAAGACTGAAAACCACCCTTAGGGAATGCCAGGGATGCCCAGTTGAAGGCAGACCAGAGCCTGCTAGCCTCCAGCCCCAGATGAGCTCACACTCACTGTAAGGGTCGCACACAGACTCTCCTGCTTGTGACCCTGCCTAAGTGAGACCTGGGCCTGCCTCTAGTTCCGCTCCAGAGTTCCTACTCACCAGCAGGAGTGCAAGAGAGGGGCAAAACAGCCCTCAGGGGCCGCCTCAGGAGCCCAGCCAAGGCCACTCCCACTAGAGTGGCCACGCCCTCTAGAGGTACGTCCACTACCTCCGCCACCAACTTTGGTGGCAGTAGTGCCCATCTGGAGTCACTGGGGGAACAGAAGTAGCACCAAGGTGAGACACAGGTAATCTGGAGTGTCAATACAAGATTATAGGATAGAAGCCGCCATACCTCAGATTGGTATTTCAAGAAAGGAAGATACACAATCAACATGAAAAAAAAGGGAGGAAAGTGCCCCAAATAAACCTGGATACAACTGTAACAGAATCCATTGACAGCACAGTTGTTGAAATGTCAGAGAAAGAATTCAGAATGTACATAATTAAAATGATCAGTGAACTAAAGAATGACATAAGTGAACAATTACAGGCAAAAATTGGTCAATCCAACAAAGAAATAGGAGAGCAAATAAAGGCAACCATCGATCATTTGAACAAAGAGATAAGAGAGCAATTACAAGTAGCAAAAGATTACTTTAAGAAAGAGCTAGAAATTGTGAAAAAAAAAAACAATCAGAAATACTTGAAATGAAGAAAACAATAAACGAAATAAAAAACTCAATAGAAAGCATCACCAGTAGACTAGATCACCTGGAAGACAGAAGCTCGGATAATGAAGACAAGATACACAATCTTAAAAATAAATTTGACCATACAGTGAAGATGGTAAAAAACCATGAACAGAACATACAAGAAATATGGCACAGCATCAAAAGACAAAATCTAAGATTTATTGGGATAGAAGAAGGTGCAGAATTTCAAACAAAATGAATGCACAATTTCTTCAATGAAATAATATCAAAAAATTTCCCAAATATGAAAAATGAAATGGAAAATCAAATACAAGAAGTTTACAGGACAGCAAACGTACAAAATTTCAACAGATCTATACCAAGGCACATTATAATGAAAATGCCCAACATACAGAATAAGGATAGAATTTTAAAGGCCGCAAGAGAGAGGAACCACATTACATATAAGGGGAGACCAATTCGTATCTCAGCAGATTTTTCAACCCAGACGCTAAGAGCCAGGAGATCATGGAATAACATATTCTAAGCCCTGAAAGACAATGGATGCCAACCAAGAATCCTATATCCAACAAAATGGAGCTTCAGATTTGATGTTGAAATAAAAACCTTCCATGATAAACAAAAATTAAAAGAATTTACAGCAAGAAAGCCTGCTCTACACAGCATTCTTGGCAAAATATTCCATGAGGAGGAAATGATAACCAACAATGAAAATTTACAAAGTGAGGAACTATACTAAAGGAAAAACCATTCAAAAGAGAAAACAATTCAAGGTAAAAACCAAAAATAAACCAAAATGACTGGAATTACAAATCATATCTCAACAATAACCCTGAATGTAAATGGCCTAAATGCACCAATTAAAAGACATAGACTGACAGACTGGATTTTAAAAAACAAGACCCAACAATATACTGTCTTCAAGAGACTCATCTCACAGGAAAAGACATCCACAGACTGAAAGTGAAAGGGTGGGAAAAAACATATCACTCACATGGATCCTGCAAACAAGCAGGAGTTTCCTTCCTCATATCTAATAAAGTGGACTTCAAACAAAAGATGGTGAAAAGAGATAAAGAAGGTCATTTCATACTTCTTAAGGGAATCATACATCAACAAGACATAGCAATCATAAATATCTATGCCCCTAATAATGGGGCTTCTATATATGTCAAACAAATCCTTCTCAACTACAAGAATCAAATAGACCACAACACAATAATACTTGCAGACTTTAACACAGCTCTCTCACCATTGGATATATCTTCAAAACAAAAACTTAATGAAGAAACCATAGATCTTAATGAAACTATCAATAATTTAGACTTAACAGACATATATAGAGTGTTCCATCCATCAATGAGCGAATACACTTTTTTCTCAGCTGCACATGGATCCTTTTCCAAAATAGATCATATGTTATGTCACAAAGCCAGACTTAGCAAATACAAAAAAAAAATAGAAATTCTACCCTGCATCCTATCTGACCACAACGGAATAAAATTACAAATCAATGACAGATTAAAAAATAGAAACTACTCCATCACCTGGAAACTAAATAATATGCTATTGAATGATGCATGGATAACAGAAGACATCAAGGAAGAGATAAAAAAATTCTTAGAGGCAAATGAAAACTCTGATACAACATATCAAAATCTCTGGGATGCCATGAAGGCAGTGCTAAGAAGAAAGTTCATAGCACTAAACTCATTCATTAGAAGAAGTAAAAGTCAACAAATAAATGAATTGACTCTTCTTCTTAAAGCCTTAGAAAAGGAAGAACAAATTAACACCCAAAGAATTAGAAGACAGGAAATAATCAAAATCAGGGCTGAAATCAATGAAATTGAAACAAAAGAAACAATTCAAAAAATTGACAAAACAAAAAGCTAGTTCTTTGAAAAAATAAACAAAATTGACAAACCCTTAGCCACCGTAATGGAAAGAAAAAGAGAAAACCCAAATTACTAAAATTCGAGATGAAAAAGGAAATATCACGACAGACACTACTGAAATACAGAGGATAATTAGAAACTATTTTGAAAATTTATACTCCAGTAAAATAGAAAACCCTGAAGACACTGACAAATTTCTAGAGGCATATGACCTACCCAAACTGAACCAAGAGGACATATACAACTTAAACACATCAATTTCAAGCAAGGAAATAGATGAGACCATCAAGAGCCTTCCAACCAAGAAAAACCCAGGTCCAGATGGATTCTCAGCTGAGTTCTATAAGACTTTCAAAGAAGAATTAATACCAATTCTCCTCAAACTATTTCATGAAATAGAAAAGGAGGGAACCCTTCCAAACTCATTCTGTGAGGCAAGTATCACCCTGATTCCAAAACCAGACAGAGACATATCAAAGAAAGAAAACTTCAGACCCATATCCCTGATGAACATAGATGCAAAAATTCTCAATAAAATTCTGGCAAATCGCATACAAAAACATATCAAAAAAATAGTGCACCATGATCAAGTGGGGTTCATCCCAGGGACGCA